>OY770263.1:92347382-92947382 GCA_963669355.1 Chorisops tibialis
GGATAAAAGGAATCGGTGAATGTTGCCTTCAAATCGCGTGATGTTATAATCTCTAGGAAAAGTGGCCGCGGGTAGTGCATTCCACATTTTGGATGTTCGAGGTATGAATGACTGCCTAAATTTCACCGTACGTGAGTTGGGTGGCTCAACCGTATACTCATGTGCTCGTTCAGCAGCACGTGTATTGCGCGTGAACTTATATAAGGGAGGGATAAGACGACTGATTTCATGGCTACAGCGGCCATGGAAATATCTGTAGAAAAGGGTGAGTACTCCGACATTTCTGTGATGTTCAAGGGAGTCAAAGGATGCCGTTATGGCATCATCTCCAATAAGTCGAAGCGCAAAACGCTGAATGCGGTCCAGTATCTTTAGATGAGTTTTGGGTGCACCAGCCCAGATATGTGAACTTGATATGCGAACTTGAAAGTTTTTCCGCGATTCGAATTCGCTTAAATTTTTCTTCACTAATTAAAATCACTGCTCACTAAAGCACTCGAGAATATTCGATTTCACAAAACTCTCACTGTCCGTTCGAGAATTTTAGTTTCACTTTTTCGCTCTCACAAAATTATCCACTCGAGAATTTTAATTTCACTCGCGATTTTTAACCCGAATTTATCCTTGAAATCCCACATCTGACACCAATTGTTGCGAGCTAGGGGTTCGCCGAGATCTCAAGTAAAACACAATTCGTTTAAAAATAAGTGATAATTTATTCGCACTTTAACTTAATTCGCACTATATGGTACTACTGCCGCGTACTTTTCCTATCGCTTGCATTGGTTCGCGTCTTTCATAATCGCTTGCATTGGTTCGCGTCTTTCATAAATGTCGCTGAATAACTGGTTCCCGACTGAAAGCTTCGTACTTTTATACATTTTTCCCCCAATTCTCGAAGCTTCCGAGGTTTGTGTCATCGGGAAAGTATACTGGAAAGTTCTAGATCTTTAATTATGGCTTTTTACATATTGGAGGAAACTGTTCTACATAATTCGAGTGAGATCGAATTGCGTGGTTGCCAAATCTGTAACACTATTAATGCGACTTTATTTTAAATATTCTTGAAGGTGCTTGTACAAAATTTCAAGATGATAGCTTTTAATATTTCAATCAAAACTTTTTATCTGCTTTTTCCAATGCATTTGAAGCATTTTTCAGCCATAATTATTTATTTTTTTTATAAAAAATAGATATGTACACGTGAAAAATTTGAACTTTGTACCTTTTACTACAGCCCTGAAAAAATGAGTGAAAGTTTTCAGCATTATCTCTCACCAACTCCTTCCCGTTACACCACCCCGCTTAAGTTTCATTTACCAAAATTATAAGTCATGTTTCGCTCTACAATCTGACAAAATTTCAACTTAATTAGTTTCGAAATTTTGAAAAGCGCACCATTATTTAAATGCTCCCTTTTCCCTCCACTACTGTTATGACCACATAATTTATTTTTCCACAATTTGCTAATATAGCGTAAAATACATATATTACAAGTTTCAATTGTATAATTGAAGAGATAATCAAGATATTAATTTTTAAGTGTTTTTCTTTACACCCCTCTACCTCTCCGTACAACTATTAGCCTCGTTCAAAATTAATAATAGTGATTCCAAATTAGAACTTTATGCATTTCGTAATTCCGAAGATGTAATGATTTAAAAAAAAATCGGTCGATAATTTGTTTTCAACGCTCTCTTTCGGACCTCACTAGAAAAAAAAATTTAGTTTTGCTTTTTTTTTATTAGAATCTGTTATGTGAGATGTAAGTGTAACTCACGTACGGCGCACGAGCAGAATGATTTTTTTTCCTTTTTTACGATAATTTAGTCATGAAACGCGTTATTTCAATAATAAAGTAATTAAAAAAAATTATAACAAAATTCCTAATCCTTGTTGAATAAAAACCGATTTATTTCTAATTAGACGTTGGTCCTCGTATGGGAAATACCGACTTTTATCGAAGCCCTAATATCGGAATTTTATGTAATAACCCGTGTGAACAAAATTAACCTAACAGCCGCGACAAAAACCATTTCGGACAAGTTCCATAAATAATCCAAGTCGCAAACTGTGCTATTAGTAACAGCAACAGGAATTTTAGCATAAAATGCACTTTGAATGTGATTAATCAGCGCCTCTGATAGAAAATATTCGAAACTAAATCGAATGTCTAGGGTTGATTGCTTTTCGTCTCTCTTCGGTGATTATATTATAAATATCCAGGGTGTACAGGAAACAAATTTATCTTTTTGGCAATGAGTTACGAAGATACGAAAAAAGTGCCTGCACGCGGTTATTAATTTTGTGATCGCAGTTTGTAAAAATCAGAATCATCAGAGTTTTCAATATTTGCAGTTTAGGGACTTTTTACTCTTTAAGAAAACATTTGGTAGCCCTAATAAGGGCTTTTTGTTTTGTAATTTTCTCGAATGCAACAAATGTAGCATTCTGAAATTTTCCCAAAAAGAAAATTTACTTCTTGGCTGCTGCCTTCTTCGGAGCGGCTTTCTTCGCTGGTCCGGCAGCCTTCTTTGGTTTCGGTGCCTTCGTCTTGACTACTTTCGAGGCAGTTTTCGATGCTTTGGTCGCCTTCTCCTTGGGACTCTTGGTCTTCACAGCTCCGGTCTTCTTTGCTGCTTTGGCGGTAGCAGAAGCTGCCTTCTTCTTGGCTGCTCCAGCAGCTGGTTTTTTCGCGGCGGGCTTCTTAGCAGCTGCGGTCTTTGGTTTGGCAGCCTTTGCTTTCTTTTCACCCGCCTTGGCTACTTTCGGCTTGGCAGCAGCTTTCTTATCGGCGGCCAATTTGAACGAACCGGAAGCACCCTTACCTTTGGTTTGTATCAGCTTGCCATCGACAACGGCTCCCTTCAAAAACTTCTTGATGAAAGGCGCCAATTTCTCAATGTCGACCTTGTAGTTGGCGGCCAAGTATTTCTTGATGGCGGGCAACGACGAACCACCACGTTCCTTCAAAGCACCGATGGCACTTGTGACCATAGTGGCGGTTGGTGGGTGAGTTGGTGCTGTTTTCGGCTTCTTCGGTCCTGCTGCGGCTTTCTTTCCGGCCTTTTTGGGGCTGGCGGCTGCTGGAGATGCGACAACGGTGGACGATTCTTCTGCCATTTTTTCACTTTTTTTAATAAATCAAAACTTTTAGAGGTAAATAGCAAGAACGCGCTTAATGACACTTTTTAAGATAATTCGAAAATTATTTCATTTCGAAAATCGAAATCCAAAACTGGTACTCGAAATCATGAGAATGTGGAAGGACGGCATACGATATTTACGGTTTCTATTTTAAAATGTTGAAGACTTCAGATCAGAATTAGCTAACTTTTATGAATTTTTATTAATTATGGCGAATTGTTATTAATTGTGAATGATTCAAATCAGCTTCGTCAAATAATGATTCTAATTTTTTTAAAACTTTCAAACGCTTGTTACGTCACGAATACGAAACACGAACGTATTTCTTTCAGATACCGGTTCTCAACCTTAACAACAGTTGTAGTATTTTGCTTATATTTATTTTATTAATAATAATATTTATTTAATTTTTACTTTCTAAGATACTTTGATATCTTAGCTTCGCAGAATATGACTTAAAACAATTTTATTTTCTACAGTTATTGTGTGAAAATCCGTGAAAGTGTAACGTCTCGCTCTCGAATTTTTCGAATTTCCAAGACTTTAATGCATTGCCCAGCTCTTTTACATTTTCAATTGTTTTATTAAAATTTGTTTAAAATTATCAAAGAAGGTGGAAATTTATCAAAATTGGGTCCTAAACCTTAGAACCATGATAATTGAAACGGAATTCAGAAATATTTACTGGGAAACTGCAATTAACATGAACATAGATAATTTTTTCATGCTTCGCTAAGATTTACTCAGCCAAAGATTTGTTCCTTAAATGTGATTTGCTTATTAACGTTAATGTATTATATTTATTATGTTAAACAGCTCATTGTATTAAACGGCTGGAATAAAATGAATTTACTTTGAAAGTTTTTCCACTGAGTGTTTTCAATAATTAATTCCAGATCAGTTTATTTCAAGTGATCTCCAGAACCGCAGAATAATCTTTACTAAAGGCTGAACTCGAAGGGCTCAATTGAAAGATTGATAAGTCGCGCCCTTGGCCCTCAATTTTATCCTATAAGGGTCACGGGGAATGAGATGTGTAGGTATCACATAACATACCTAGGGAGATGCTAACATTTGGTAAAGACCAATGATGCTGTAGTAATCTATATGGCTTTATCAGCAATTGCTTAGAACTTTGCCATAGAGTTAATTATAGGGGTATTAACAGTATTAGTAAAATTTATTTTTACCGTGCGATAACGATTGAGCATTATAGCAGGGCCGTCATGGGCCGCTTGTGTTTGCAGACCGTTGATGCGTCATAGTCAACACTTTGGCGGATCAGCGGGTTTGTGTGCAAGGATGACGCTTGATGTTTCTGTGCACTTTCCGGCACCTATTTTGCTTCACTTGGAGAGAGAGTTTATACTTTTCTATATCAATTTGCTGCGAGGTGTTAGTCTGCTTCTTTAGTTGTTCATCGGTTAGAGCAACTTACATGTTGAGTTTACCTTTTGCAGGACGAACTGAATATGCTGTCAGAAGGATGTATCTAGATGCTTCACCAAATGTTTCTAAGATATGACTGCTTGGGGGTAATCTTCTCTTTTTGAAGAATATGGGTTCGCTTGCCTTGGGGTTGACGGCGATCCTCCAGCGCTTAAACCATTCTTCAATTTCGTCAGCTGCTTGCTGTAACTTCTGCGTGATTCTTTTGGTTTGCCAAGATTGAAGCAGAAAGGCTGTATCGTCCGCGTAGTAGGCGGTTTCGATGCCTTGAGTTTTCGGCATATCAGACATGAATTCCGAGAAGAGCAATCGTGATAGGTCTGAACCCTGGGGAACCCCAGCGCTAACCCCGTTAATCTTCACTCTAAGTGTCCTGCTCTTTAGGAAGAAGGACACCAAGCGAACTAGCCTTAGCGGGAATTTATACTCAGTAAGCTTATGCACAATACCGTTGTGCCAGGCCTTATCAAACGCCTTTTCTATGTCCAAAAACCAAGCCCCTGTGTATTGGTTCCTGTTGAATCCATCAGATATGAACTCTACGACCCTTACAAGCTGTGGTAATAAAGTGTTCTAACCAGAAGTCAAATTGGTCGTCGGGAATAATTCCTTCCGCAGTAACATGGTCCTGCAGACGAGCTAGGATAATTCTCTCTGCGACATTGCAAGCACAGAGAGTAGGCTAATTGGCCGGAAGTTTCTCGAGAAGAGTGCGCTTTGGCCAGGCTTCGGAATCATAATGACGTGGGTAGTTTTCCAAAGAAATGGGAAGTAGCCGTTTATCAGCATGGCATTTAGAATTGCAACTAGCTGCATGGTCGCCATATGTGGAAGTGCTATACAAGCGATATTGCTTCTGCCGCATGGTCCGGGTGCTTTGCCATTTTGAAGATTGGCTAGCACAAGTCTTAATTCGTCCGGGAAACTGGTGTGAGAAGTATTTCTCCCCCAGATTCATCTAGAGTTGTCTTACAGCCTGATTCAAACGCTCGATGTGATCGAGGTCAGTATGGGGAGCTTTGCGATTCCAGAGAATTTGCGAAGCACGCTGCATTGTCGGCGTCCGAGAACTTAATACCACTTGAGCGTTTAGCGCGTCGAGTGCCGATTACGCATGACTTTAGATAATCTCCTCATTTCTCTGTCATCACCCGAGAAAATTTCACTTTTTGGACAATCTGGTTGCATTCCAGTTTGATCCTGGGATCCAAGGTGCGACGGTATTGTCTGCGAAGACGATTCCGCTCTTTTTTCAGAGGTCGCAGTTCTTTTGGGATGTGTGGGACGTGGTAACCGATGTGGGGCGTGGTAACCGATTCAATTGACATAGCAATTGTATCCTGTAGTTTTCCGACGACTCTATCTACGTTGTTAGGGGAATCCACGCGCTCAACACTTTTCCATGCGTCTGCTAGGGCGATACTGAATTTATTCCAATGAATAACACTTCTGGTGATTTTGTCTGCACCAAAATCATCTTCACCTAGAAAGAGCAGAACCGGCGAGTGGTCAGAGGATAGTTCATCCAGTGCATCAATTTCATTGTTCATGGATATGTTGGAGAGCACCGCAATGTCTATGTCATTTGGCCTGCCAACTGAGCCGAAGAACGTAGTTCTGATAGGGCCTATAACCGATTTGTTTTGTTTGGCTGCGTAGGTGTAGATCGCCGCCCAGGATGGTAAGGGTGCTATGTGAAAGTAATTCATCGAGCTGTGAGGTGTACAGCTTATGAAAATGCTGTGTGACACAAATTCCCGTCGACTCGAGGGTATCTGTACCTTGGCTTGGGAGAGGGTGGTGATCTATATCGCTTTTGACATAGATGGCAACACCAATTCCCACGGCTGCCTCTATCCTGGCGGTAGAGTGTGTAGTTACGTAAACGCGGTTCGTCACCCTCGTTTAAATGAGGCTCTCCTACCAGAATAACTGGAGTTAACCGATTTGTGCAGTGATCGGCCCAAATATCTTTAATGTATAGCATTTAGTAATAAGGCAGTTTCTGTGTGGCTTCACAAAGTTCGAGCTAAGGATGCTACGATCAGCGGAGCAATGATAATGGAACAAGCAAAAAAAATTGGAACAGTGATTAATGTAGACGAGTTTGAAGGCACCAATAGGTGGTTATGGCGGTGGAAAAGAAGAGAAAATGTCACATTCGAAAGATTTTTTACAGGCTAACCTGTATTATAGGCCATTTCGGACTTTATGTGCAATGCACAAACAGTCATTTAGGAAAGGAGCTGCTGCCTGTAGTGGGAATCCAACCCACGTCCTATTGACTGTGGAGTAAGCACGCTACCACTACGCCGCGGAGCAGAATGACGAGAACAACTCAGCTGATGAGATACCGGCTGAGAAATGGGTAAATAACGCATTATCAAGTTTACTAAGCAATTATTCTCCAAAAAATATATTTAATGCTGTCAAAAGTGTGTTGTACTATAAAGCACTACCTGCTGGAATCATAACGAGAATAGGTGAAACTCTAACTGGAAGTAAATTACGAAAGGATCGAATTACATCACTATTTCTATGCAATATGGATAGCCGCAATGTTTCGAAAATCAAGAAATACCAGTTAAATATTGCAATAAAAAATCATGGATGGACGGTTTCGTATGGACCAAAAAATTAACACAAATTGATGGGAAAAAATGGCTAAGCAAAAAAAAAAATTGATAACGCCGCTTGCCATAAATACAATAGTAAAACTAAGATCGAGAATATTGAAATTCAGTTTATCCCTGCAAATATCACAAGTCATATTCAATCCTTGCTCAAGGAATTATACACTGCTTTAAGGCTTCTTATAGACAGATCATCATCAGTAGACAACTTTCCGCATTTGAAAAGGAGATGTAATTCGCTGAGTCAATTAATATTTTGAAGCATTAAAATATATTAAGTGGTCATGGTAGTTAATAAGCCTACAAGCTTCTCAAAATTGTATTACGAATTTATCAAATGCGGGAGCAGTGAAATAAATGATATAGTATACATAATTTAAACTGTTCAGTTAATAATATCGGAAGAGGAGCTTGAGGAGTTTGTTAATTCTGATTCGAATATACAATGCTATGGAGAACTTGCAGAGCGAGATGCTCATATCTTCTTCAATGGCGCTACAGCCCAAATCGGGCCTTGGCCTCCTGACCTTCAGGTTCCTTAACATTTTTCATTATTTATTGCGGAAGAGTTGTTAGCTCTTCGCACAACCCTCTATCTACGAATTTTTCATTTTCGTAGATTGAGGTGACCAAGGTATATTCAAGCAGGTAGTGCGGTGGAATTATGCGTTGACCGGGATTTGAACTCACGACCTTCGCATTGTAAACCAAACACGCTACCCACTAGACTATACCCTAGGCTGCTCATATAGTGGATCAAATTCGAAATTCGAAGAAAATAAAAATTCTCAAAATCGGGAAAAGGCCACTCAGCCACTCGAAGTGAAGCTGTGAATGCAGTAACTCCTCTCCGATGGTATCTTACTGCAAATAATGTGGACCTGAAAATTATGAAAACTTTGGAGGAGCATCTTATAGACTTAACTGCCAAAAACACAAGCAAACAAGTTTTATAGAATGCTTTGCTTGCAATTAACGTTTTTAAATGATTTATTTTCGATTTCTTTGATCCATTCTAAAATTCGGATAAGAGCACAATTTTGTGATTTTAAACGGACCCCGAATAAGCACACAACATTATGCATATAAGCGGGTAATCAAACCGGTTTCTTCGTAGTTAGCAACAACCCTTTGTACCGAGGAATGAGTTCTTCTAACTAATTTTGCGATTTCATGAAAACTTTTCCCGTTTTCACGCAATTTTACTATCACTTTACGCTCACTAACACTGATTTCCTTATTTTTAACTTCCATATTAAAGAATAGTCTTTAATTCACGCAAAACTCTCAAACAATTTTCCAATGAAGTATCGTCACGCGTATCAATGAAAAATGTAGGCATAACCACTGCACATTTCGAGGAATCCCCAAATTTTGTGATGTGTACGCAGACGTTTTTAGGGCCGCTCACAGACTTCCAAGTATTGAAATTACCATATCTTCGTTAATTTTGGAAATTTTTTAATCAAACCTGCTTCAATACATTTCTTGTAGTTTAGACTTTTTTATCGAAATGATTAAATCAAGATCACATTATTGATTCAAACGATTCCAACATCATTCAGAATTTACTAATGAGATGTACGCAGACTTTTTTGAGTATGTGTATGTACATACCACTTAATACATATATTACTAACTACATTCTAAAAAATTGCATATTATTGCGATTCGTACGCGGACGAAGTCGCGTGCGATCGCTAGTAAAGAAATATAATAATTAACTTTTCCTGTAATAAAAAACTTGCAAATTTGAACACTGAATTTAACTTTATTACTTTCTCCATTCGCCAAATCGATGAACTCTCCGTCAAATAAAAATTTTAGTATTACTGACGATTACTCTTTGGCTATTCTTTCTTACTAATTTTAGATACCTTTAGATGAAAGCTACATCTGCATTTCTGCATTCTGCCTAGTCTAGCCATAAATATTGTTACAAGGTTTGGCAACCCTGCAGAAAGGAACCGTTATATTGCATTTCTTAAAAATTGAGCTAATCGCTATAGTACGCTTGTGCTTGATGCATTTGTCATCATTTGAGTTTAATTTTTAGTGTAGTGAACATGGATTGGGGTGACAAAGAAAATAGAATTGCTGTGATTGCACTTCATAAAGTAGGAATGCATCCAAGTGATATTTTTAAGACTCTGCATACCCTTGGTATAAGCCGAATGTTTGTATATCGGGCTATTGAAAGATTTAATGATACGTCTGGAGTAAGTGACCATGAAAGAAGTGGCCGTCCGCGAACTACTCGAACACCTCAAGCGGTTAAAGCCGTGCGCGAGAGAATTCGCCGTAATCCTCTTCGGAAGCAAAAAATTTTATCGCGTGAGATGATAATACTCCAAAGAACAATTTCACGTATCATCAAAAGTGACTTGGGGTTGGGTGCTTATCGTAGATCTACCGGGCATTTACTAACAGATTCGTTAAAAAAAAATAGAGTGGAAAAATCAAAACGATTACTTTGCCGGTACGCAAACCAAGAACACCGAAAAATTTTGTTTCCGGACGAAAAAATTTTTCTGTCGAAGAAACATTTAATAAACAAAACGATAGGGTTTATGCTCGCAGTGCCAGAGAAGCTTCTCGAGTTGCCCAAAAGGTTCAAAGAGGTCATCATCCAGCCTCAGTAATGGTTTGGTGGGGTGTTAGCTACAAAGGGGTGACAAAGTTGCATTTTTGTGAGAAGGGCGTCAAAACGTCTGCCAAAATTTATCAAGAAAGTGTCCTTGAAAGTGTAGTGAAACCTCTCAACACGTCATTATTCAAAAATCAGTCTTGGAGTTTCCAGCAAGATTCTGCACCAGGTCATAAGGCGAAGTCAACCCAAAAATGGCTTGAAGAAAATGTTCCAGATTTTATTAAAGCTGAAGATTGGCCTTCCTCTAGCCCAGACCTGAATCCGCTGGATTACGAATTATGGTCTGTCTTAGAGCAAATGACGTGCTCTAAAAGACATCCTAATATCGAATCCTTAAAGAAGTCTCTTACACATGCAGTCGCCAACTTTCCGATTGAAGTTGCGCATGCTTCCATAGATAAGTGGCCAGCTCGATTAAAGGCTTGTGTAAAGGCAAAAGGCAATCACTTCGAATAACTTGTTGCAATTTCCGTTGTTGACAGTGCATTTAATAAATAAACAATGATTTCTTAACATATAACACCTCTTTTATTGAACAGTGCTTCAAAAAGTTTGTAACAGTATTTATGGCTAGACTAGGTATATTCAATATTTTTTTGAAATTGTATTATGAAGGGAATTTAAAAAACATGGAGTTTCCTGATTTGTGCAGTGATCGTCGGCTCAAATACCTTTAATGTGTGGCATTTAGTAATAAGGCCTTATATTCATTAACACTACACAAAGGTTTACCTGCAATATTCAGAAAATATGAGCAGAAGGTATTATTTTTTTGTTTTCGCAGCTCTAAAGTTTAAAATAAGTGAAAGTTGCAAAAATTTGCTCTCTAATCTAATTTCATCGAAATTTGCCATGACCTAAATTTTTCTTAAGTTCATGGTTGAATTAAAATCCATTGTCGATTCATTATGATGATTACATAATCGGTTCCTATTCTTCTTTTTAATTTTATTAAAAACTCGGTGGATTTCATTTGATGAATATCCTCGAGAACAAGAATCTGTTTAATTTACGATAAGCGTAAGACTCCAACATCTGGAAACGCTTTGTTATAAACTTTCAAGTAAAGTTCACATAATTTACTGGACTCAATTCACATGTTTTTAAGAAATGATTAAGATTTGTTAATATACTCATCGCCCACTTAATAATTTAAATTTATAAACAATTGAACTACAAATCGAAGACTGCAGGAATTGCGTCTTAACTCGGATTTTGGTATGGGGAGTGCGTAATATGGCGGGAATTTAATTTTCCTAGCGATTATTTATTAATTTTAATCTAATTTAACATATAACACAATACAATAATGTTAAAATTGAATTAGGATAAAAAAAATTTATTTTTAATTTAATTTGTTATTAAAAAATCAAAAATCTAATCGCATGCTCGTATTAAAATAATTTCAATGGCCGAATTTGGAGTGCGAATGGCTGAAATTTGGTGAATTTTCACGAAATAACTGCAAAAAGGAAAAAATCAAAAGTGCAATATACTGCAAAGCTAAGATATCAAGGTATCTTGTAAATTATAATTAAACTATAAATGATTGTTATAAACAAAAATATAACGAAAATACTAGAATTGTTGCTCACATCACTATCCGGTAGTGGAAGGAAATTAGTTCGTATTTCACAATCGTGACTTAAAATTTTCATGCAAATTTTAGTAAAGCAGAAATTAATATTCAAAGAATCAGATTTTGTATGTAATTATGCTTTATAATTTTGCTATAATTTACAAAAACGCATAGAAGTGAACTAATTCCGAACTCCAGTCTTCGATGTTTTAAAATGGAAACCGAAAATACCGAGTGCCGTCCTTTCACATTCTCATGATTTCGACAACCTACCGGATTTTTTGCGAATATAGCATCTTAAAAAGTTCTTGACTTCTCGTGTTATACGCGTCGCTGTTAATTTTTATAAAAGTTTGATAATATATAAAAGTGAAATTTAAAAATGGCAGAAGAATCATCCCCCGTTGTCGCAGCAGCTCCAGCAGCCGCCAGCCCCAAAAAGGCCGGAAAGAAGGCCGCAGCTGGACCGAAGAAGCCGAAAACAGCACCAACTCACCCACCGACCGCCACGATGGTCACAAGTGCCATCGGTGCTTTGAAGGAACGTGGTGGTTCGTCGCTGCCCGCCATCAAGAAATACTTGGCCGCCAACTACAAGGTCGACATTGAGAAATTGGCGCCTTTCATCAAGAAGTTTTTGAAGGGAGCCGTGGTCGATGGCAAGCTGATCCAAACCAAAGGTAAGGGTGCTTCCGGTTCGTTCAAATTGGCCGCCGATAAGAAAGCTGCTGCCAAGCCGAAAGTAGCCAAGGCTGGTGAAAAGAAAGCAAAGGCTGCCAAACCAAAGACCGCAGCTGCTAAGAAGCCCGCCGCGAAAAAACCAGCTGCTGGAGCAGCCAAGAAGAAGGCAGCTTCTGCTACCGCCAAAACAGCGAAGAAGACCGGAGCTGTGAAGACCAAGAGTCCCAAGGAGAAGGCGACCAAAGCATCGAAAACCGCCTCGAAAGTAGTCAAGACGAAGGCACCGAAACCAAAGAAGGCTGCCGGACCAGCAAAGAAAGCCGCTCCCAAGAAGGCAGCAGCCAAAAAGTAAATTTTCATTCAGAGAAAATTTCAGAATGCACATTTTCTGTTCTGGAGCATCACCAAACAGCCCTTGTCAGGGCTACCAATTTTGTATACAAAGAGTAAAACTACTAGTGAGATATTTAGGGGGAAAAAACGGATTAAAGTAAATTGCCAAAGAGATTACAAATCGCTCGCTAACAACGGTTAGTGCTCAGAAGAACTAAAACGAATTCATTCGGTGAGTTCTTAATTTAATGTACAAAATATCAGACAAGAAATCTCGGTATATTTCCTTTTTTTCTAAATCGTATTCAAATTGGGAAACAGTAACAATTAACGAACTAACGGTCATTTACTGTCAAATTTTAATTAAATTTTTCGCTAGCATACTGTTAATACAGTTTTCAATGGGTGATTTAATGTTTGGGTTATTTATGGTTCCAAATCTTTGTAAGCACCTCCAAAAATTATTTTTTCGTAGTAGGTGCGTTATTACTTCAATTTCGATAAGCTCCCGAGCATTTTCGATATGGTTCATGTCCGGCGAATTTCCAGGCCAATCAAGGGCCGTAACATTTTCAGCCAAAAACTGTGTTATAACCTTGGCTTTATGGCACGGCTCCATCGTGCATAAAAATAGGGCTTTCATCTTCCTTAAACCAGTTTCTCATCTGCGGTAGCAGTTCAACACTCGTTGGTACTGATCGGCTTTAAGGGTCATCATCATCATCAATGGCGCGACAGCCCAAATCGAGCGCTGGCCTCTTGAAGCCGTCGCCTCCAATCGTCTCGATCCAAAGACCGTGTCCTCCAGCTGCTAATTTTTAAGATGGCTTTGCTGTCTTCATCAACCGAGTCTTGCCTTTAAGAGCGCGCTTGGGGATTCTTTTGTCTTCCATTCGCTCCACATAGCCAGCTCACTGCAGTTTACGTAGCTTGATGAACGTTGAAGCTTCTGGCTCGTCGTAGAGTTGATACAACCATTCGCCATTCCGTTCCTTCCCTCAAAGGTCCCAAAATTTTTCGGAGGACCTTTCTTTCGAATGCGTTAACTGCTTTTTCGGAAGTTCGCGTTAATGTCCCCGTCTCGCTGCCATAACAGAGCACAGGTCATACAATACTTTTATAAATCCGCAGCTTATTGTTCCTGTGCACTTTCTCTTTCATTATTGGAAGCAACCCGACTTCTTTTGCGGCGGAGTCAAGATTGACAAAAACCTCCTTAGCACTAGGGAAGGATCTTGCTAGGATGTTAATATCGTCAGCGTATGCTACTAGTTGGGTGGACTTGAATAGTAGTGTCCCGTTGGTGTCGACTGGGATTTTTCGGATGACATATGCCGCATTCTTGGTCGAACCAATCATTATTTTTTCGCCGTGCTTGGTATCCTAACACCTCTTCTGCGGAGGATTTGATGCCGTCTCGTATTTTCATCCACACATTCTCCACTGGAATATTTTGGATGTTTACATATATTGGTGTCAGGTGCTTATTACATGCTGACATGTAAGCCTCTGTTGAGTGTGACTTTCGGCACTTCTCGCCATGTGAAATTGCAACATACAAGTGCATTGAATTGGCAATATTCTTAAGTTATTGGCCGTATAATTGTGCACTTGCAATCCCAAAGCCCAACTCAGTTTTTCCTTGCGACCCATCGTACATTATAATTTCTTACAACATATGTTAGATCGCATAAGCAAAATCGGTTGTTTCGATGAAATTACAATTTCGGTACCTCGCACTATGAAAGCATATCAGGTCATTACACTGAAAGTGCAATGCACCTGTATGTTGCAATTTCACAGGGCGAGAAGTGCCGAAAGTCACACTCAACATCTCCGCCCCCATTTTGTCTTTAAGCTTGTCGACATTAAATTTGCGTGCTCTGCTCGTTTTCGAATATCCACGAAAAGCTATTCGGCATCGATACATAGCTCTGACTATCAGATCAGAGTCACAATTCGCACCGCGGAGGACTCGTATATCAAGTATGCTGGAAGCAACCCTTTTCTCAACTAGAAAGTGGTCTATTTGGTTGAAGGTGTGGCCATCTGGTGTTATCCTCATTCATTTGTGAATATCACGAAGTGGGAAGCACGTAGAGCTTACTATGATACTTTTGCTGATTGCGAAATCAATAAGACGTTGGCCATTGTCGTTGGTTATGTCATGGAGACTGTGCCCTCCTGTTGTTCCTCTGTGAGCCTCCTCCTTTCCGACTTTTACATTAAAATCCCCTAAGACAATTTTTAGGTCATTCGAGGGCAGTGAATCATAAGTTGTCTCTAGGGAGGCGTAAAATTCGTTTTTGGTTACATCGTCCTTGTCTTCAGTTGGTGCGTGGACGTTGATCGACCAAGTGTTGAAAAATTTAGTCTTTATTCGGATTGTACACAATCTTTCACTTACTGGCTTGAAACTCGTGACCTGCTGACTAAATTTTTTGTCAATGACAAAAGCGACTCAAAACTCTCTGCATCCCGAAAATTTTCCATCATGTCCATGATTTCGTTACCGAGCCATTGCGTTTGTTGGATGGCAGTTATGTTGATGTTGTGTTTGCCACTTCTTCGAGGAACTCTTTCAGAGCTCCTGTCTTAAATAAGGATCGAACATTTCAAGATCCAATAGAGTAGTCCATTTTTCGTTTGCGGGGTCGTTGCCGTTGAGTCCATCCGTTCCGAGGCTGTTTTTCAGGTTTCTGGGCGGTGATTTTTTTCCGGTGATGCGTTGTCGGCGCCTCGCCCAACTCGCGACCTGGAGGACAGGTCCTACTTATTTGTTACACTCTAGTAGAAAAATGGTGGGAGTTTTCCGCTAAATATGACATGGTGGAGCTCTCACAGCTATGTTGCGAGTCCAACTATGTCATATTTTTGCCTATTTTGTGAGACGCACTGGTGTTACTGGCCGTTCATGTTAACTCCATACTCCCTCCTCTTTTCTCAACCGGGCTTGGGACCGTCTATGGTGGAGCTCCTTAGGGGTACCTTCAACAATATAGAGAGGTCCCGGCCCCTTGGCGCTGATCACAGACCACACCATGACTGACGGGCGATATTTAATTGTGGGTACAATGAACTCCGAAAGAAATTTTTCTCCCGGCCGTCGTCTCACAAATTGCGTTTTTTCAGCCATAACCTGAAAAATGAAAGCTTAGCAAAATAAAGCTACTGACCTATAATTTACCCATCGCCAGTCGTCAATGGTGAAATGCTTGTACTTTTTAGCCCATTCAAAACGTTTTGTTTTATCATGGCGGGTATCAGTCTTGGTTTCTCCGCAGGTCTTCTAGGTATGAGGTGCTCTTCAGCCCATCTACGCTGGGTAGTTCGCTGCGAAACCTTGATGCCTGCTTCTTGGATTTTTTTAATGATGACTTTAGCAGGTAATTTTCCGTTTTGCGTGCAGTAATCACGTATTTTTCGGTCAGTTCGTTCAGTCGTCATTCGGCGTCGACCGCATGCGTCCTTCCGTTTTGGCGTCAAATAACCACCTGCATCCATTCTTTTCTTAACATTCTTTACAGAACTTCTTGATATGCCCAACATTTCTGCAATCCTGTATTGGGACAAGTTTCCCGCCCTTAATAAATCTCCCCAACCTTCAATTGCGACAAGTCACCTGAATTAAGATCTTTTCAATTGGCTTTCTTATAGTGCCATACCGTTCTACCTGGTGTCTTTGCAGTCGGTGGATTTGCTGCTGTGATAGAAAACCCGAATCATAAAATGGTCAGAGGTTTCTACTGGAGCCAATAACGAGACCTCATACATTAATAGGTGGGTGGTTAAAAAAAGGTCAAGCAAATTGACTGGCCTAAAATGTCAGGTAGACGAGTGCGGTTGTTTACAAGCTGTACTATACCGTTGATAGATGCAAAGAGCGTCACAACTCGGCTGGTCCATATGGGTGAAATGTTTAAGTCAGGTAGCGTTATGAACATTGAAATCGCCCGATCTACGAGCAATCAAAACAGTAATGCGCACTGTCGTTCACTGGAGCTATCACTCCAAAAAAGGATATTACGCAGTGTCGTAACTGTCAAATGTTTGGACACGGATCGACTCACTGCCATTCGCCACCCAAATGCAGTAATAATCACAATCATAAATGCTGCTGCAAAGAAGAACAAAAAAATTTGATAAAATGCCCGAACCGAAGCTTGCCACACCTAAAGATACTCGATATACATTAAAACTTTTTCCCTAATAGAGTTTGGACAATGCATGTATAGCGATTGCACGGGAAATTTTGTGCGAAATTTTAATTTCCTGCTTTCTTTCTTTTTTATGAAGTAAACACAATTATAATGGATTGCTATTTACGAAAGTCATATTTATTTTCGATTGTAATAAGTAAAAAAAAATTTGTAATTTGACGCAAGTTTGTGATCATGTCCACATATTTGAATACACTCAAGCTTTTGGCTGTTTTTCAAATTGTTATGATGCCTTCTTGTACCTCTAAACTTACGCTGAACTGTTGGTATAATTGCATTGTGCAAACTCTGTTATGAGAGTAGTGTTAATGTGTATTGAGTATCTGTGGTCATACCTATAGTTACTTCATGGAACCCTCGAGGCGCTTTTCCATAGTTTGCCAAAGGTGAAGCTCAACATTTGGAGCGAAATTTAAACGTTCTGAAAATCAAGAACTATGCGCGGTTTATAATAATTAACTAAAAAGTCACAAGCAAACATTTTGAAGCATCAATTTATCTTAGGGTGCATGAAATTTGCAAAAGAAATAATTAAATTCACTACTATATGAATGGTGAGTTATGTAAGGTGAATTCGCAGTTGTCGATTGTGACATATCTACTCTACTACTTCTTGCATGGAGTGACTCTAGTCACACCTTGCTAATGATCGCAACTGTAAGAAACGCGAAGGCTACATCCTTATTAAAGAACGTACTAGTCGGCACATTTAACAGCATGATGCTATACTCTCAAACCTTCTCGTTAACATCAAAGGAAAGTTTGAGCACTCTAGTTGGCTACCTCGTCAGTCGTCCTATAAATCGTACCGTGGCCAACACGTTCTTCGCACTCCTAACCTTTTTGTCGGGCATGATTATATAGGGTGTCTAGCTAATATATAGCTAGGGTGTAGCCTAGTGGGTAGCGTGAGTTCAAATCCCGGTCGGCGCAATATATAATTCCAACACATTGCCTGCTTGGATATACCTTCGTCACCTCATTCTACGAAAATGAAAAATTCGTAGAAAGAGGGTTGTGCGAAGGGCTAACAATCTTTCCACAATAAGTAATGAAAATGTTAAGGAACCTGCATGTCAGGAGGCCAAGGTCCGATTTGGGCTGTAGCGCCATTGTAGAAGTGGAAGCTAATATACGGGCGACTGGGTATCTTCCAACATTCCACACCAAAGTTAAGAGAGGAAGGAGCATATCGACTGTTATTTCCGGATCCGCTTTGAGGAGTCTTTCTGGTTATCCGTCCATACTTAGGGCTTTCTTTCCCATCGTTGGCCGAAAGGCGGGATCGTTCCTAATAGAGGATTGTTGCGGTTCGATGTTTGGTAATTGTTCTGTTTCTAGAATATCTTTCTCTGACAAGATGTTTAGAATATCAGAGAAATATTCCTTCCACCGCCGCAGCTGGTGTCCACTCATATCAAGGAGAGTTTCGTTGACATTTCCCACAAGGTCGTTGGCGGTAAAATTCCTGTTCGTCAACTGTTCCATAATTTTAAATAGTGAGTCTATATCCGCAGCTAGGGTGTAGCCTAGTGGGTAGCATGTTGGTCTTGTAATGCGAAGGTCGTGAGTTCAAATTCAGGTCGACGCATGATTCTAGCACACTATCTGGTATACCTTGGTCGCCTCAATCTACGAAAATAAAAAATTCGTAGATAGAGGGTTTTGCGAAGGGCTAACAACCCTTGCACAATAAGTAATGAAAAATGTTAAGGAAACTGAATGTCAGTAGGCCAACGTCCGATTTGGGCTGTAGCGCCATTATAGTAGTAGTAGCCTATATCCCGAAAGTAAGCCTTAGATTCTGGCCGATCTTCAGTGGCCTTTCTCTTTTCGCGTCTAACAGCCTTCTTAAGCTGTATATGTATGAGGATCACGGCAGTTCACCGAGGAGTAAAACCAAACAATTAGAAATTTACATACCATGTGAATAAATTTGTAAGTATGAAATATAAGGATAATAATATTGATTGAAATGAATTTAGAATATTGTTCCGTTAAATTATTATTATTCGCTTAAGCGAATTCTTGGTTGCTTTTTCTTCTTCTTAGCTGCACTGCTCGTAATCGGCTGTGTTTCACCTTGATGTGGCTGTTTTGTAGCTTGCTGTTTGCATAGACTGACGACTTCCTGCAATATTTCGATTTCGCTTTTAATATAATCCAGTTGCTCTTCGATTTCGTGACGACTCGCCACCGAATCAACTCCTTGAAAACAGATTTCAAATTTAATTTAACAGAAAAGAAAAATTTCATAAGATTTTTACCATTTCGTCGACATAAAAGATTGTACATATTTTGGATAGCATCTAAAATTCGATTGCGAGTCAACTCGTTTTCCGAAATGCAATCTTTTGTTGCAGCCATGATTTTCTCCCATTTTAAGCTTTCTGCCTTAGCATTATTATAGCTTCGTTCCATTTCGGACAGTTCGTTATTCAAGCCGAGGATAGTTAACGACGCTTCGTTCGTTGCCTTCACCATTGCTCGACGCATTTCTTCGATAGCTTTGATCTTTTCCTGTTCCAGTTCAGTGATTTCGACTTGAGCCAGCACTTGGTGGATTGTCGGGACGTTAAGTATTTACTTTTCTTAAATATAAATAAATTTACTTACTTAATGCATCGCAACGTACCATGCAATCGTTAACAGATTTAATAATATCCGAACTATTCACAACATCTTGTATTACAGTTTCATACGGTTCCAGTTCCTTGACGGTTTCGGTTAAGGTCTTCTCGAAGCGTTCCAATTCGGCAATATCCTCGGTTAGAGTATTCGTATCGGTCGTTAACTGTTCGTGAATTTTCTTTTCATCAGCGATTTTCCGTTCGGCTGTTCGTTTCTTCTCCTCACAATCACGTATGAAATTATTCACGGAAACAAAATTTTCACGTAGCTCTCGCTGTATCCGATACATGTCCTTGATTCGTCGAGCATTAAGTGATTTCTGCTTCTTTGCATTCTCGAGCATATCATTTTGCAAATTTACCATCTGGACATGTTCGCGTTCATTTTGAATGGCAAATAATTCCAATCCATCGCTCGATACATCCCAGCAGGGTGGTTTACTGAAATTTATTTCAAGAAGATTTTTAAATTCTTAGGGTGTAATTATATTTACATACATGAAGAATTGGTCCTGCTGTTTCGATTCAATATAATTGCCAACTGCATGTTCGGGATTAATGTCGAAAGAGCCATAAACTCCTAGTTTTTTTGTGGGCCGCGTACGTGGCATGACTCTCTACGATTGGTGAACTAATTTCGAAAAAAGTTCTGGAGATGAAATTAAAGTTTAGCCTGAGCAGAAGTTTTACGATATCCGTTTGATCGATAGAGTAAAGGAGAATCAAGTAGTCGTCGCTATGGAAACTAGCAAAGTATAAACAACAATATCTAAAGTGTATTGAGCGCTAAATGGGCTGACTGAACGGGGATTCGTTACTTACTTACTTACTTACGATGGCGCTACAGCCCAAATCGGACTTTGGCCTCCTGAATGCTTTGCCTCCATCCATCTCGGTTCAGTGACCGCGTCCTCCAGTTTGAAAATCTTAGCAGTGATTTGCTGTCTGCGTCAATCGAATCCTCCCAGCGCTTTCGTGGTTTTCCGACCGGTCTTTGTCCGTTGACTTTCCCTTTTAGTGTGCGTTTGGGAATTCTTCCGTCATCCATCCGCTCCACATGACCAGCCCATTGTATTTTTTTAAATTTTATGAGGGTTGACACTTCTGGATTGTCGAAGATGGCATACAATTCGCTATTGTATCGTATTCTCCAGATCGAATCTTCCCTCACAGGTCCGAGGATTCTTCTGAGGACATTCCTTTCAAAGGCGTTAAGTCGTTTTTCGGACGCCTGAGTTAATGTCCACGTTTCGCTGCCATAGCATAGCACAGGTCTTATGATTGTTTTGTATAGCTTAAGTTTTGTTTTCCTGTGCACGTTCTTGTTTTTGATTATTGGAAGTACCGAATAATAAGTCTTGTTTGCCATCATTATCCTTCTTTTAATTTCGATGGGTTCGCTTCCATCCTTCGATAGATTTGCCCCTAGATATATGAAGTTGTCTACGTTTTCTAGGTTATAGTCTCCTACTGTAATATTTTGTCTGATTGGCGTCTTTTTCCTAGTTTGCGTCATAATTTTTGTTTTGTTTTCATTAATGCGTAGTCCAACTTCCCTTGCTACCGAGTCAAGGTTTACAAATACTTCCTTAGCACTCTCCAGAGATCTTGCAAGGATATCTATGTCGTCGGCATATGCTACGAGTTGTGTGGATTTGAAGCATAGTGTTCCCTTGGTGTCAACGGGAAGTTTCCGAACAACATATTCGAGTGTTAAGTTGAAAAGCATTGGTGCGAGGCCGTCACCTTGTTTAAGGCCGTTGTCTGTTTTAAAACTGGAAGTCAGATCGTTTTCTACTCTGACTTGTGACAAAGACTCAGTCATTGTCATTCTTGTCAGTCGAACCAGTTTCGGTGGGACTCCAAACTCCAACATGATTTTATACAGTACGCGCCTGTCGATACTGTCGTATGCTTGTTTGAAGTCAACAAATATCTGGTGCACATCAATATTATATTCCCAGCACTTTTCCAGCACCTGTTTAACTGAGAATATCTGGTCCGTGGTTGAGCGTCCAGCTCTAAATCCGCCTTGGTATTCACCAATTACTTTATCAGCATAGGGCTTAATTCTCTTTTCTAGAATTTTCGTCAAAATCTTATAAGACGAACACAACAGAGATATTCCTCGGTAGTTTTCGCAGCAGAGTTTGTCAACTTTTTTATAAATTGGACATATGATGCTCTTGCGCCAATCTTCAGGAAGTATTTCCTGCGTCCATATGTCCGCGACTAATCTATGTAGGAGATGCGCTATGCAGGTGTCGCCGGCTTTCAGAAGTTCAGCTGGGATTTGATCAGTGCCCGGCGCTTTGTTGTTTGGGTGGTTCCTTAGGGCTGTTTTTACTTCTTCGAGTGTGGGAGGACTCAAAGCGGATCCTTCATCAGCTGTTACATCAGTTATACCTGCTATTGTATCTGCTGCTGCTGTTCGTGTAGGTGATGGGCTCGGGTTAAGAAGGTGTTCAAAATATTGTGCCCATCTTAGTTTTATATCTTCCGCGTTACTTATAATGTTCCCTTCCGCATCCTTGCATAGGGTCGTTTTCGGTTTGTAACCTTCTTTCATCCTTTTGACAAGGGAATACGCGGCTCTTGTGTTGTGTAATTTAAATTGTTCGTCCATGTTTTTAATTTCGTCATTATTGTACTTCCGTTTTTTTTGTCTGCATATTTTGTTTGCAAATCGTCTAAGATCCTTGTACTTGTCTTGTTTGGCTCGTGTCGGCCGTTCCGTTAATATTTTGTAAGCTTCATTTTTTCGTTCTAAGGCATCTTGGCATTCTTTGTCGAACCAATCATTTCTTTTGCGCCGGGGTTGTTGTCCTATCACCTCCTCTGCGACAGATGTAATGCCATCTTTGATTTTTTGCCACATTTCTTCTATTGGCATGCTGACAGTGGTATTCAGCATTGTCGCGAAGTGCCTCTCCAAGGTTAACGCATATTTCGCAACTATTTTCTCGTTTTTGAGTTTCCCTATGTCGAATTTAGGAACCGGTTGTATTTTTGAGTGTCCTCGGTTTGCGATTCGACATCGAAACTTGGTCTTTACCAAATAGTGGTCTGTGTCGCAATTAGCCCCTCGACATGTACGCACGTCGAGAATGCAGGAGGTCGTCCTTTCCTCTATTAGAACATGGTCTATTTGATTGAATGTTCTTCCGTCGGGTGAAGCCCACGTTCTCTTATGAATGTCACGATGCGGGAAGCATGTCGAGCTTACAATAAGGTTTTTGCTGCTGGCGAAATCAGTCAGCCTCTGGCCGTTGTCGTTACTAATATCATGGAGACTATGCCTTCCAATTGTCCCTATGTATGCTTCTTCTTTGCCCACTTTCTCGTTAAAGTCACCTAATACTATTTTAATATCATTCGACGGAAGGGAGTCGAATGTTGATTCTAAGGTGCTGTAGAAATCGTCTTTAACTTCGTCGTCTTTGTCTTCCGTTGGGGCGTGGACATTAATAAGCCAAACATTAAAAAAACTTGTTTTGATGCGGATTGCACACAATCGTTCATTGACGGATTTGAAGTTGGTAACTTGGTGTTTAAACTTCGGGGATTCGTTGTTAATGCCAATCCTGAACAATCCGGTCCAAAAAAATGGATGTGAGTATTTTTTATCAAGTATTTCTTAAGCCATGTTTTTCTTTAGACTGTGTAAGGATCGAGAAGATGATGGGAATATCAGTTTTGCCTATCTATCGAATCATTCTGTTGTGGTATAGTGTGGCCAAACGGATTATTTCGATACCAAAATATCGAAATAATCGAAAAGGGAAAGGAAAATCAGGTTCGGGACACAAATAACAGTCTTTCATTTATATTAAACACACTAAAGCAAAGTATAATGCAGTGTGTGTAAAAATTTGATAAAACACGGACAGTGTTTATTTATATACGACAATTTTTTCATATACACATTTGGTTTGGGGAATGTTTTCACAATGCATTTCGAATTGAAAGAAAAGATTTCCGGATTCTACACTTTTACGCTTTATTATTCGTAACGTTTCGGTCTCTGCTGAGTTTTATAAAGGTCTCAGCAGAGACCGAAACGTCACGAATAATAAAGCGTAACAGTGTAGAATCCGTAAATCTTTTCTTTCAATCTACACATTTGTTACTGACATCGTGGCAGTACAATCGCAACTACTCCATTCGAAGCTGCCAAGTGAAGTATCGTAGCAATCACGTTCGTTCCAATGCAATTCGATATTTTTGTCACTTGGCAGAAAAAGTATGCATTCACCTGCGTTCAGTGAAATTGTAATGTTAAAAAAAACCAAAACGAAATAAATTATCTCCAGATTTCGTTTAATACATTTATTAGTTACTTAAAAAACTATCTACAAGCAGAATTTCATTTCCTTTACTTTACCAGTTTTTAAGAAAACCGTACTTTTCAAAACAAACATACAAAAGCAAGGCAGAAAAAGTCTGCGTTCACATTTAATAAAAGTTTTAAAATAACTGATAATTACAAATATGTAACCAATTAATAAATTGTAGGGTATGCTTGATTCTTTATTACTTCTCGTAGTCTGCTAGGCATCGAATTGATGAGCTTCGCTGTCTCTTCTGATGGAGTTTTCTCCCACTCTTCTCTGAGAATATTTCTTAACATTTCTTTACTGGTTATAGTATGTTGTCGAATTCTTCTTTCGAGCGAGTACCAAAAATGCTCAATGGAGTTAAGATCTGGAGATTGTGGAGGCGTATGTAGATGATTATAAAGCAACCAGAGCCTCGCAATATCTGCTGTATGCTTCGGATCATTATCTTGCTGGAAGTAATAATCGTTACCCAAGGCGAGATTTCGGGCACTTTTCTCCAAATTATTCTTTAAAATGTTGAGGTCATCGAATTTATTGTCGACTCAATAAACTCTAGGTTACCAACGCCAGTAGCCGCCATGCACTCCCAAACCATTACTCCACCACCACCGTGTTTTACAGTTGGTTGCAAATGCTGTCTCTGGTTTTTCCCATACTATTTTACGTTCTCTTATTCCGAAAATGCAGAATTAGCTTTCGTCTGAAAACAGCACATTGTTCCGAAACTCTTTAGGTTCATTTAAGTATTGCTTGGAAAAGGCAACGCACTTTCTGCGATTAATCGGCGAAATGAATGGTTTTCGCTGCGCGACTCGTCCGTAGTACCCAGCGTTTTTGAGAATTTTCCTGGTATCAGGACAAATTTTTTTCTTAAACTTTTCCTTAATTTCAGCTGTTATTTTCCTTGTCCCAGTCAGCAGCGGATTTTTTTTAACCAATGTCAGAATATTTCGCTTTTCTCTCCAGGACAACTTTGATGGACGGCCAGAACGGGTTTTCGAGGGAAGAGGAAAGAATACGAGAGTAGTGTTGGGTTACTCATACATGAGGTGGTACAAATGTCTCATTCATACAAGTCAAAATGTCCCATCACTACAAAAATATTGTTGTCCTACTTCAAAGTTTTTGTCCCATTTAAATTACAGTCATGAATTTGTATGCCTGCCGAACCAACACATTATTTGTACCACTCACTACACTGTTTTGAGAGAGTATGACCAGGAAAGTTGAATACAAGAAAAATCTTAGAGAAGGAAACGAATCGTTGCGATTTGAATACAAGAAAAATCTTAGAAAAATCTGATACTCAGAAGGGAAAGAGTCTGGTTTGGACCCGTCGACAAGTGACTTGTGTGGAGAGTCGGAAGCGAAAGATTTAGAAGTGATAATTTGTGAGCGAGTGTAAAGCGAATTAACATTAGTTTTTGCTGTCATTTAAACTAAAGTGAAATTGCGCACTTCAATATACGAAAAGCAAAGAAGAGTTTTACGGCGAACTACACTCATTCATGGGTCCGCAATTATCTAGCATTGCTTCGAAAATTGGCGAGACTTCACGAAAACATCGACACCAAACAGCAAAATACCGACCGACCAGGACAGTCTTGGGCCCCGCTATCTTTCCATAAACGAACTGAGTCTGCGACATTCTAGACGTTGCGAGGAAGACGAGCACTGTCCACCACTGTCCGCAAATCACCAACAGTCGTCTCTTTGTGTAGGCTCTAGATTCTTAGAATTATACAACCTCAGTATACCAATGACATCATGTATATCAAGGGACGCGATATTGGATGAGAGTTCAGTGTTCAACATCTATCATGCAGTTGTTTCTAATCCAGAAATATCTAAATGCTTGCAATTCCTCACAAAATGAATTGAAACGTAAGTCGTTAATAAAATACATACCTGAAAAATTTTAACGATATTCTCCAATTTGCAGCTCCTGTGAAAAGATACCTCAATTTGAACTGAAAATAACTAATAAAATTAATATATGTTAAGAGGCAACGTTTCCAAGTGGCCAGAAGTGTGGCAGTTGCACCAATCGTTTTTTTTAATGGGGTTTCGCCGGTAGCCCTAATCCCCGACAGCGGAAGAACATAACACATGGAATTCCCGACCTACTAAGCTTGTAGTCCATGCACTTGCGTAACGTGCCGCGTCAGGTTTGTCTTTGTTTTGAAGGTTTAGCTACAATTTATCACAGTGCACTCAGAGTTCCTCTTATTAGAATGTGATTTTTTGTGGGTTTCAAGTTTGCTTCGGCAGGTGAAAAATTTTGTGCACACCACACATACATATTCAAAGGCAATTACATCCACTTTATTTTTTGCGTCAGGGTGTTTCTGATCAGTGTGGACTTTCAGTCCCCACTTGTGGAGATATTTCTTCCCGCACGCCTCGCATGTGTGATTTTACTGATTAGATACGGCGATTCTCGTTGTTGTGGTTTGGCTTTCTTCTCCTTCCAGCCGAATTTCGTGCTGATTAGATACGGCGATTCCCGTTGTTGTGGTTTGGCTTTCTTCTCCTTCCAGCCGAATTTCGTGCTGATTAGATACGGCGATTCCCGTTGTTGTGGTTTGGCTTTCTTCTCCTTCGAGCCGAATTTCGTGAACGCTGGAGTGATCTCCTCCCCCGTTTTCGCTGGTGTCAGTCTAATTAAAAAAAATTAAGTTTTTGGTTTGACGAAATTTTTTCATTACGTTACCGATTCGCAATTCCTATCACGCTTGTCGAGCTTTTGTTGCAAATTTATCAGACGTTCCATATAGACGGCCTTGGACGCCTTCGCGTGTAGTAGCCGCAATGAGTTGAGAGTAATTTCGTAGAATTCGCGAAGAATCTCTGTAGTTGTTGTTGTCTCTCCCAAGAAGCCAGAAAGTTTTCGTTTCGGCCTTTCGTGGCGGCATCGTTTCCTCTACAACATCTTTCCCCGCAAGCAACAACTTTAAATTTTTATGATTTCGCGGGAGTCAATGCTCCAGACGCAGCTCGTGAATCCCGTTGAAAGGAATTTTTTTTCCATTAAACAGTGCTGGCGGAATAACTGGCATGAATTTCTCCGGTTCATACCGCTCCCCGTTGTACTCCACTCGTCTTTTGAGGTGGCAATAAACTTCCTTGACGAAAATGTGCCTCGTGTGTTTTGCTAGTGACACGTAGAGGTAATGAATGGCTCGTGCCGCTATCTATGCCGTCAGCCGCGGCAGTGCCGAACTCACCACGGCTGACTTCGAAAAGTGGAATCTTATTGTTAAAATCTTGAGCCATTTTTTTTATAGTTTTAATGGCACAGTTGGGGGCGCAGCGGTACCCCGTTATCTCTTCCAACTCCTCCGCCAATAAAGAGATTTTCACATCTTCTTGGCTTCTACGGGTTAGCATTGTGTGCAGTATACGCCTCTCTGTTAAATTCATGCCATCCATTACGGATGGCATGTCATTCCGGACCTGGGCGAGCCAGTACTCCGCTATTTCGATTTCTACGAAATCTTTCAGCGTGATGGCGTTCTCAGTGATGGATGCCTCCCCACTGTTCTCCATTTGCCGCTTTTCGGCAGTAGAGTATCTATTGACGGCGCTGATCCACTTTAGATGGATCGAACGCCATCTCCATCATCCTATGATCGGTCCCTCCTTCATACCTTACTGCCACATACTTCCTTGCGATATTCGCCAGCAAGGAACTTGCTTCCTCCCGTGAGCAGGATGACAAACTTGTCACCCTGCTCACGCGGAAGGAGCGGTGATTGGGCGTGATCCTGATCCATTCTTCCAGTTCCTCATCGGAATCAAAAGTTAAACTTCTCCGTCTCTTTGTTGCCCGCGCTTTGGGGACCTTCAATATTTCAAGATATCCGGAGCGGAGCAACTGCGGGCACAGATTGTGGAAATCGTTCAGGACGAGCCCCTTTGCATTTGACTCCTGTTCGTCCGGGTCCATGGCGAGCACCATGGACCCGAACCGCTTTGCCTCCATACAAATTTTTTGGGTGGGGTCAATGCCCGCTTCCTAATCTGCGTTGAGCCGCATTTGCGGACATTGCCTGGCGGTCCTTGTAGGCCGACGACGCCGTTGTACTCCCACCGGATGGTATTTCCGATAGCTCGCGCGACAACAGATTTCGAAGAAAAACCTTCGGTCACGATCGATGTGCACTTATGTGAATCCTCTGTTCCCGCTTTAAGTGCATCTTTCATAGTCTTCCTCTGTAACGGAGAAAATGAAGAATTACACGTGACACTATTATACACGTGGAACGTGGAAAAAAGAAGAAGAAAAATTACCCTGCGGTCGAACCTCCTTCACTCTCTTAATTTTGTCTTCATTTCCTACATCTTTGTTTTCTTGTCGACGTTTTTCTGTCATATTTCAATTTTTTTAATTGAAATTCAGGTCCCTGTGAAAGTTGCAAAATACTGGAGGTTTAAAAAAAGAAAAAAAATTGGGGACATTGTGCCACTTTGTATGGGAGGGTGTTGAAGCGGTGAAACTGTTCGTCTCATTTTTCTAGTGCTACTAATTATAACAACTAGATATTTCCTACACAATTTCAGATAGGCGAGAACAATAAAAATCAAAATTCTGAAATTCTTTACGAATTATTTTGTCATATACAAAAATTATTAGCTTCTCCCTTTTCTGCGGTCACCTCCCATACAAACGAGGACGATGAGAACTATTCCATAGAAGATAATGTTGATACTGTGGCTGTGTTTCAGGATTGAGTACTGATATTATTTTTAGTATTAGTCCTTTCTTCCGAAGTTTGAAGGAGCAAGAGTTTGCAATCTTTTTTTTCGTTGAGGATTTTTTTTTAAATTTATTTTATTGGCTATTGTAGATTGGGCATTTTTTTGGGCTAAATATTAATTAAAATTGGTTTTTCTAGCGATTCCAAAAAACCTCACCGATTCAATATCAGGCGTGGCCAATACTACTGAAAGGCGGAGATATGATTGGTATAGCACAAACCGGGACCGGTAAAAACTAGCGTTCCTTTTTCCGGGTATGATACACACAGGTCGCACGAAACGAACGTGGCGGTCCCAATGTTCTTGTTTCGGCACCGACTAAAAAGGGAGTCGCAAGTATTCCTTCAGAGGAATGAAAGCGTAAGTTTATTAAAAGTTGAAAATAAAAACTAAATCGAGAGATTTAATTCGATTTTTTTCTCCAAATTTTCAGAGTGTGTGTTTATGGCGGAGGCGATCGAAAAGAACAAATCAATATCGTTTCGCAAGGCGTTGAAATTTTTATTGCAACGGGATGATTCTAGACGTTTAGTTTCTGGAAAAAATTATCTTCGGCCCCAAGCGCATAGTTTTTATACTCTAGATGAAATCTGAGAGTATATTGTGTTTGCCTTACCGTTTGTAACGCTAAGAAATAATGCTCACACAGCGCCGCCAAGGGTATAGAAATATTTGTTGTCGCTCAAAAACTTCGATTCCGAGCTGCTGTCTGTCCGTCTGTCCGTCTGTCCGTTTGTCCGTCTGTCTACAGCATAACTCTCGAACGCTTTGAGCTATCGTGCTGAAATTTGTTGTGTGTCATTTTTAGCAAAAAAGAAACTTTAAGTTCGTGAACGGGCCACATCCCCCCACTCCTTCTACCCCCTCCCATACAAATTTCACGAAATTCCGAAATTTTCAGAAATTGATTTTTCTTTGAAACTATTCAAGCTATCGATTTGAAATTTGGGTCAAAGTATTATGGTATAGATGTCATTATTATGACGGAATATTGATTTGATCCCGTCACTCCTTCTACCCCCTCCCATACAAATGCATAATTTTGAAAAATGCAGTTTTTCGATTTTCATTGAAACTAGCAAAGTTATAATAACAAATTTTTGCCAGAATTAATTTTATTATAATTCCAATCAGAATTGAAAAAATTATCAACTTCACCTCCCTCCTTCTACCCCCTCCCATACAAATTTCACGAAATTTTGAAATTTAAATTAAATTATTTTTCTTCGAAACTGTTAAAGCTATCAACTTGATATTTTGTGTAAGATATAAAAATATAAATATCTATAACGGAAAAAAAAATTGTTTTGATCCTTACACTGCTTCTACCCCCTCCCATACAAATGCATAATTTTTGTTAAATGCATTATATCGATTTCCATTAAAACTAGAAAAATTACAAACTTCAAATTTTGCCACAATTTGTTTTTTAATAGTTGCAATAAATGCTGGCAAAAATTATCAGCTCAGCTTCACCCCTTCTACACCCTCCCATATAAATATCTGTATTATAAATTCAAGAAAAGCATTTCTCCTTCGAATATATGAGAGCTATCGACTTTGAAATTGAATCAAAGCATAGTGATAAGGGTAATGATAAGCAGTTTCAAAATCATCTAAAACGTTCCACTTCCTCTGCCACCTCCCATACAAATGCCACAATTTCAGGAAAACTATGTCCAATTTCTTTCAAAATAATGAAAACTAAAAACTTTAAATTCAGCACGAAACATTTTACATGCCATTTTCGGTGTCACATAGGAAAAATACAACCCCCCCCCCCCCTCTACTTCTACCACCTCCCATGCAAAGTCTCTACTCACTATTCGAAAGAATTTGAGATGACATATTTTCCGGTATATTAAAGTCATTTCCATCTCATCTAGAGTATCATATGATTGGGCATTAAGCCCAATCATAATTCTGTTATGTTTTCCCTTTTATTTGATCAAACTTGGGATGTCACTAGATTTTCTTCTGTTATACTTTCCATGAAAAAAAATGCAATTATCCAGCCTACTCGTTCTTTTATTTTTTTCATCCCAAATTTTTCCCGCATCTTTCGTCGTTGGTTTTTTTTAGGGCGACAAAAAAACCAAGAAAAATATCCTCTGCCCCAAACCGTGTCCCACCACTCTCTCCCCATGCATATAAAGAATTTTGTTTTTTTGTTGCTCACTTACCTTAATTCAGGTCGATCCAAATATTGGAACACAAGATGACACGACAATTCGTGGGAAACACCAAATATTATTTTTAAAGTCTATAGAAAGAAAGTCAAAAGTCTATAAAAATACAGCACAACAAATAATATTTTTCGAGTCGAGTCAATTACACAAAAGGGCACAACACAAAATTAAATTTTTCACAATTACAATTAGAAACAAAACGTAACAACCACCAAATGAATACCTCATGAACACCACTAGAAGTTCTGCAACAGAGTGAGGTTGCAAAAATTTGAATTTTTTACTTCAACAAAAATACCGACTACTTTGATCTGTTTTTTAAATTTCGATGCATTCAAATATGATTTTTGCGGCAGTTCGCATGCGCAGAAATTTGAATTTTTTACTTCAACCAAAATACCGACTACTTTGATCTGTTTTTCAAATTTGGATGCATTCAAACAGGACTTTTGCGACAGAGTGCGTTTGGAGAAATGTGAATCTATCAATTCAATTTACCCACTGCTTTGATTTAGTTTTTAAAAAATCCTCTCGCTAAAAAATCAAAAAACACAAAATGCTATTGTTTTAAATATTTTTATAAATATCAATAAATGTAACATCCTTCTTGTTTCTAAGGAAAAATCTTAAGTTATTATATCCTTTACTTTTCCAGCAACAAAATTGGTTAAATTGTTTCAACAGAATTCAAAATACCGAATTCATATCAAACATGTTCCATAAGTACTTCCGTGCAGCGCAGGTCATTTACACCTTTTTAGTTAAGGACAATGCTTATTGCGTCTTTTTGACAGTATTGTCAGTATTTTGGGCGAAAGAAAATCACTTTGCATAAAGTGCGAGCTACCCATTAGACTCTTCGGAACTTAAAATAATAATTGTATCGCGAGTTATTGCATTTCAAAAACTGACAAGAAATTTATTTGTTTTCTGCGCAATTTAGTTTATTGTTGTGCTAATTCTGAATTAAAAACCATAAAGAATGTGTAAGCAAAGATATTTTAATTCATAATTAATTCTCATACAATTTCAGTTGATATGCTTTTGGCCGCTTAACTAACAATATGAACCGTTTATTTTGAAAGTGGTGTAAGTCCATATTCTCTTGTTTCGAGAAAATTAGAGGTTAGCATATCTGTTAATCAAAAAATTTAGGCAAATTATATGAAGTCTGGCAATGTTTCTATTGTTTTATAAATATTTAATTTGATTATATAGATTTGTTTTAGGCGAATTAGACTATAATAATACATATTTATGGGCTGTAAATGGACTTACACCACTTTCAAAATTAGACAACTGTAAAAATCGTTTAATTTCAATTTAAAAAAAATCAAAAATCACTTAAAATATACTTCATTTTAATCCAATTTTGTTTACAAATACTCATGACAAGACATAAAATTTAATTTTAGACACTAAGTACATTGTCAAAACTACAAGATACTGATAGTAGTTACTTATGTTCTGCATGTGGCAGTGTTTCGAAATATGCATGATGCACCGTAGGTATATGTATAGGGTAGTAACTGTTTCATGTCTTTATATTTTTTGTAAGTAATAGGCCTGGCATTTTGGTACAAAGGCGCCAGGGCGATTTTTTCAAACTTTAGCGGTCTTCCAGGACGTGTAGGTAATAAATTAATAGTTTTAAACTCTGCGTCCTTCATCGATGTTTTATACATATAAAATAGTATATGGTACACTTTTGAGAAACCTCAACTAACATATTTGCAACCAATTGACCTGTTCGCCATTAGCGTTTTTTTTATCTGTTTTTTAATCGCATTTTGAAGATTTTTTGTTGAAACGAAATTCTCTCGTTTCATTTCATGTAAAATGAATTTGTCATGTTTCCTACATTGTTTTATTACATCATAATAATCTTGTGGTGTGTACAGAAAATTCTTTTTTCGCAATGCCATTTCTATGATGCCAAAATCTGCATCGTTCGGAAGGTATGAATGCCCCGAAAGTAAAAATTTGTGGTCAATTATGTCAATGTTTTTTCCAACGACTGGGTAACCTTCAACCACATCAATGCCATTTGCAAATTTCGATTTTGCCCAGTACACATGTCACTGTAGGCAATAACATGGCTTTGGGTCGTTACATTTTCTAAATGCCTCAAACAACAAGAAGCTACTTCTTGCGATCCCCTGGAAGCAATAGTTTCGTCCCACACATACATATTAACTTTATTATCGTGGAAATTGTGAAAACCCTCGTTTAAAACATACATATTTCGCTTTTAATATGCGATTGAGACAGATAATTTCGGGTAAGGTAAGGCTTTTTGTAAGTCAAAAGAGAAGGCAAAGTATGTATCAGGCTTTTCTGATGCCAGAATTTTATCTTCTTGTAATGCTTTCTTGCTAATTCAGCATTTTGCAAGTGAACATCATGTCTTTCTACAAGAATCGTTTATTTTTCAATCATCTGTTAAGCCACCTACCCCTGTCAATTGGACTTACACCACTTTCATAATCGATGATTATGCAATTTCATTTACCGACCGATTTTAAGTTGTACAAAACATGGGAATTTTTTAAGAAATTAAACACGGACTAGTTATACATAAAAAATTTACATTAAATTAAGCATGAATTACGTGATATCTCATTTTTTTTTTAAAATGGACTTACACCACTTTCAAAATAAACGGTCCATATCTAAATTTTCTACACTGCCTTCTTCTTGAATTCTGTGGAGCGACTCTATTCGCAGCTAGAAACTCCAATGAAAAATTGGTAAGTTAAGAGTACTGAACTGTAATCTCATCGGGCGTTTTTTTCTTAAAAGAACAACAAAATAAACGTCAGTCAAGTAGAAACTGCACTGTGGGGGGATTTGCACAAATTTGCCTTTTCGAAGTCCCGCATTTTACAAAATTTGTCACAAACTCACTATGAAATAGCCACATCAGTCGAACAGGCCGAAAAGTTCCAAGCAAAATGAGTAAAAAGCGCTTAGCCGAGCCGAATTCTCCTGTCCGGAAAGTATGGAAACCGGAACGTAAGTAATTCGATTGGGAAAAAAACATCCCCGCCCTTTACAAAAATGTTTTGTTCAATCAATTACAGTTTACAAAATACAGTTGGATGCGCCCACACCGCAAGCTATCTTACGTCGAAATGATGTCAGCGAAGCGCCCGATTGCTACGGTTACGAATATCACGGCGAGTTGGGTCACATGGACGTTGAGCAAATCCTTTCGGGAACTCCTGACGGCTCGTATCTGATTAGGAAGAGTCCCGGTTCGGTGGGCTTTCACACCCTGAGCGTTCGGTTCAATAATAGAACGAAACACTACAAAATCTACCATCAATGGAATCTGGGATACTATCTCAAGGAAAACTCGAAACGATACGATTCGATTCACGAGCTCGTGGCTGACGGTCTTGTGGACTTTTATTTGCAGCTTCACGCTGCACCAATTATCAAGGAAATGATGGCGCAAACGAAGAACAATTACCAACAGAGTCCATACATGACACTGAATCGACGGAAATTGCGAGCCCTGTCGAACGACATCCGCAAATCGAATAATATTATCGAGCCTTTTCCGGCTGTGATTGGCGCTCCTTGTACAGCAACCACCCCACAGGACGATATCGATGTCTTGCCTATCGTCTATGAAAAACCGCACGCTTTCAAAGTACACACGTTTAAAGGTCTGAATTGGTGTGAGTTTTGCGCTAATTTTCTGTGGGGATTCACATCGCAAGGAGTAAAATGCGAAGATTGTGCATTTATTGCGCACAATAAATGTTCGGAATTGGTTCCGGCGAAATGCGTGCCCGATTTGAAACGAATTCGAGGCGTATTCGGTACGGATTTGACCACTCTCTTCACGGCTCACAACTGCACGATCCCATTCGTTATCACGCAGTGCGTTGAGGAAGTCGAGTGTCGCGGAATGCTACAGGAAGGAATCTACAGGGTATCGGGCTTTGCCGATGAAATCGAAGCGCTGAAATTCGCGCTTGACAATCACGGCGAGAAAACTGATATGTCGGAAACGGCGTACGGGAATGTTAATGTGATTGCGGGCACATTGAAATTGTATTTGCGTCTATTGCCTCTGCCTTTGATCACGTTTCAAGCATATCCCGCGTTTATGGCTGCAAACAGTAAGTTTAAATTTTGTTTTATGGCCGGAGGTAGAACTGGATTTGGTGGGTTATTATTATATTTTTTTTTGTAATTTCAGGATGTAAATCAGTCGGTGAACAAGTTTTGGCTATGAGAGAGGCGATTAAACAACTGCCACCTGCCCATTACAAGTGCTTGAAATTTATGATTGAACATTTAAATAGGTGAGTGTCTTCTTCCTACTTCGTGATATTTCCTCTTCTGCTCCTAAGTTTTAAGATTACACGGTGGAGTAGGCGTAATTTCCTTTATCACTGCGGCCATTGAACTATGGTAATTTTCCATGGCATATAATTTTGGAGTTCTTCATCAAATCACGTACTATTGGTAAAGCTTAGGATATCAATTGGGTTCACGATTCGAAATGAAGGAGTTCTTTTGTTCACCAGTGGTTCACATTTATAGAGAATATGCTCTTCCTTATTGGACATTCTGAGAATTCCATATTACAGGGTGCGCCATCTAAATGTGGTCGATGGAAATATTGAATAACTTTGACAGATTTAAACCGATTGACGTCGTCGAACACATTTCGGAAAGGTTATTGCATTACAATTTTAACCATGAATCGATTCACGCCCAAAGAACGCGCGAAAATAGTGACAATGTTCATTAAATGCAATCGTTCAGTTGCAACACAGCGTGCGTATCGTCAAAAGTATCGCGGTCGTTCTGCGCTTAAAAGTGACACTATTCGTCGCTTAGCTTCGAATTTCGAGAATCACGGGTCGGTAGCGGACCGTCCACGTGACTGTTTGGGCCGGTGTCTGCTCAAAAACCATCATTGGTCCGTTCTTCTTCAGAGTTGGGGAAACTGTCAATGGGGGTCGGTATCGATGGATGTTGGCACACTCTGTTTTACCAGAAATGCGTGAAAAAGGTTTTAAAGGCTTTTGGTTTCAACAAGACGGCGCGACATGTCACACCGCGAAATCAACGATGAACTTCTTGCGTCAAAAGTTCCCAGGACGTGTGGTATCGAAAGGGGGGGATATTGACTGGCCACCGAGATCGCCCGATTTAACGGCACCGGACTTTTTTTTGTGGGGATTTTTAAAAAGCAAAGTGTATGCCAACAAACCCAAGACTTTGGACGAGCTTAAGGACAATATTCGAGCCGAAATCACTGCGATATCACCCGAGATGCTGGCAAATGTCATGGAAAATGCCAGAAAAAGAGCTGAATTTTGTATCCGCAATAAAGGTGGTCATTTGATCGACGTTGTTTTTGGAAACTGAATGGAATAAATTGTAAAGCTTCAAATTTTATAAAAATAAATAGTTTTCCAAAATCGATTGAGAATTGTTCAAGTTATTCAATATTTCCATCGACCACATTTAGATGGCGCACCCTGTATAAAGTTGTTCTATATATGACGGTGTCCAGTTAGGATACCTACTAAGAGTCTATTCTGATTTCTGTCTAATTGCAAATATTCAGAACTTCTTTTAACCGCTAAACACATAAAAATCTTAGCATGTTTATTGTCTGGTACTGAGTCCCCAGTAAAGGATTCACTGTGATTTTACAAATATTTGAATATTCATTTGTCAACTACTGAGCGGTATAACGCATAAAGGAAGAGGACCTATGAAGCCATATTCGGAATCTTTTCTGGTCAATCTGTTCCTTGGAAAACATAATTACAACGAAACGCCTGAATCCTATTCGATGGAAGGTTTCCATCCAACTGAGAGTTTTGCCTATTGGCAGGTATAACCGACAACCCAACGATTCATTTAAAGCGCTTTTCTCAAGTTGACACTTGATATTATCATAGGGTTATTATTGCGAAAATTGCAAAGTATATGCTCAAATTACTGTTAAGAACCCTTATAGCGGCATAGGACAGAAACAACTCTCTTCCACAAGGCGCGATCCTGATCATTGGCTTTTAGCTGTCTATTGTAGTGATTATCCACTGCCCGCCTTCTCGTTCCTATAGATCAAATATCTATGGAGCCCATTCATGAATTGCGTCATGATTGTTTTCTTCGCTAGGTCAAAAGTGCTCAAGTGTTCTTTTTTGTAGAAAACCAGAGCCACCGTGTTGTAATACATTTCAATGGCAATGGAACAAAAATATGCGGAAAAACTTATCCAGATTTTCGTATATTATTGTTTGATTGTTGTTGTTGTATTAAGTGTAAGACTTTTCGTGCGACCTAAGCATGTTATACTTATGCGAGAAAACAAATCCATGTGCATAAATTTATGGAATGATTGGCTGGCCTTGGTATTCAAAACTAGATATTAGTAAATTTTGAATACCAGGTATTTTCGGAAAAGAAAGGTAGGTAATGTGTGCTCGAGCGAATAGACTTTCGCGTACTCCTATTCTGACCACACATAAAGTCAGACGGGCAAAGCCGGGTCGCTGTGCTGGAAAAAGTTGATAGTTGAAAAATCAGTTTCGGAAAAGCCCAAAACATATTCTTCTTCTTTTTTAATTTTTACTACACTAAATTAATGCACTATAATTTCAAATAATTCCGTGTTTCAATTACATATGCCAGAAAAATAGAAAATCGTTTAAGAACATTTTTCAACAAAACTGGTGGTGACTGCACGTAAGTAGTTTTCTCTGTAGGTCAAGAAATTTGATTATATGTTTAAACAACATAAATGGTGTCAATACTATGTTTAGGAATATGGCACGTCAGTGAACGTATTGCAGTGCGCGAAGAGGTCACAAGTAAAAATAAAACTACAAGTCCATTAATTTAACCGCAAAACTTTATTTTAATTATCTTTCCACTAAATCGTTTTACACTTTTCAGTTGAGACTTTTTCGCTCCCGAATTATCGCTTGCCAATCTTAACTCTTTCGCTTCCTAAACATTGACTGGTTCGTCGATGACTGCTCCAAACCAGACTGATTGTTCATCAAAAACGCTCGCCTTTTATTTGTTTCTTGTCGGTCGAATAATTTCCCTTGTACGAATCTTTTCCTTCTCCGCCGAGCGTTATTAATTACTTCTTTAAAGCATTTCCTCGTCGCTCGAGTCCTTTCCCTATCGGTCTATACGTGTGGTTGTTGTTGCTTTCTGGCAAAGAACTCGCAGGTATTCAGAAATATTTTTTTTCTCGCTCGAATTATTCCCACGTCGTATGATCACTGTCGGCCGCTTCTCTACATCGTCCGTGTAATTTGGTATTGGTAGGTTGAATATTCAAGGTTTTCTGACCTTAGCTCCTGTTCGTCCCGAACATAATTTTTATTTTCGTTAAGGTGGTCATGGTATTTCGCCAATCTGTTGTTCGTGGTTTTTGGTGTAGTTAAATGCGGTATTCTACATCATTCATTCTAGTGTTGACTTGATACGGTTCTTCCCAATTACACCGAAGTTTCGGTGACCTTCCCTTCCGGCGAGGATTATACAACCATACCAAGCCGCCCTTCTGAAAACCTAGCTTGGCTCGTAGATCGTACCGGGTTTTTCTTCCTGACCAGATTGTGGATCGTTTGTTGTTGATGTCGTTACGTCATCCTGTGAAAGTGCTGATTGTTTCAAACATAAGACCTGCAAGGGTCCGAATGTTTCTCCCAAAGATGACTCGAAATGGTTTCTCCTGTTGCCACGTCCACTCTTTCCCTGGACCCCTAATAGTGAATATTCGAAACCCCTCTTAGGCCGAGCTTAACGACAAGCCAAGGCCAATGAGGAACTCAAATTCTCTCCAGACAGAAGTTTATCAACTTCTCTCAAACTTATCCTAAAGTTATGATGGGGGTTTATTTTCCTCTAACCAGAACTTCTATAAAAAAAAATAATATTTCAACTATGAGATTGACGTACTGATTCGGTCGAAAAAAAAAAAATTATTCCAATCACCAAAAAATCACCATTGTTGCCGCACCGGTGGCAACAATTCTTGTGATTTTTTTATGAAACTAATATGAATCTGACCATCAAGGTCAACACCGAAATTGTTGAATCTTAGGTACATTAGCTCTTTGAGACCCGTTAGATAATAAATCGAATTTGTCATCGAAAGTTAAAAATGTCGAGTTTTTGGAATAAAAAAATGATTATTAGCGTTTGCTTTACAGAAAGTCTGCTCTCATATTAATTGTTTTTGCAGTTCGACCCCCAAATTTTTAAGTACTTCTCGCAAGTCTTTTAGCCACTTCGATCTGGCTGGCACGTCTGAGTCTCAAGAGTCCGGATATTTGTAGACCAAAATTATTGGAAAATATAGAATATTTGTGCTATGGTGTTACGAGACTTCGAGCGTTACCGGACGGTCCATATGCTAAATTTCCGCGAATCGTGTAATAGGTCACGGTTCGGGTTGCCTGAACGAACCTTAACTCAGGCCCTTTCGAATCGGTGTAACAATCCGCTGATAGGATGGCTTAGCTTTAAACTAAAAACCGGCCTCGTATACCTAGTCCTGCCATAAGTTCTGTCACATAATTTCTCACATTGGCAACAACTTTATTTTATGAGTGACATTTCAATATCGGCCAGTTTTATAAACGTCATAATGTTGTTGACAGTTGATGGTCATTTAAAGTGTGTTCGTTAACGTGTGAAGATGGAATGGGGTGTAATAGAAAACCGAACTGCAATGATTGCACTACATAAGTGTGGAAAATCCGCGAGTGAAATTTTCAAGTTGTTGTGCCCGTTAAAAATAACGCAAAGATTTGTGTATCGTGCGATCCAGAGATATAACGCGATCCAGACTATTGAAGATCGACCTCGTTCTGGACGTCCGCGTGATGTACGTTCTTCTGCTGCCATCAAAGCGGTCGAGAGTCGAATTCGTCGAAATCCGCTTCGTAAACAACGAATCATGGCTCGAGAGATGAACATCTCCACCCGAAGTATGTCTCGCATCATAAAATCTGACCTCGGGATGAGTGCCTTTCGACGATCAACGGGACATTTGCTGACTGAGCAGTTGAAGCAAATTAGAAGCACCAGATCGAAAGAGCTCCTTCGGCGGTACGGCAACAACAAACATCGAGAAATTTTATTTACCGATGAAAAAATTTTTACGGTGGAGGAACATTTCAACCGCCAAAATGATAAGGTGTATGCCCACAGCTCCATAGAAGCCCGAGAAGTTGCCACTAGGGTACAGCGAGGACATCATCCAGCATCAGTCATGGTATGGTGGGGTGTCAGCTACGAAGGGGTCACCGAGCTTCATTTTTGCGAAAAAGGCGTAAAAACTGCAGCGAAAAATTATCAAACGGACATCCTTGAGGGATGTGACAGCCGCTGAACTCTACGCTATTCAACAATCGACATTGGGTTTTCCAGCAAGATTCTGCGCCAGCCCACAAAGCTCGAACCACACAAGCGTGGTTGGAAACCAATATTCCACAGTTTATAAGGGCGACGGAATGGCCTTCTGGGAGCCCAGATTTGAATCCCCTGGACTACAAACTGTGGGCGGAGTTAGAGTCCATGGTGTGCACGAGACGACACCCAAATATCGAGAGCCTTAAGCGATCTTTGACAGAAGCAGTAGCTAATTTTCCGCTAGAAACAGTGCGTACTGCTATCGATGACTGGCCCAACAGATTAAAGAGCTGTGTTAAGGCTAAAGGCGGCCACTTTGAATAATTTGTTGCTTATTTTACTTCCATTAGTATGCCAAAATAAAATATATTTTCCTTTGTCAAAAACTCTTTTTCATTTATACAAAAATTGCCCATATACGTGTGACAGAACTTATGGCACGACTAGGTATATTGGTAACGGCGAATTGCGGATCTTGCGTTTCGTTTTGACCTGCCCTGCTGGATTGTATGCTAGAATGTACCGTTCCTTCTACTTGTTCTCACGCCAAATGGACGGCCTTAATGCGCACTGATGTCTGAGGACAAGGCGCCATAAAAGGATTGCACACATCCACAATTTGATCTTGAATATCATGAAACCGAGGGAATATTTCTCGCACACGTGCACCTTGCTGTTCAGGCTTTTCTGTTCAGTCATTGGTTCATTCTTCCCTTAAGCCACTTCAAGAATTCCCGTTGTTAATATGATTCATTTTCTTTTTCTTCTATTCCTTTGTAGATTATTTATATTTATTTAGTCATGCTTAAAACTTTCATATAACCACCGTGTTGTGGATAAGTTATGCACCTCGCGTTACAAAAGGTTCAGCGATTTCAATTGCAATTCTTTCGAATGGAGTCCCAACATTGTACTCTTGCATTTCGCTCCTTGATCTTCGCTTCTTGATGCACAGGTAGTGCATTTACGGCACCAGTCTTCCACATCATCATGCAGGTGAATCCAGTAGAATTTCTCCCTGATCTTGGCCAATGTTTTATTTACGCCCTGATGTCCTCCAGAGGTTCCTTCGTAATATTCTTTCAGAGTGTCCACAACCTTGGAGCGTGGAACGATGGTCTTCATATGGTGCGATGGTCCACTTGCGTTTCAATAACCCGTCTTCCATGTGGAGAGAATCCCTTCGTGCCCAGTAGCTTATTAGAACCTCACTGCGTTCGTAGATGTCTTTCCACTGAGGTCGCTCCGCTATAGTTTTCCAGCTTACTATCGGTGCAATATCTGGATCATTTTGTTGTGAATTTTCCAGGTCCTGCTGTTTTCATCCATCCATTGGGCTCGATGTCACAAATCGTACACTATCTCAGATTTTTTTTCCTCTAGACGATGGCAATACTTGCAGTTTGGCCGGCATACTCGTCGTGAAAGCGCATCATCATTACCATGAGTTTTTCACCTTCAATGAACTATTTGAAAATCAAAGGACTCCAGTCTCTCTATCTTTTCCGCGATTTCTCCTTCTGAATTCTTGAATTAGAGTAGCCAGCGGTGCGGTGTCCGTTCGAAGAATGAACCTCTGTCCATATTGGTATTTATGGAAGTGCTTTGCGGCTTCTACGATTGCTAAAAGTTCTCTGCGAGTCACACAGTAGTTTTTTTTCCGGATTTTGAGAGCACTCTACTATAAAACGATAGCACTTTTTCCTGTCCATCAATTTCTTGTGAAAGAACTGCTCCGATTCCTGAATTGTCTGTAGCAACGCAGAATTTAGTGCTGCCATGCTTTTTTTAATCAGTACTACCGGTGACGTTCATGGGCTGCTTGGCTTTTCAATGACTCATTGTTTTGCTTTGAAACGATCATTGGATTCACCTCTTCTTTATTTGCTAATGGAACTCTTCTCGGAGGTTGACGTATCGGTACAGCACTTCCGGTGTCTATCCGGTGTTTCACAATGTTCGTTCTTCCGTAATCCTCATCGCCAGTAGAAAAGATGTCTTGGTATTCATCGATGAGATGCGCTGCTTGTTTATAGTGCTCTCTTTGAAGGTTGCTTGACTAGAGAAGCGCTGATATTATGTTTCTTCTAGTTTTCCGTTTGCTGTTCTGCGTCAGGTCCTGTTACTTGCTTTAATTGATCCTAGTTACAGCCAGAATTGGCTCACAGTTGCCAACTACATCTCCTTTTTTAACGATGATAGTGCTCTCGGAAACGTTCAGTACTCTTATGGGAACGATCCTCCTGTTATTGACGTTCACTAGTGTTTTCTTAGTAGTTGTGGCCTATCATGTCCGATCTCAGCATGGATCCCGTAGCTCCGGTGTTGATGTAGTTGATGTTTCCAATTCGGCCACTCGTGCATAGATCGTTTCTGGGGGCGTCAATTCCACCAGCCAACTTCTACCCATTGAGGTTGGCTTTTACTAGTTTCCCGGGCTGTTAGCGGGTGAGGCGTACCTATTCTACATTCTCTATTCTATTCTATTCTTCAATGGCACTACAGGCCAAATCGGGCCTTGGCCTCCTGACCTTCAGGTTCCTTAACATTTCTCATTATTTATTGTGGAAGAGTTGTCAGACTTTCGCACAACCCTCTATCTTCGAATTTTTCATTTCGGCGACCTTCGCATTGCAGAACAACACGCTACCCACTAGGCTACACTCTAGGCGTATCTACTGCTGTGAATTCACGGCTCTTGTATTCCGTCGTTTGACACATTCAGGGCAAGGATTTGGTGCCCGTCTGGGTTTGTGGCAGTCACGTCGTAGATGTCCTGCTTGTCTACAATTCCAACAACGTGGAACGCCATGATCTTCACTCTGCTTGGCAAACTTTGCCCTCTGCCAGGCGTATTCATCGGTCTCCTCGCAGTAGCAACTGAGTCTGAGAAGTTGATGCTCAGACTCAGTTGCTACTGCGGTAAATTTGCTTAGCAGCTTCGAAAGTAAGTGCGTAAACCAAAACTTCCTTCGGTGTTTTCTTGTTCGCCAATATCAACGCCTATTGTAGCTCTCTATCTTGCAGGGCGTTGATAAATGCATCCACTATCGGTCCATTCCGATTGTCCTGATCAATGCCAGGGAAGGATAATAGCACTAGGCGTTCAATGTCTTGCGAAAGCTGTTGTATGGTTTCGCCAGATTTCTGTACGCGGTCGCGAAGTTGCGTTTTATAAATTTCCCGCATATGATCTCCACCGTATTGAAGGTTCAAGGTCTGCACCATGAACTTAAAGTCGCTTTATTGTTCGGTGGTGGTCTCAGCTGTAGATTCTCGTAACGCCAGTATCAAGGTCGCTGCTCACTCTTGAGACGTCCAATGATTGGTGATGGCTGCCGCTAAAAATGGGATCTTGTGGTGTGTTCATGACGTTTGACAACGGAGCTATTACATTTTTATGGACGACACTTTCAAGCGAACTGGTCGTTTCGTTTAACTTCTTCTAGCATGATACTACATGATCTTCCCTTATCTGTTGAATTTGTTGTTCCATCTTCATTATCATTCCTTGACTCATTTGTTCCATCAGCAGCTGTATTAGTTGCATCGCTGAGCCCGAAGATCCAACTTTCGGCTACATTTTGCTGTGAGATTCGTTAGTAGATCAGCTGTTCGGTCTCTTCTTCGATGTTCGATGGGCAACTCATAATTGTCGGCACTATGTCCCTCTGCTTCCATCATGCGGCTTACAAGCTCTGCTTTGTTTCCGGCCGTAGGCAACTGACGTTTACCGAGTTCCTCCTTCAATTCGGCCAATTTTAAGTCTTTCATGTAACACGGCATTTTTATTTGAAATCACGCTTCTGACACCAATTGAAGTGTACAGGATTTCAAATAAAAATAAAACTAATTCGTTTTTATATTAAAATAACCTTAACTTTTTTTTATCGTTTTGTTCATTCACTACAAGGCCATATAACCCGTTGAAAAATATACATCTTCTTTTAAATGATTTCTTTTTGAATCAGGCAATTTTCTCAACTCAAGCATGGAATAAAAATTATTTGAAATTATAATATCTGTACTCTAGTCAAATCGGAGAAAAATTATTTTGGAAAAATTCGAATTTCAAAGTGCTAAGAAACTATTAAAAGAAAGTTTCGTGGGCCGGGAATCGAACCCATGCTGCCCGCGTACCAGTCGACCATTCTACCACCGAACCACCAATGCTAATGACGTTTTCTTGCCGAAATTTAGTCACATTTTTTCGATTTCTTAAAAAGTTAAGAGTCAAATGAATTCACTTTTAGATATCATTTCGTTAGTTTTGAATTCAAAACATTGATTTTATTTTCAACTCAAGCATGGAATAAAAATTATTTGGGATTATGATATTGTTACTTTATTCAAATCGTAAAAAAATTCCGGATGCGAATCGAACCCGGGCAGGCGAGTTTTTTCACTGAATCACCGATACTGACGAAATTATTTCGGCAAAACTTAGTAATCTACTTAATGTGAGTCACGTGACTTCAAATTTATGCACAATTTTTGCTTATTATACAGATGATCACAAAAGTATTGGCCCACATAGTGCATCAAAGAAACTCGTTTTCTCAGTTTTCTTAATTTAATAGTTGTGTAGGAAATAAAAAAAAATTACCAAGAGATGTGATAAATTGTAATACTTTGAAATGTACTACATTTAAACACGAAGTATTATTTTCATAAACGAGAAAAATAATATTTCCGTGCACTGTATAGAATGAAACGCACAAAAGTACTGACCCATATACCAACTTTTCATAGAAAAATGGTAATTCCCGAAATATTTTCTTGCAGACTTATTTGTCCGGCGCGAATCTCTTAGGTTTGTTTCGAGTTTAAAAAGTACAAAAATGCCTAAAGTGTGTGAAAGAAATTCAACCGAAAGAAATTCAATTATTTCTTTATTTAAAAAGGGGTATTCTCAGAGGAAAATTGAAAGTGAGTTGAACATACCTCGAAGTACAGTGAAAAATGTTATAAAAAAGTACAAAACCGAACAAACTTTGATAAATAAGCCACGCACGGGCAGACCAAAAATTTTATCCGAGAAGAATGAACGGGAAATTTTAAGAAAAGTGAAAAAGAATCCTAATGTTAGTGCGAGAGAGATATGTGCAGACATTCAGGACACAATACAAACAAGTTTGAGTGTTGAAACTGTTCGACGAACAATAAGAAAATATGGTTTTCATGGTCGAATCGCTCGAAAAAAGCCGTGGATAAGCAGGGTGAATAAGGCCAAAAGAGTTGAATTCGCGAAAAAGCATGTGAATGAGCCGGAAGCCTTCTGGGAAAACGTTTTGTTTAGTGATGAGTGCAAGTTTGAAATATTTAATTCATCTCAAAGAAAGCGCGTGTGGAGAAAACCAAGACAAGATTACAAAAAAAAACTTACAGCCTACAGTTAAATTCGGTGGAGGTTCAGTAATGGTGTGGGGGTGTATGGCGGCAGCTGGGGTAAGCTTCATTTTATTGAAGGCTCTATGGATAATTTTTTTTATTTGAACACTAGCAAACGCCCGCGACTTCGTCCGCGTAAAAATCGCATTAATAAGCAAATTTTTGAGAATGTAGTTAGTAATACATTATATTGGATGTATAATCCGCTTACTTTAATGGCTCTTTGAACACAATGTTTTGTATTTTGTTGGAGTCAGAACCATAAATTATTATGAATGATAGCATGATACTCGCATTTGAATGGGAGAGGCTCGTGATCAAATCAAACCCGTGATTCGAGATCATATGTATACGTGTTAAGGACATGTGAATAGTTGTAGCTCATGTTAATTGAAAAAAGCCCAAATAAAATGACATTAAGCTTAAAAACATAACAGGACTTCGATTGTGCGTAAAGCCCCATTATATGATACTACCGATGAAATCGAAATTTTTGTAATCTTAAGAATTTTTGTGTGGGGAGTGATAGAAGGGATGACAGTACTAAATTAATTTTTTTCACACCGTGCTAGAGTAGCTATAAAAATATTTTGCACCAAATTTAAGCTTGAAAAACTGAATAGGTAACTTGAGAAACTTAGTGCATTGGATTTAGTGAAATTGTGAAATTTGTATGGGAGGTGGTAGAAGGAGTGGGGGGTTTTTGATAATATGTATTTCTATATACAACTATCATCACCATGCAATTGATATCTTTTAAATTTCAGATCAGTTAGATTCACACTTTTCAAGAAAATCGAGTTTTTGCAAAGTCGTGAAATTGTGTCATATTGTAAGAGAGGGGGTAGAAGGAGTGGAGCCAATCGGTTAATTTTTCCCGATAGTAATAATAATACTAATTAGGGATTCATCAGAAAATTTTAGCTTGATCAAAGTTATACGTACTGAGAAAATTGGTTTAGAGTATTTCATGAAAAAGTGCAGTTTGTATGGGAGGTGGTAGAAGGAGTGGAGGGCTTTTGGTAATTTTTCTAGAAACAACTATAATCACCATGCAATTGATGTGTTTTAAATTTTAGATCAGTTAGATTCAGACTTTTCAAGAAAATCGAGTTTTTGCAAAGGAATTGTCCCACATTGTATGGGAGGGGGTAGAAGCTAATCGGTTAATTTTTCCCGATAATAATAATTATGCTAATTAAAGATTTAGTACAAAATTTTAGCTCGATCAAAGCTATACGTACTGAGAAAATTGGTTTAGAATATTTCATGAAAAAGTGCAGTTTGTGTAGGAGGTGGTGCAAGGAGTGGAGGGTTTTTAGTTATTTTTTGAGAAGCAACTACAATTATCATTGAATTGATATATTTTATATTTCAGAACAGTAACATTCACACTTTTCAAGAAAATCGAATTTTCGCTTAGTCGTGGATTTGTGTCAGATTGTATGGGAGGGGGTAGAAGGAGTAAACCTAATTGGTTAGTTTTTTCCTGACATTAATAACAATGCTAATTAAGGATTTAATACAAAATCTTAGCTCGATCAAAGTTATACGTACTGAGAAAATTGGAGTATAGTATTTCATGAACAAGTTTAGTTTGTATGGGAGGTGGTGGAAGGAGTTGGGGGATTCAAACTATTTATATACTTGAAGATTGCAGTTATAATAGAAATAATACATTTTAAATTTCAAATTAATAGCTTTAATAGTTTCCATGAAAATTTGATTATTACATATTATTAAAAATGAGTCACTTTGTATGGGAGGGGGTAGAAGGCGTGAGGGGGTAGAAGGCGTGAGGGGAGAAAAATAACATCTAAAGCAGATTACTCCCAGAGGCAGACCTAATAATCTGTGAAAGTTTCATTGCAATCGGTGCGGCCGTTTTTGCGTGAAAGCCGGAAAGACAGACAGACAGACAGACAGGAAATTTTTTTAAAAACGTTTGATTTTGCTTAGTTATTGCTAAAATGAAGCAAAAAACTTATTTATAGCCATTTATAAACAAATAACAGACAGACACTACAATTATATTTATATAGATTATAAAAAATTATAATAAAAATAATTTTTAATTGGGTTTGTCGAATAGCTTCATGTTTCAACAAGACAACGATCCAAAGCATTGCGCCATGATTGTGAAGGAATGGATCCTTTATAATGTGCCTAAAAAACTTGAGACACCTCCCCAGTCTCCCGACTTGAACCCCATAGAACATTTATGGGGGGAGTTGAAACGTTCATTGTTAAAACGCGATATTTCAAATAAAGAAATGCTGAAAAAGCATTTGCAAGAAAAATTTATGTTGTTTTTTAATTCTTTGCTTAAATTTAATTAACTATATTTATGTTTTTTCTTGGGCATAATGGGTGGGCCAATACTTTTGTGACCATCTGTATATCGATTATAGAGATATCGCCTTCTAGACTTCGAATCGCCTTCTAGACTCCGACTCTTTCGCTTTCCAATCTGGACGTGATCGGCTTTTTACTCCTGACTGACTCTCCATCACAAATGCTCCCTTTTTTTTATACCGTTCTTGTCGACCGCTGTGGGCTTGTTGTGCTGTCGCCAAGTTATGCCGATTCATTTTCTTGATTATGATTTGTGCGCGCGTGTGATTGTTCTTGCCTTTTGCTTTGGTTGACGATCTCGAACGTTAGACGAGCGGCATAATGTTGGTATGTAAAAATACATATAACATTTTAATGCAATATTTGGCTTAGACTTTCTTTATGTGCATTTCGGCATTAATATTTATTTTGTGTTATCACATAAGTGCAGTTTCCAGTGTTTCAATAATAATATCACTGTTATCACTCTCATCGCCCCTCAAGATTTCATATAATACATTTCACAATTTTCCTTAAAACAGCTCATTGCATTAAAAGGTGCGTCCAAAGTTGAGCTTGGTTTCCTGAAAAACGTACGCATTTACTAAAGGAAACTCAGAATTGTAATTTGAAGATCATATCCAAAATTTTCGGTTTTTTATAGAAATTCTTACGAAATTTGTGATATATTTATTTTATTTTCAGAGTTGCTTCACATTTTGCTGTAAACAAAATGAACGAACACAATTTAGCAACGGTTTTCGCACCAACCTTAATAGCAACGCCCCAACATATGACGGATTTATCACAGGAAATTTTCATGTTATCATCTTTAATAACAAATTGCCAAGCAGTTTTTATGTAGGGAGGCTCCTGAGAATCTCCAGACTGAAAATTAAATAGTATAAAAATATATTTATAAATTATTATCTAACAAAAAGTAATTTTATGAGTAATGGGATCAAGACTAATGATAAAACGCTAAACCAATTCGAATTTAATTATAAACTGTAGGAATAAGACTATAATTTTCGAAATTAATCATAAAATGTTTCGTAGTTCTTCTTTTTTGCAATGAAAAATGGAAATTCATAACTCCGAAAAATTATTGTGGGGTTTATACATATAGTCTAAAACTTTTCGATTCATCCCGAATGTAATCAAAACTGGGTTTTCTCCATTCAATTATTTATCGAATTGTGTAACCAAATAAGACAACTTTCGAAATTGTCCAACATATAATGTGGCATTTATGAGAGATACCAAAAAACTACAATCGAATGTGATTACCTTAAAAAACTGTCATTTCCTGGAGATAAATAATTTCAAGGTAGGTGTTTATGTTCTAACTTGTAAATGTACAAAAGAATGAACCTCTATGTTTCAACTCCCAATTAAAAACGGAAGCAATAATACGAAACATAGGCTAAATTATTTTTTTTTTGTAGAATGATAGTGTGATAAATAATCTCTGTTTTTGGAACTTACAATGAAAAAAAAAAATTTAATAGCATTGAATATTTTTTTATGTATAAATTAGTTCATAGAATTTATTATACAAAAAATATATTGCCTAGCAAAATTTATTATATAGATAAACGTGTTTTATTTCTAGTGCTCATCCATTTTTCTTGTTATTAATTTTTGAAGATGGTGGTAAATATGAAGCCGTTAAATTGTGGGTGGTTCTCATTCTTATTCTTTTAATGCGAAGAAGGTTGTTTGAATTTAAATTGATGATCAGTTAGAAGTAAGATACTGAAAGCATTTTTATTCAGTATGATTATGCTCAAAGATGACTTCGTATGGCACGCGCTTGTGGCTAAAAGGCCAGCTTTGAACTATGACGAAAGCGAAATATTTATAATTTATCTCAAATTTATTTGAAGTATTTTGGGTAAATAAGGAAATAAATAGAGGTAGCTATTGCCTCGCAAATTGTTCTATATTGTTATTCATCGCGACCTTAGATTAAGAGTTCCGAAAACGGCGAATTTTTTTTTGAGCTCTGCAACACTCGGCAAATGGTTATCGGAAGTACTTTTTTCACACAAGAGCCACCATAAAACATCTTGGGTTGTGTTTCTCAGAATCCAATGTAGCTTTTGGTCGACAGAGAACGTGGGGAGTCATCACCAGCTGATAGCTACCTGTTAAAAATGATGCACAGCAGTTATCCGGTTGCGAAACACTCTTCGGAATAATGTAACGCTTCATATGATAAACTTCAAAACCTAAAAAAAAGAACGACTGGGCGTTAAGTGGGGGACAACCAGCAACACGTTTAGCAAGGGCTGAAGCCATAGCCATATATATAAACGGACTACCAATTGAACTCCCTAAAGTGGACACCGAGGTGGCAAAAGAAGACAAGAATAAAAGAAGAGCACCATTACCAAAATCCCAAAGACGGGCAACCTTCGCGATAGTAGCGATTGCAAAGATTGGTTGGTAGATGTTTTTACAGTGCATTTCGAATTGAAAGGAAAGATTTTCGAATTTCACTCTGTTTAATAAAGCATAAATATGACGTTTCGGTCTCGTTATCAAACTGATCGACAATTTCAAAAGACTAAGATTTTATACTTACTAGCTACAGCCCAACTCGGGTCTTGGCTTCCTGTATACTCTGCTTCCATCCTTCTTAGTTCAGTGACCGCGTCCTGCAGTGTGAAAATCTTAGCAGTGATTTGGTGTCTGCGTCAGTAGATGGGAGGATTCCATGGTTTTCCATTAGGTGTTTGTCCATTGAATTTGCCCTTTACTATGCATTTGGGAATTCTTTCGTCCGTGTAGTTTCTTGAACTTTACGATGGTCGACACTTATGGATTGTCAAAGATGACATACAATTGTCTATTGCATCGTATTCTCTAGATCGAGTCTTCCCTCAAAGGTCCGAGGATTCTTCTGAGGAACTTTCTTTCAAAGGTTTTAAGTAATTTTTCGGACGCCTGAGTTAATGTCCACTAGAGTCACTGTATAACTGAGCTACTCGGTCCAGGAGTCTGGCAGATAGCTATTTTAGTACAAAAATCGAACGTGCTAAAAAATTTGGTACTAAAAATCGAACGTTCGAAAGATCAAAGTGTTGGTGAAAACAGGTGTAGACTGTGTAGTCATTCTGACATATCCCAGTTGGGAGTGGAATCATTACCGCGCCGATGATTCTTACCATGAAGCTATTACAGCTACTTCCTGTCGTAAAACATAGATTATTTTAACATTGCAATGTCATAGGCAAGCATTCGTTTTTTTCTAATTTCTGCATTACAAAGAATCGACATTGGAATCTAGGGAAACGAATGAATAATGTAATGATTGGAAAAAAAATCGACAATATAATGGTCGCAATAGAATCTATGATGGAATGGTTGCAAAAGAATAGAAAGCAAATTAATCTTTGAGAAGGTATTCTAACATTGAGGGAGCGATTCATTTTGAATTAATATTGAAAAATGTGATGAAATGGGATCCTGCTTTTAATATGAATTCAGTATTTTAAATTCTGTTGCTATAATTTAACTAATTTTGTTGCTGGAAAAATACGGTGTAACTTAAGATTTTTTTCTTGCAACGAACAACTTGTAAAATTTTACGGGAATATTAGAAAGCAAATATGACATTAATGTTTTCTATTAATAATCTTTCATTTTGTGCGCGGCACGTTTTGACGATGATCATTTATTTTATGCAATCTCCACACATTACCTTGCAATGCATATCAAATTCCCTAAATAAACATGCCTTCACATTACTTCAGAATGCATTGCAAATTTCTTAGGTCGATTTGAATGATTTCTCAATTTGAATGATTTTCAATAAAAAGGAATGGATTGCAAAAATCCCTGTTGGGATGTTTTTCCGCCATGTGTCAACAAACAGAATCATAAACTAGACTAAAAACCTGTTTGGTAAAGATGTGTGGGTGCAGAAAATTGCAAAATAAAATTGAATTTTTGGCTGTTTCTAATGGAATGGCACAATGATATTAATTTTTCAGAGCACATAATCGAATTCCAATTGCATTTTGATAAATATCTAACCGAATATGTATATACACCAAAAAATTCAAACTTAACGGTTTCAACTCTGATACGCATCTGCCAGACTCCTGGACCGAGTAGCTCAGTTATACAGTGACTCTAATGTCCACGATTCGCTGCCACAGCATAGCACAGGTTATAATTGTTTTATATATAGTTTAAGTTAAGTTTTCCTGTGCACGTTTTTGTTTTTAACTATTAGTAGTACTGAATAATACTGTTGCGAGCTAGGGGTTCGCCGGATTTCAAGTAAAACACAATTCGTTTCAAAATACGTGATAATTTATTTATTCGCACTTTTATACAATTTCCCGATCACTTCACACTCTTCTGGCAACGCCGCTGCTTGTTTATCTATCGCTTTTCTTATGACAACACCGACGCGGGCTTACTATCGCTTTTCTTGCGCCGGTTCGCGACTCGATCATGTTTCCGGGTGTATGTCTCGACTATTCTAGAAATTTAATTGCCTACATTTTGGAGTATATTGGAAGTTGCTGCAACTTTGTTAATGGCTTTTTACATGTTGCGGGACTTTTCTGGCTTTTTCTGGGTAGACAAATATTACGTGGTTTTGCCAGATCTATAACATTACCCTCTCCTTAGTGCCTGTTCGTCCCGAACATAGTCGTTCACTTCCTCAATGGCACCATGGTACTTTGTTAATCGGTCGAGATGTACCACTTTCATTTTTGTGCGAGGTTTTCGCTGATTCCATTCATTCTTTGGTTCGGTCGTTATCCTCTGAATGGTTTTTTCGGCTTCTTTTTCCATCTCCTCCTTGGCAGCACGTTTACTTTCCTTTTCACGTTCCGCATTCTTCCTTTCGTGATCTTCTTGATCACATCGCTTCTCATGTTCGGCCTTGTCACGATTATTCGCATGAAGTAATTGACCGTCACGACTTCTACCCGTTCGTTCGCGATCCTTATTCGAATGTCTATCTTTGCTTCCATGATCTTTCCCGATGTATTGTTCTTGTTGCAATCGATCTTGCCGACTCGGGGTTTTCGATCGACTCCGGCGTCTTTTATCAAAACCGTGTGTAAGATTTGAACTCTGACGAATAGTTCTTGACCAAGAAATACCTGCCCGATCTCCATCTTCGCATTGTTTAGCAGCGCAGCCGGAACAATAGTTGGTCGCTTTTCGGCAGTCGAGTCTCAACTTTCCTGCCTGTCCACAATTCCAGCATCGGGGGCCACCAAATCTTTCGCTCCGCTTGGTGTACTCTGCTTTCTGACACACACACTCTTTTGCTATTTCCCGGACTCGATAGTTGCTCCGCGAGCTGTGCTTGGCAGCTTCGAACGTCAGCCCATATACTAAGGCTTCGCCAATCGTTTTCTTACCTGCCAGTTTCAATGCCTATTGCAGCTCTCTGTCCTGTACAGCATTGTTAAATGCGAAAACAGCTATATCGTTGCGTTGCTCTGCTTGCGCATTAGGAAGCGATAATAGTGTGAGCCGTTCAATATCGCGTGCCAGCTCTTGAAGTGTTTCACCATTCTCTTGGGTTCGGTTGTACAGCTGTATTTTGTGGATCTCTCGCATGTGGTCACTGCCGTAATGAAGATCCAATGTCTGGACTAACGTTGAAAAATCTTGTCGCTGCTCCTGCGGAATCGTTTGAAGAACCTCTGCTGGTGGACCTCTTAGCGGCAATATAAGAGCCGTTCCCCGTTCCAGATCATTCCAATGATTGTTTCTTGCGGCAGCCTCAAATTGGATCTTATAAATCACCCACGGTGTTTGTCCATCGAAGATTGGAGCTTTGAAACTCTTGTGCGTAACGTGTTCTGCCTTGATGACTCCAGTCGCTTTCACGTTATCGAAGTCCCTTTTTAGGCGTTCGACTTCCTCTACAATCCCGGATATCCTTTCCGTAATTATTTCTTCGAGAATTCGAAGCTTCTTCTCTACGTTTTCTTCTATTGCCTTACACATGGTGTCTATTTTATTATTTTGCAGTTCCAATTTTTGATTGAGGTCCTTTGAGGTCTGATCTAATTTCTCTAGTTTCCGATTAATGTCCGCAGATTGTTGTTCTAATTTCTGATTAATGTCCGCTGATTGTTGTTTAATGTCCACTGATTGTTGTTATAATTTCTGAATAATGTCCACTGATTGTTGTTTAATGTCCACTGATTGTTGCTCTAATTTGTTCATCATTTGTTGCATTAACTGTGTTAGAGCATCCGATGTACCAGAGCACTCCTCTCCACGAGCTTCTTTGATTTGGAATTCAAAACTATCTGCATCCTCACCCTCAGCCTCAAGTGTCTCGATCATACGGCTGACAAGTTCAGACTTGCTCCCTGTCGTAGATAACTCGCGTCTACCGAGCTCTTCTTTCAGCTCCGCTAATTTTAAGTCCTTTAAATAACGCGGCATTCTCACTACCGATTATTTCAAGTTTTTCCGCGATCCGAATTCACTTAAATTTTCTCCACTAATTAAAGTCACTGCTCACTAGAGCACTCGAGAATATTCGATTTCACAAAATTCTCACTGTCCGTTCGATAATTTTAGTTCCGCGATTTTACTTCGCTAATTAAAGTCACTGTTCACTAGAGCACTCAAGAATATTCGATATTCACAAAATTCTCACTGTCCGTTCGAGAATTTTAATTTCTCTCGCGATTTTTAACCCGAATTTATCCTTGAAATCCTACTTCTGACACCAATTGTTGCGAGCTAGGGGTTCGCCGGATTTCAAGTAAAACACAATTCGTTTAAAAATACGTGATAATTTATTTATTCGCTCTTTTATACAATTTCCCGATCACTTCACACTCTTCTGGCAACACCGCTGCTTGCTTATCTATCGCTTTTCTTATGACAACATCGACGCGGGTTTACTATCGCTTCTCTTGTACCGGTTCGCGTCTCGACCATTAAAATGACTGACTGCTCGCTGACAGCTACCGTGGTTTTATACCATTTTCCCTTTTCCTAGAGGTTTCTTTCGTGGATGTTTCCGGGTGTATGTCTCGACTATTCTAGAAATTTAATTGCCTACATTTTGGAGTATATTGGAAGTTGCTAGAACTTTGCTTATGGCTTTTTACATGTTGCGGGACTTTTCTGGCTTTTTCTGGGTAGATAAATATTACGTGGTTGCCAGATCTATAACAATACGTTTGATTTTTATCTCGATGGGTTCGCTTCTGTCATCTGATAAGTTTACCATTAGTTATACAAAGTTGTCTACGTTTTCTAGGTTATATTCTCCTACTGTACAAGATGTAATTTAGATAATAAGTTAAGAATTTTTTAAATATCAAATTAATTTTAAATAATTAAGTTAAGGAATGTTTAAAATATTGTTTATCTAGTATAAAAGGGCCAAGAAGCCTTCGAAATGCTTGCAGTATTTATTAAAAATTCAAATAAGAAAGTCAACCCAGTTGTTGTTTCGTTAAAATTAAATATAAGTAATTGTTCAAATTTAAAACATAAGATAAAAAGTGAAAATAGTAAAATATAGAAGAAATAACATATTAGAAAAATTATTAAATCTTTTCTTTTTGCTATAAATTAAACAAGTCAACACAAACCTCTCCGGAAAAAAAATTCGGAGAAGAGACCATTTTCTTGAATCACTATGATTGGAACAGGATCCCATCACCTACTTAGTTGCGCCCGACTTGTTGGCACATTTTTTAGTCTTATTTAGTTATTTGACCAAAAATTGATATTTTTAGAAGTAGAAAATATCACTGCTAGTAAAGAGAAGATAGCTGACACTGAAGTAATGGCGCGTTTTATAAACGAAACCAACTACAACAAACTGCTACACAACATAGAACTATCGCCAATCTCAATTCATCCAACTTCTGAAACTACAGCTATGGCATCTTCATTCAAAAATGAGCTGTGTTCAAGACTAAATTGCCAGTCTTGAACACAGCTCATTTCAACTCAAGATCAAAAGCCGTTTGAAAAATCAAGAAGTCCTAAATAAATCTTGGATAGATGATGAGCTGATACAATGTTTAAACGCAAGAAATTATTGGTATAGCAAATTTGCATAGGACAAATATAACATCATCTTACAAAGAGAGTTGAGCTTCTGGAGGAACAAAACAACAATGCTCAAGAGAAATAAACGAACGCTCTACTTTGCAAGTAAATTCGAAAGAAATTTGGACTACCCCAAAACTACCTGGTGTGCCATCAAAGAAAGCGGTTCCAATAGCGCGGTACCAAAAAAAAAATTCTAAGTAACATGTCTGGCAAAGATTCCAAATCAAAGGCTGCTAACGACATTAGCAATTATTTCATCTCAACTGATAGCTATTTCGAACCGAATACGTTAACTCTCCTCTTCGAATTCGGGGTGCCGGCGATAGATGAGATAGCGACTGTTATCGTGAAACTAAAAAATTCTCAATCTGATAACATATCGATCAGACTACTCAAAGACTACAGAAATGCTATCATCACCTATCTCAACGATTGTTAATTCATCTTTAGTCGAAGGAGTAGTGCCAAGCTGCTGGGAGATTAGCAAAGTTGTTCCAGTACACAAATCGGGTTCCATGAGCGATATATCTAATTATAGACCAATTATCTCACTGTCGAATGTTGGGAAATTTTTAGAAGTAATATTGAAGAATCTCCAAGAACACTAAACGATTCATCAAATTATTTCTCAGAATCAGTATGGATTTAAACCCCAATCGAACGCTAAAAGAGCATTACTTGATGTCGTGACGAAACTCCAGTGTTCTTGCGATAAAAAAATTCACACGGCTGCTGTTTTTATTGATTTGTCTAAGGCGCTCGATACAGTAGATCACCAAATTCTACGCAAAAAACTTTAAGCGATTGGAGATCGTGGGACTTCCTACAGCTGGTTTGAAAGCAGAAAGAATTGCTCAGTTATCTCCCAATTTTTGCTCCACAAAGGCCATTGATGCAGAGGACGCTTTTTCATCCCATCGTGCACTGCACAAATTATGGACTTAATGAACCTATTTCTAGATGCATCTTCTACTTTTATATGATATGCGACAAAATCGATTTTACTGATAGTCGACCGCAGTTCAAAGCTCATTTTGTAGCAAATTTATAATTTGTTTATGTAATTACTTTCATTTTTATACTCTAGATGAAATCTGAGAGTATTATAAGTTTGCTCTAAGGTTTGTAACGCCAAGAAATAAGTCTTGGAGAAAAAAATTAATGATACAGAAGTTAATATTATCACTCAAAAATCTCAAAACCGGATGTCCGTCTGTCCGTCCGTCCGTCCGTCTGTTCGCTCTCTAGCTTGAGAACGCGTTGAGCTAGATAGTTCAAATTTTGTACACGTCGTTTTTAACAAAAAAGTAAAGTCAAGTTCGTGAACGGGCCAAATCGCTCCACCTCTTCTACCCACTCCCATACAAAATGACACAATTGCGCAATTTGACAATTAACGGATTTGCTCGAAAAGTATAAAAACTATTGGCCTGAAATTTGGAATATATTACTTTTATGATAATATCAATCTACCGTATAAAAATTATGCGTGTCCTCCATCTCCTTCTACCACCTCCCATACAAACTGTACTTGGCAAGAATTACTCTAAGCCAATTTAGTCAGTGTGTATAAAATTTAGCGGGCTGAAATTGTGCACCAAATATTTATTTAAAATTGTTAGTAAGACCAAAAAAAATTAGACGATTAGCTTCACCCCTTCTAGCCCCTTCCATACAAAATGACACAATTTCGCAATTTGACAATAAATGGATTTAATCGAAAAGTATAGAAGCTATTAGTCTGAATTTTGGGATATATGACTTTCATAATGATATAAATCTACAGTAGAAAAAATATTTGCGTCCTCTCTCTCCTTCCACCCCCTTCCATACAAACTACACTTTTTCATGAAATGCTCTAAGACAATTTTCTCAGATCGTATAATATTTATCGAGCTCATATTTTGTAATAAATACTTAGTTAGTATTATCACTAAGATCAGAAAAAAATATTTGATTAGCTTCACCCCTTCTACCCCCTCCCATACAAAATGACACAGTTTCACAACTTCACAAAAAATCTATTTTCTTGAAAAGTATGAATGCTACTGGTCTAAAATTTAAGAAATGTCAATTTTATAATATTCTTAGTTATTTCTGAAAAAATCACTAAAATCCCCCTACTCTTTCTACCACCTCCCATACAAACTGCACACTTTCACTAAATCAAACTCACTAATTTTCTCAGTTCCCATTCAGTTTTTGGAGTAAGCATTTTGTATAAAACATTTTCATAGCTACTTTAGCATGATGGGGAAAAAATAAGTTCAATGCTATCACCCCTTCTAACACTCCCCATACAAAATTTCTTGGGACCACAAAAAAATCTATTTCATCTAGAGTATCGTAAGATTGCGCTTTACGCGCAATCGTAGCCCTGTTATGTTTATACTCTAGATGGAATCTGAGAGTGTTATAAGTTCGCTCTAAGGCTTGTAACGCCAAGAAATAAGGCTCGGAGAAAAAAAAGGATGATACAGAAGTTAATATTATCACTCAAAAATCTCAAAACCGGATGTCCGTCCGTCCGTGCGCTCTCTAGCTTGAGAACGCGTTGAGCTAGAAAGTTCAAATTTTGTACACGTCGTTTTTGACAAAAAAGTAAGGTCAAGTTCGTGAACGGGCCAAATCGCTACACCCCTTCTACTTCCTCCCATACATAATGACACAAATACGCAATTTGACAATAAACGGATTTGCTCAAAAAGTATAAAAGTTATTGGCCTGAAATTCAGAATATATTACTTTTATGATAATATCAATCTATTATATAAAAATTGTGCGTTTCCTCCCCCTCCTTCTATCACCTCCCATACAAACTGTACTTATCCTGAATTACTCTAAGCCAATTTCCTCAGTGCTTATAAAATTCAGCGGGCTGAAATTGTGCACCAAATATTTATTTAAAATTGTTAGTAAGGTCAAAAAAATGAGATGATTAGCTTCACCCCTTGTACCCCCTCCCATACAAAATGACACAATTTCGCAATTTGACAATAAATGGATTTACTCAAAAAGTATAAAAGCTATTGGTCTCAATTTTGTTATATGTTACTTTTTTAATGATTTAAATCTACAGTACAAAAATTATTTGCTTCCTCCCTTTCCTTCCACTCCCTCCCATACAAACTACACTTTTTCCTGAAATGCTCTAAGCCGATTTTCTCAGAACATATAACATTTGTTGAGCTCATATTTTGTAATAAATATTTAATTAATATTATTACTAAGATGAGAAAAAAAATATTTGATTTGCTTCACTACTTCTACCCGCTCCCATACAATATGACACAGTTTCACAACTTCACAAAAAATCGATTTTCTTGAAAAGTATGAATGGCACTAGTCTGAAATTTAAGGGATGCATATTTTATAATATTCCTAGTTATTTCTGAAAAAATCATTAAAATCCCCCCACTCTTTGTACCACCTCCCATACAAACTGCACACTTTCACTAAATCAAACTCACTAATTTTCTCAGTTCCCATTCAGTTTTTGGAGTAAGCATTTTGTATAAAACATTTTCATAGCTACTTTAGCATGATGTCGAAAAAATTAGTTCAATGCTATCATCCCTTCTAACACTCCCCATACAAAATTTCTTGGGATCACAAAAAACTCTATTTCATCTAGAGTATCGTAAGATTGCGCTTTACGCGCAATCGTAGCCCTGTTATGTTTATACTCTAGATGAAATCTGAGAGTATTATAAGTTTGCCACAAAGTTTGTAACGCCAAGAAATAAGGCTCGGAGAAAAAAATGAATGATACAGAAGTTCATATAATCACTCAAAAATCTCAAAACCGGATGTCCGTCCGTCCGTCCGTCCGTCTGTCCGTCTGTCTGTCCGTCTGTCCGTCTGTCCGTCTGTCTGTCCGTCCGTGTCCTCTCTAGCTTGAGAACGCGTTGAGCTAGAAAGTTCAAATTTTGTATACGTCGTTTTTAACAAAAAAGTAAGGTCAAGTTCGTGAACGAGCCAAATCGCTCCACCCCTTCTACCCCCTCCCATACAAAATGACACAATTTTGCAATCTGACAATAAACGGATTTGCTCGAAAAGTACAAATGACATTGATTTGAAATTTGGAACATAATACTTTTATGATGATTCCAATCTACTCTATAAAAATAATTTGTGTCTTCCCCCTCCTTCCACCACCTCCCATACAAACTGCACTTTTTCATGAAATGCTCTAAACCAATTTACTCAGTGCGTATAATAGTTATTGAGCTGAAATTGTGCACGAAATATTTATTTAAAATTATTATCAAGACCAAAAAAAATGAGACGATTACCTGCACCCCTTCTACCCCCTCCCATACAAAATGACACAATTTCGTAATTTCATAATAAACAGAATTGCTCGAAAAATATAAATGCTATTGATCTGAAATTTGGAATATATTACTTAAATGATGATATAAATCTACTGTCCAAAAGTTATTTGAGTCCTCCCCTTCCTTCCAAACAGCACTTTTTCATGAAATGCTCTAAGCCAATTTACTCAGTGCGTATAAAATTGACCGAGCTGAAATTGTGCACTAAATATTTATTTAGAACTATTAGTAAAACCAAAAAAAAATTAGGCGATTAGCTTTACCCCTTCTACCCCCTCCCATACAAAATGACACAATTTCACAACTTTATAAAAAGTCGATTTTCATGAAAAGTATGAATACTACTGATCTGCAATTTAAGACATGTCAAAAGCATGATATTTATAGTTATTTCTGAAAAATCATTAAGAACTCGCACCTCCTTCTATCACCTCGCATACAAACTGCACTACTTCACTACATCCAATACACTAATTTTCTCAGTACATATTAAATTTTTAAATCCTAAATTTTGTATAAAACATTTTGATAGCAATCTTACCGTCATGTGAAAAAATTAGTTCAATGTCGTCACACCCTCTACCACTTCCCCTACAATATTTCTTAAGATACAAAAATTTCTCTTTCATCTAGAGTATCGCACGATTGGGCTTTATGCCCAATCGTACTCCTGTTATGTTTTTATTATTGTTTTACTTAATGTTTCGTATTGTTTTGGTTTTTTAATTTTTAATGTGTACAGATTTTTTATTATAATTCTTTAGTCTGCTGAGATATTCTCTATGGATGAAATAAATAAATAAATAGTTGATGAGATCTCAATACGTCATGGTTGATAATGTTAGTAGTGCTTCACTCCCTATTACTAGTGGCATTCCACAAGGAAGTGTATTGGGTCCTGTTCTATACATCATTTACTCGGACTCAATCGGACAACTTGATCTCAATGGTGCAACATCACTCCACGCAGACGACATAGCGCTCATATACACTTCAACTAGTATACCAGCACTCCAAGATAGTATTAACAAGGACCTCGAGAAAATCAATGTGTGGATCAATGCGCATAAATTAATTGCTAATTCGGAGAAAACCAAGTATATTTTCTTCAATAAGCCACCAGAAACTGAACTAAATATTGTTTTCTACGGACAAACTGTTAGTAGGATTGTCAGCTTCAAGTACCTCGGGGTTCACCTCGACGAACACTTATTTTAGGACTCACACCTAGATGCTGTGAGAAGAAGATTGGCACCGATTGCCGGTATATTTAGGAAAATACGAGCTGATGTTCCCGAAAAATCAAAAAAGCCATATTTTTATACTCTAGACTTTATGCCCAATCGTACTCCTGTTATGTTTATCTCTATTTTTGATCCATGGCATAACAATCTGGGGCTCCACCTTCAATTCTAAACTGCAATATATCCAAAGCATCCAAAACCGAGCAATAAAACATAACAGGACTACGATTGGGCGTAAAGAAGAAAGAGAATTTTTCGATATTAAGAAATTTTGTAGGTGACGTAGTAGAGGGGGTGACGACATTGAACTAATTTTTTTACATCATGCTAGAGTTACCATCAAAACGTTTTATACAAAATTTAGGATTCAAAAATATAATAGTTATTAAGAAAATTAGTGTATTGGATTTAGTGAAATTATGTAGATTGATAAACCACGCAAGCGATGGGAAGACTCGGTTAATAAAGACAGCAAAGCCATTTTCAAAATTAGCAGTTGGCGGACACGTCTTTGGATCGAGACGATTGGAGGCGATGATACCAGGTGGCTAGGGCCCGATTCGGGCTGTTTGCCATTAATGATGATGATGATGGTGTGTATTGTATGGGAGGTGGTAGAAGGACGGGCGAGTTCTTAATGACTTTTTTTTAGAAATAACTATAAACATCATGCTTTTGACATGTTTTAACTTTCAGATCATTAGCATTCATACTTTTCAGGAAAATCGAATTTTTGTAAAGTTGTGAAATTGTGCCAGATTGTATGAGAGGGGGTAGAAGGAGTGAAGCTAATCGTCTAATTTCTTATGGCTTTAATAATACTAAATAAACACTTGGTGCACAATTTCAGCTCGATAAATTTTATACGCACCGAGTGGTTTAGAGCATCATGAAAAAGTCTAGTTTTTATTGGAGGTGATGGAAGGAGGAGGAAAACACAAATATTTTGTATATAGTAGTTTGAAATTATTATAAAAACATTATTTTCCAAATTTCAGATCAATAGCATTTATACTTTTCGAGTATTTATTGCCAAATTGCGAACTTGTGTCATTTTGTATCAGAGGGAGTAGAAGGGGTGGAGCGATTTGGCCCGTTAAAGAACTTGACCTTACTTTTTTGTCAAAAACGACGTGTACAAAATTTTAACTTTCTAGCTAAGCGCGTTCTCAAGCTAGAGAGAACATGGACGGACGGATTTTATTAATAAACATAACAGGGCTACGATTGCGCGTAAAACGCAATCTTAAGATACTCTAGATGAAATAGAATTTTTTATGATCCCAAGAAATTTTGTATGGGGAGTGTTAGAAGGGGTGATAGCATTGAACTAATTTTTCCCCATCATGCTAAAGTAGCTATAAAAATGTTTTATACAAAATACTTACTCCAAAAATTGAATAGGAGCTGAGAAAATTAGTGCGTTAGATTTAGTGAAAATGTGCAGTTTGTATGGGAGGTGGTAGAAACGGTGGGAGGATCTTAGTGATTTTTTCAGAAATAACTAAGAATATCATAAAATTGACATATCTTAAATTTTAGACTAGTGACATTCATACTTTTCAAGAAAATAGATTTCTTATGAAGTTGTGAAACTGCGTCATATTGTATAGGAGGGGGTAGAAGCAGTGAAGGTAGTCAAATAATTTTTTCTGATCTTAGTGATAATGCTAAATAAGTAGTTATTACAAAATGTGAGCTCGATAAACGTTATACGTTCTGAGAAAATCGGCTTTGAGCATTTCAGGAAAAAGTGTACTTTGTATGGGAGGTGGTGGAAGGAGAGGGAGGACGCAAATAATTCTTATACTGTAGATTGAAATCATTATGGAAGTAAGGTATCCCGAAATTCAGACTAATAGCTTTTATACTTTTCGAGCAAATCCATTTATTGTCGAATTGCGAAATTGTGTCACTTTGTATGGGAGGGGGTAGAAGGGGTGAAGCTAATCGTCTAATTCTTTTTGCCTTACTAACAATTTTAAATAAATATTTGACGCTCAATTTCAGCTCGCTTAATTTTATACGCACTGAGTAAATTGGCTTAGAGTAATTCATGACAAGTACAGTTTGTATGGGAGGTGTTAGAAGGAGGGAGATGACACGCATAATTTTTATACGGTACATTTATATTATTGTAAAAGTAATATGTTTCAAATTTCGCGGCAAAAGCTTTTATACTTTTCGAGCAAATCCATTTATTGTCGAATTGCGAAATTGTGTCATTTTGTATGGGAGGGGGTAGAAGGGGTGAAGCTAATCGTCTAATTCTTTTTGCCTTACTAACAATTTTAAATAAATATTTGACGCACAATTTCAGCCCGCTAAATTTTATATGCACTGAGTAAATTGGCTTAGAGAAATTCATGACAAGTACAGTTTGTATGGGAGGTGGTAGAAGGAGACGGAGGACACGCATAATTTTTATACGGTAGATTTTTATTGCCATAAAAGTAATATATTCCAAATTTGAGGCCAATAGCTTTTATAGTTTTCGAGCAAATCCGTGTATTGTCAAATTACGCAATTGTGTCATTTTGTATGGGAGGGGGTAGAAGGGGTGGAGCGATTTGGCCCGTTCACGAACTTGACCTTACTTTTTTGTCAAAAACGACGTGTACAAAATTTGAACAACCTAGCTCAACGCGTTCTCAAGCTAGAGAGCGAACAGACGGACGGACGGACAGACGGACAGACGGACGGACAGACGGACATCCGGTTTTGAGATTTTTGAGTGATAATATTAACTTCTGTATCATTCATTTTTTTCTCCGAGCCTTATTTCTTGGCGTTACAAACCTTAGAGCAAACTTATAATACTCTCAGATTCCATCTAGAGTATAAAAATAGGTACCAGCAGGTGCAATACACTTCTCCCAACGAGATACAAGTACATTTATGCCAGTTTCGTAGAAGTCCGACTTGAAGACTGAAGAAATTCCTCGAAGGTTTTTTTGATGGCTGCTTCATTGTTAAAGTGTTTCTCCACCAAAAAATGATCCAAATGTTTAAAAAAGTGGTAATCGGTTGGCGAGAGGTTCGGTGAATATGTTGGATGAGGAAGAGTCTCATACTGCAACTCGTTTAATTTTTTGACCGTTATTCTTGATACATGAGGGCATGTTTTGCTTAGTAAGCTCATGCGGAACCCACTTATCAAGCTTTTTGACTTTTCCAAGCTGTTGCAAGTGCCGGGAAACTCTCGAATAGTGTACGCTCAGTTTCTCTGCAATGCCCCTTACAGTTTGGCGCGAGCAGACTCCACTAGTAAACGCAGTCATATCTCCTGATCGGAATTTTTCGAACCATCGCTGTGCGGTTCGTTCGCTTAATGGGTCAGTTCCAAATGCCCTGTTGATATTTTTGGTTGCCTCCTTTGCGTTGTGGTCAAGTTTGAACTCGTAAGGAAAAAGTAACCGTTTTTGACTCGATTCCATGTTTTTTTTATTTTTTTCTCTCCGATATCAATGAAGTCCAAAACTGAAATGATTCCATGACCAAATGTAGGAGTATTTATACTTCAATATTCATTACTACCAGAGCCACCTGGTGGCAGTTTGAGACATGAAAATCGTGAAAGTCGCCATTTCATCTGCAACAACCTAATATATTTTCTTCAATAAGCCACCAGAAACTGAACTAAACATTGTTTTCAGCTGTGAGATGAAAATTGGCACCGATTGCCGGTATATTTAGGAAAATACGCCCTGATGTTGATGAAAAATTAAAAACAGCATATTTTCATCTCTATTTTTGAGCCAATTAAACTATGGCATAACAATCCCCCGCAAGGGGATAGTTTTAGGATGAGGTTTTACCAATTCCTGCAACTATCTTTGGAGACTAGCGACATCACGGACCTGAGCTAACTATCCCCCTGTGGGATGGGGGCAGTAGAATTCACCCACAGCCCGTCCTGCTTGTCCTAAAAATGGCAAATAGACACTCACTGGATTATAGGCTTATCTCCTGTGATCTTAAAACCTAACTGAGACGAGAAATGGATACAGCGCCTCGGATACGGACTGATTCTACGGTAACGACTTTTGGCATTCGAAAACGGATTATGATTGGCTTCTGGAACGTTCGAACATTGAATGACGGAGAAGAGCTGGGGCCAATCAATGATCGACCGTGAAATGGAGCACTATAATATCCAAATCTTTGGCTTGAGTGAGGTCAGGTGGACAGGATCAGGAGAAGAACGAACCCCTAGCGGAAACACTATTCTGTACATTGGCGCTGAAAGTGAAGCCAAAAATAGCGTGGCGTTCGTCCTTACACTGAGAGCGAGAAACAGTCTCATTAGCTGGGAACCAATGTCGGATAGGATTGTCGTCGTCAGGCTAAGGATCAGAGTCAGAAACGTCACAATTCTGCAGATAAAGATGATTTGTATAGCCAACTGAGTCCCACCTTCGAACGTTTTCCAAGAGGTGATATTATTATCATCTCAGGAGATATGAACGCCCAGGTTGGATCAGACAACACTGGACTAGAACACGTCATGGGGAAGCATGGTGACTCTTGGGTCGACGCGTCACGACCTTGGATTAAGAGACCCGAAAACGGCGAATTATTTATGGAGTTTTGTAGTACTCGGCAAATGGTCATCGGAGGGACACTTTTTCCACACAAGAGTCATCATAAAACATCTTGGATTTCCCCTGATGGTGTTACTCAGAATCAGATCGACCAGTTGGCTATAAGTCGCCGATGGAGAAGATGTCTCCTCGATGTGCGAGCGAAACGTTGAGCTGACGTGGGGAGCGATCACCACTTGATGGTTGCCTGCTTGAGATTGTTTACAGCATCTGTCCGACCACCACAAATTCTTCAAATGAAGCGCAAGCTTACTGTGGATAAATTCAGAGATCTCAACAAAAATAGCGAATACACCACATTTCTACGCGAAAAGTCATCCACATTGGGTGAATATGAAATGCGCACACTGGACGCCAAGTGGGAGGCAACTAAAAACACTTTTCTAACTAGTGCTGAAGAATCTGTGGGATATGTGCAAAACGGTGAGAAACCCTGGATGTCGCCAGACACATGGGACGCGGTTGGCAATCGGAAAAAAGCCAAATTGGCAATCATCTCTCAACCCGATGTCAACCAACGAACGCCCGACCTGAGGCAGAGCTACCGCGATGCTCATATACAGCTTAAAAAGGCTGTTAGACGCGACAAGGGGAAGGCCATTGAAGATCTGGCAAACAAGGCAGAATCTGCGGCTTACCTTGGGGATATGGGTTCACTATTTAAAATCATGAAACAGTTCACGAACAGGGATTTCACCGCCAGCCACCTGGTCAGAGATGTCAACGGAACTCTCCTTAATATGAGTGAACACAAGTTGCGGCGATGGAAGCAATACTTCTCTGATATTTTAAACATCTTGTCAGAGGAAGATATCACAGAAACAGAACTATTACCAAACATCCAACCGCAACAATCCTCTATTAGGGACGATCCCCCAGATAAGGAAGAGATATTTTCCGCCATTCGGTCAATGGCGGGAAGGAAAGCTCCAGGTATAGACGGACTACCAACCGAACTCCTCAAAGCGGACCCGGAAATAACAGCCGATATACTCCTACCACTCTTTACTGAGGTGTGGAATGAAGGAAGATATCCGACAGAATGGAAGGAGGGCGTCATTGTGAAAATTCCGAAGAAGAGCGACTTTCGGGATTGTGGCAATTGGCGTAGTATATGTCTACTTACTGCCGTATCAAAAATTATGGCTAAGGTAATTCTCAATAGGATTAGTGATGTCGTCGAGAGCACTCTCGAAGTTTATCAGGCTGGATTCCTAAAGGGTCGTCTTGTACCGACCACACAATGGATAATATTAGAGCAGTCAGCCGAAATGGGTTCGCCACTACATCTCATGTTTGTGGACTTCAGGAAGGCTTTCGACGGCGTTAAACGAGATTACATATGGAATGCTTTACGTAGGAGAGGTATTCCAGATAAGGTCATAGCTATGATTCAAGAATCCTACGAAGATGCAAGGTGTCACGTCTTGCATAGAGGAGAGCTGTCCGAGAGCTTCCCTGTGCGAACGGGTGTCAGACAATGCTGCATACTATCACCAGCTCTGTTTCTGGTGATAATAAATGATATCTTGAAAGCTGCACTGGAAGGTGGGAAGGTAAAGGTCTTCAATGGAGACTATTTAACATCTTAAGTCACCTTGATTATGCTGATGACGTGTGTTTGCTTGCACATAACCGTTTGGTCTTAGAGTCAAATGTTCGCTCGTTGCATTCTAAATGCAAAGAGGCGGGACTGAAAATAAATGTGCGTAAGACCAAGTAAATGTACATGGGTTCGAATGCAAGCACACCGATTGTTCTTAACGGACAGGATGTTGAAGAGGTGCAAGATTTTTTCTATCTCGGAAGCATTGTCAGCATGGACGGCGGAGCCGAAAAGGATATTGAGGCTCGGCTAAATAAAGCTCGTCAGGCCTTCGGTATCCGTTCCCCTTTCGGAGGTTAAGAGAGATCTCCCTTCGCACGAAGCTGCGAGTTTTTGACGCATGCGTCAAATCCGTGTTGTTTTATGGTTGTACTACGTGGAAAGAAACTACAGACTTTCGTGAACCAATGCCTTCGACGCATTTTAGGAATATTCTGGCCAGAAGTGATCTCTAACGACGAACTTTGGAGTACAACTGGCTAGACTAAAATAGGTATTGAGATTCAAAGGCGGAAGTGGCAGTGGATCGGTCATACTTTGAGGAAACCAGAGCGAAACATCGCCAAACAGGCTCTGGATTATAATCCTCAGAGAAGACGTCAAGTTGGTCGACCATGTAACACATGGAAGCGAGCAGTTGAGCAGGAGGCCAGAGAATTAACAAGTCCTGGGAACAGTTTAAGGCCTATGCTCAGGATTGCCCCTTGTGGAAAAGAGTTGTTTCTGTCCTATGCCCCTATAGGGGGTCTTAACAGGAATTTGAATAACAATCTGGAGTTCCACCTTCAATTACAAACTGCAATGTATCCAAAGAATCCAGAACCGAGCAATAAAACAAAACAGGACTAGGTTGGGCGTAGAGCCCAATCGTGCGATACTCTAGATGAAAGAATTATTTTGACTTTAAGAAATTTTGTAGGTGAAGTGGTAGAGGGGGTGATGACATTGAACTAATTTTTTTACATCATGCTAGAGTTGCTACTAAAATGTATTATACAAAACTTAGGATTCAAAATTTAATAGGTATTGAGAAAATTAGTGTACTGGATTTAGTGAAATTCTGTAGTTTGTATGGGAGGAGGGGCGAGTTATTATTAATGACTTTTTCAGAAATAACTATAAACATCATGCTATTGACAATTTTTAAATTCCAGATCATTAGCATTCATACTTTTGAGGAAAATCGAATGTTTGTAAAGTTGTGGAATTGTGTCAGATTGTATGGGGTAGAAGGAGTAAAGTTAATCGTCTAATTTTTTTTTGTCTTACTAATAATTCTAATTAAATACTTAGTGCACAATTTCATCTCGATAAATTTTATACGCACCGAGTAAATTGGCTTAGAGCATGTTATGAAAAAGTTCAGTTTGGATGGGAGGTGGTAGAAGGAGTGGGAGGACACAAATAATTGTTATACAGCAGATTTAAATCATCATAAAAGTATCATACTCCAAACATCGATCAATACCTTTTATACTTTATGAGCAAATCCGTTTATTGTCAAATTGCGAAATTGTGTCATTTTAAATGGGAGGGGGTAGAAGGAGTGAAGCTACTCGGTTAATTTTTTTCCCGAGATTAATAATAATGCTAATTAAGGATTAAGTACAAAATTTTAGCTCGATGAAATTTATATGTACTGAGAAAATTGGTTTACATTTAAAGTATATCAAGCCATGCCCTCTAATACGGACCACAACTTGTAATCCAACGGGTTGAGGTCTGGACTACCAACTGGCCAATCATCCGTTGATATCAAGTCCGGAACGTTGTTTTTGAGCCACAATTGAGTCATTTTTGTTGACGAATGTTGATTGGTTGAGAGGCTTCAATGGGTTCCAAAACAGTATACTTTGGCCGATGCTTTCACTCCTTTCTCGCAAAAATGGAGCTTGGTAACGCCATCGTAACTCACTCCCTACCATACCATTACAGACGCGGGATGGTGGCCTCTTTGGACCCTCGGGATGAGTTGGGATGCTTCTCTGGATGACCGAGCATACACACGGTCGTTCTGTTTATTGAACCATTCTTCTACGGTGAAGATTTTCTCGTCAGTAAACAGAAGTTGTCTGTGAGCGTTCTTCGCGTACCGGCTGCGTAACGCTTTCGATTTTCGCTTGCGTTTTTCCTTCAATACGGCCGTGAGCAGGTGTCCAGTGTGTCGCTTGTACGCGCTGAGTTGATCGATTCGTTTCTTCACGGCTTTTATCGCTTTCGGAGTTCTCACAGTGCGCGGACGGCCGGATCTTTGACGGTCTCGTACTCCACTAGTATCCTCAAACACAGCACGATACACGAAATTGCGAGTGATTCCAAGCGGTCGCAACGTCTGAAAGATATCGCCTTTTTCCATGTTACATTTTAGTAAGCCAACTACAACAATACGATTTTTGATATCGCCCCATTCCATGATTGTAAACAATTGATGCCAAAATCTTTTTACGTGGCAATGAAGTAACTGTCAAATCGCAGTTAAGACGAACTGGATGCGCTCAATATAGCATTCGTAATGAATGTGTACCAAAATTTATGACTTGACTAGGAAATTATAGTTTCTCGAAAAATCACCAAAAACCCCTTATTCCTTCTACCACCTCTCATACAAATTGCACAATTTCGATGAATTCAATGCACTAAGTTTCTCAGTACCTGCTCAATTTTTCAAGCTTAAATTTTGTACAAAACATTTTTATAGTTGTTCTAGCATGATGTAAAACAAATTAGCTCAGTGTTGTCACCCCTTCTACCACTCCCCATATGAAATGTCTTAACATCACAAAAATTTCGATTTCATCTTTAATATCGTATAATTGGGCTTTACGCACAATCGTAATCCTGCTGTTTTACAGCCTAATGTTATTTTATTTGGTTTTTTTAATAAACACAAGCTATAATTATTCACATGTCCTTAATGCTCTTCAATACGTACATATATGAGCTCAAATCACGGGATTGATTTGATCAAAAGTTACTTATTATTGCTATTTTTACGCGGACGAAGTCGCGGACGTTTGCTAGTATTATAATAATAAAGTGAAATAATGCCTCTAGCCGCTGCACACTCCTGAAAAAAGTGTTTGGAATTAGAAAATTGTTTATCTATTTTAGGATTTCGGTGAAAAAAATAGTTACATCGTTTTCAAAAAATTGTGCGAAAAGATCGAATTACGACAAGCACAGTTTGCAGTTGGTTGCAGTTTTCTTAGAATATACCTAAATTGTAGAACAAGTGAAAAATAAGGACCAGCATATTTAGCGATCGACAGACTATTCTCCAAGCGACTATGCCTAAAGCAATAAATTTAACCTAGATATTAGATTCATTCAATTAAATACATTTGCATTCTGCTCTCCGTAACTGCTTCCTTTTATGGGAACAGCTAACATGATGTAATAATTATCATCCTAAAATTGAATTCATTTTTCCTATTACCATTTTTATTGTTGTTAATTTTTTCAAAATAAATTAAAACAGCTTCGCTACGATTAATGAGCAATAACTACCATTTCGACATGTTTACATATAAATAAGGAGTTTAAGCTGCCACCCACTCAATTCAACGTTGTTTCATGTTATTTGTTTCTTCTCCTAATGGCAAAATCTCATCCGGATGGGATAAACCATGCACGATAGAACAATTAAATAAAAAAACTAATTCAGAGGGTGTGTATGTTGAGAACAAAAAAAGTTTAAATCCGGGAACAAACACTTCTATGCGTCAATAGTCTAGACTCGATCAGATATTTCAACTAGCATAAAAGATAAACTGGAGCGTTTTATTCAAAAGATTATGTTCACAATGATATTTGCTAAAAAGTGAAACTGGTTCCATCACATTTTGACGTAGATTGCTATTGTGGGTGTGACAATTTCGATCGATTTGAATTTGGTTTTTCTACAAGTTAATAATAAATAAAATGACGAGATTACGGTGCCTAATAAGTCGCGTGTGAATATTTTACAGAAAAACGTGTATAACAGAATAAAATTACTTAAAATGGATGATTATTAGTAAAGGTCACGGCAAATGTAAAAGGTAATGTTGCAGTATATGCGTATTCCTCCGACGAAGCCTGATAAAATGTGACAAAAACTTAAATGATTCGAAACTCCCACATTAAAATTGTCTTTTAATAAAAACACTAGGCTGATGATAAGCTTGAAACAAAAGAGATCGAGCTTAAAACTCGCCCACACATTTTGATATAATTGAAGCATCCGATTAACGAAGCTAAACAAGGCGCCAAATTAATCCTAGTGGAATTTAATAACGCAAAAATAAGATTAGTAACAATTTCATGAACATGGGTTATCGAACTCGAAAAAACCAATATTACCTAACAGCCAGCATTTTTTAAGAAACAGTATGCCACTTTTTACCATATTCGGTTCATCTACCTTGAAAAACGACCGTACTGTGCATAAAACTAGTTTGCATGATATCTCTAGAACCAGTGCGCTTGGCGATTGGATCATCTCTAAAGGCCGTGATTACTCCGATACGCCTATCATTCCTCCAATTCGCATAAAACAATTTTAATCAAATGCAAAAATACACCCGATATGTGTAACGATTAATGATTTATCTGAAAAAAAAAGACAATTGAAGCGAAAAAATAAACTGGTATGAAAATTTGTATTTCTTGGTTGCGATAAAAAAGGTAAACTTACCTTGAAAATTCGTTTTTCGCTCGAATTATATGGCGTGCGATGAGTGCGGATTAAGCGCGCTATTTCAATTCAAAATAAGAAAATTTTCAACAACATATCCCACTCAGATCCTCTTAAAACTGAGCAGACCAGCGCGAGTCTACTTATAAAAGTCTTTACGTAAGATCAGTTGTTGATCAGTTAGTAATCGATCGATCTTTTGGACGGTTCTTGTGGAGTTCTTTACTTCCGATAGAGTGTTGTTAATTTAGTTTCTAGTGTTGATTCTGTTCTAGACGTTCAAGTGAATATTTTGGTGCTGATCGAGGAACGAAAATTATAATTTTGGATTAATTCGAAAATATTAAAAAAAAAAAAATGGTAAGTATTGTGTACATAAGAAATTATAAAATTGAACAATGATGTTTCTATTCGATGCGGAATTTCTTGTTTAAATATCGAACTGTGGATAAATTTTTAAGATTTCACTTGAATGAGATGCTTTCAGTACTAGGAAGAAGTGGTTACGCATTTCAAATACTTACAATTCAATAGAATTGAATTATGTCACTTTATTTACCTTGACTGTAGAAGTTAGGGTCTTAGATAAGTTTTCCATACATTTAGTTAGACCAAAAAAAAATACTTTTTTGAACTTGACGCGATCGTGTAGGAGGCACTAAGAGTTAGTACCTATTTCATGTACAAATTGACCATGTAATTGATGTTTGGTGACACTTTTGTGCTTGTAATTTTGTTTGTAAGGTGCGTTTAAAGATGATCATGAAACTTACTTAGCATGGTCGTAAATTTCTTGGCATTTGTTCAAATTTAAAGTTGAAATTATTGCACTGTCTCGTTGATATTTAAGGTTTTGTGCTTTAAAGATTATTTTTACTGGTCAGAACTTAGAAGGAGAGGTATTTTTTTAGCTTCCACAATCGTCCTTGTAGGTGACCTGAGAGTATGTTTGTCGTACCGTTTGTAATGCTAAGAAATAATGATTGCACAGAGTCGCCAAGAGTACAAAAGTAATTGTTGTCGCCCAAAAGCCTCGATTCCGATTGACCGCTCGGCAGTCTGTCTATTTACAACATAACTCTCATCCGCTTTAAGCTATCGTGCTGAAATTTCGTTTATATCAGTTTGAGCAAAAAAGAAACTTGATGAACGGAGTACATCGCTTCACTCACTTCTACCCCTTCTCATATAAATGTCACACGAAATTTCGACTAGGATTGTCTCGGAAACTTGCAGCTATTGGTTTGCAAATTTGGACAAAGTATAATGTTGTGAATACCATTAAGATCAAGGAATATTGTTTCGATCTGCTCACTCCTTCTACTCGCTCTCATACAAATATGCAATTTTGAAGAATGAATTTTATAGATTTTCATTAAACCAGTAAAGGTAGAAAGACGAATTTTTCTCAGATTTTTTTTTATAATAATTGCAATTAATTTTGAAAAAGTTATCAACTTCACTCCACTTCTTCTATTCCCTCCCATACAAATTACACGAAAATTCTAAATTTCAATAAAACCATTTTTGTTTGAAACCGTTGAAGTTCTCAACTTGATATTTTAAGTAAAGTATTATAATTTTAATCTCATCAACGTTTTTTTTTATGTGACACCGGAACTAGACGGGTTGCCCTTTTGTACTAAAGCACAGCTCCGGTGAGGGGGGAAGGATATTGGTTTTTGGGAATTAAGGGGATAGAGACGGAAGTGGCTATGAATATTTACCTTGAATTGCTGAATGTTGTAGTCATGCGGGAACACCGAGATGGGCAGCGAGTTCCATATTCGAACAGTCCGGTTTAAAAACGAACACGGCATTAGACAGTGCGACCGAAGGTGGGGTTGAGAGAATACTTATGAGCGCGCGAAGCAGCTCTAGTGTTACGGGGTAAGGCAGTGCCTTCGATAGTAGAAAGCCGAGTAACTGAATCCAACAACAACACGTTGGAGTCATAACAAACATGACAGTTCCATACAAATTCGAGCGCTTTTGTATGGAGCAGACACGGCGGGCTTCGTAATAATCGCGTTTATTCTTAAATGCAGTGTTAATGATAGTTCAGCTTTCTAAGGTACTTTATTGATAGTGCTCGGCATGTAATTATGACATGTTGATATTAGTGCAATGGATTTTTAATTGAAAAAATTGCGATCAAAGTTAAATATCGGCTCCTCACACCGAAGAAAATCTGTCACTCATATTGTGCAGAGTTCTCCGGTTAACTTTCACACAGAAAATTGTAGAATTTTAGTTATTGCGAAAAAGTGTGCGCTCGCGTAATATTTTCGTGATTAATTTGAACTAATTATGCTCTTTTCTTGTTTTCGGCAAAACGTGTTTATACGACAAGTTTGTAGAAAAATAATACAGGTGGTCTTGTAAAATGGAAAAATCCATGACGTCATACCCACTGGAGTCATTCAAGATGGCCGCTACGTCAGTTCTGCCCAGCTTGAGATGTAGAAAGCATTGGGTAAGGGCATACATGGAGGCAAGAGACTAGAGATTTCGTCCGAACAATCTCCTTTGTAGTAGCGATACAAAAGGGTTAGGGAGCAGCGATGAAGTGATGTCAGAATCTCCTATAATTTTAATAGTCCGAGACTGGATACTATCCAGATAGGAGAGAGAAGTTTTTGCAGATCCCGCCCATAGGTGGGAATTAAATTCAAGATGAGGTCTAATATAGGCCTTATAAATTGTTAATAGCGGTGAAGAAGTTTTTACATCGTTTTAGGTAGCCCAAGCATTTAGATTCTTCCTTCGCGATGTTAAAAATATGATCGTTGCAAGATAAGTTATCTGTGATTTGGATATCTAACATCTTAACAATTGAAGAAGTGGTTAGTGGCTGACCAACGAAGGTGATTGGGTCAAGGTGAGAGTCACGTTTATGGGACACAAGACAGCACTGGGTTTTCGAAGCATTAAACTCAACTTGATTCTTATTGCTCCAACTAAGAATTTTAGCCAAGTCGACATTCAATGACTGAACCATGTACCTACGTTGTTCTTCTAAGCTAGTACATCGGGCTAAGGACGCACTGTTGAAGTGATAGGAGAAGTCTAAGGTGCTGTCATCGGCGAAGCTATGTATAGGATTGAAAGTTGAAGATAGCAAGTCATTAATAAATATCAGAAAAAGGGTGGGAGAAAGAACCGATCCCTGAGGGACACCTGCGTTAATTTTATAAGAAGAGGAAACCACACCATCCAATACCACACGCATTGAACGATTGGCTAAAAAACTTTCAATCCAGGAAATAAGAGAGTCGCACAAACCAATAGCTTTAAGTTTGATTAAAAGGGCAGTGTGCCATACTCTGTCGAATGCCTTGGAAATGTCAAGAGCAATAATACAAGATTCACCAAACTGGTGAATGCTCTTGTTCCAACGTTCAGTGAGGGTGGTTAAAATGTCTCCTGTGGAACGTTTTTTACGGAATCCATACTGTTTGTCGTCAATAATATCATTGATGTTGAGATATTCTATTACTCTATTGTTGATGATTGTTTCCATGACCTTTCCATGATGCACAATTTTGTGAAATGATTTACATCGATTTTCATTTAAACTAGAAAAGGTAGAAACTTGAAATTTTAGCTGAATTTTTCTTTTTTTAATTGTAATATATACTGCGAAAATGCTCAGATTCACATCATTCCCTCTATCCCCCTCTCATACAAACTTCTATAATAGAAATTCAAGAAAAGCTTTTCTCCTAAACACTTAAGAGATATCAACTTTAAAAGTGGAATTAAATATGGCGATTAGAAATTTGATACGCAGTTTCCAAATCGGTCAGAAACCATCCACTTCTTCTATCACCTCGCATACAAAAACCTCTATTCACTATTCTGTACATTAATCATTACGCCCAATCATAATTGAGTTATGTTTTTAATACTCTAGATGAAATCTGAGAGTATATCGTGTTTGCCTAACCGTTTGCAACGCTAAGAAATAATGTTCGCAACGAGTCGCCAAGAATACAGATATATTTGTTGTCGGTTAAAACCCTCGATTCCGAGTGACCGTCTGTCTGTCTGTCTACAACTTAACTCTCGAAAGCTTTGACCTATCATGCTGAAATTTGTCATTTTTAGCAAAAAAGTAACTTTAAGTTCGTCAACGGGCCACATCTCTCCACTCCTTTTACCCCCACCCATACACATTTCATGAAACTTCAAGAAATTGATTTTTCTCCGAAACAATTTCAGCTATTGACTTGAAAATTAGGTCATAGTATAATGATGTAAATATCATTACTGTGAAAAAATGTTGATCAGATCCCCTTACTCCTTCTAGCCCCCCCCACACAAATGCACAATTTTCAAAAATGCATTTATTCGGTTTTCATGGCAACTAACACTTCCTTTCACGTTTTCTACCCCCTCCTATGCAAATTTTCTCGAAATTTCAGAATTTCAATTAAATTTTTTTTCTTCAAAATCGTCAAAGCTATCAACTTTAAATTTTGAGAAAAGTATACTAACCGTGTCGAAAAGTTTTAAGTTTTGATTCGAATACCCCTACCCCCTCCCATACAAATGCACAATTTCGGTAAATGCATTTAATCGATTTTCATTGAAACTAGAAAAGTACAAACTTAAAATTTTGCCAGGATTTGTCCCTTAAAAATTGCAATGATTGCTAAAAAAATATGAACTTCGCTTGACTCCTTCTTCCGCCTCCCATAAAAATGTTTGTATTATATCAACTTTAAAATTGTAACAAATCAATGTGATTAGGATGTTGAAAAGCAGATATAAAATCATTCAAAACATTCCACTTTCTCTGCCACCTCCCACACAAATGCCATAAATTTAGACAAAAATTGTTCAATTTCCTCGAAAACTATGAAAGCTACAAACTTTAAATTCAGCCTGGAACATATTGCATACTACGTTCGGTGTTATATACAAAAATTACTAACCTCTCGCCTCTGCTTTTACCACCTTCCATACAAAAATCACTATTTATTATTCGAACCCCCTCCCATACAAATGCACAATTTCGGTAAATGCATTTAATCGATTTTCATTGAAACTAGAAAAGTACAAACTTAAAATTTTGCCAGGATTTGTCCCTTAAAAATTGCAATGATTGCTTAAAAAATATGAACTTCGCTTGACTCCTTCTTCCGCCTCCCATAAAAATGTTTGTATTATATCAACTTTAAAATTGTAACAAATCAATGTGATTAGGATGTTGAAAAGCAGATATAAAATCATTCAAAACATTCCACTTTCTCTGCCACCTCCCACACAAATGCCATAAATTTAGACAAAAATTGTTCAATTTCCTCGAAAACTATGAAAGCTACAAACTTTAAATTCAGCCTGAAACATATTGCATACTACGTTCGGTGTTATATACAAAAATTACTAACCTCTCGCCTCTGCTTTTACCACCTTCCATACAAAAATCACTATTTATTATTCGAAAGAATTTGATATGACATATTTTCCGGTACAATAAACTCTTTCCTATTTCATCTAGAGTATCATATGATTGGGCGTAAAGCCTGTTTTTTTTATTAAATCTTGTATCCTTTTAAAGAAGTATTTTTTAAGAACGAGCATTACGCAATGGATTAAAGTTTGATTTACCGTAAACAGTGCCCGTCCAAGTTAATTTGCTTCCCGGCTCATTTTATTGATACTGCGCCCTTTCAAATAATTAATCCTGGATACATTGGTTTTTGTTTTTAGGCGATAAGTAAATTTAGTGATATTTCGATCTGCATCTGCATGGTGCAGTGTAGCCCAATCATTGCCACTTCCATATGTGTACCTCTGTTTGTTACAACGCACAATAAGAGAGATTTGATGCATGCTTTGTACAAAGGGTGAAATCTGAGAGTATTATTAGTTTGCTTTAAAGTTTGCAATGCTATGATATAACGCCCGGGGAAAAAATGGATTGGACAGAAGATTTTTTCATCGCTTAAAAACTTCGAACGTCTATCCGTCCGTCTATTCGCTCTCAACTTTAGAACGCGTTAAACTAGAAAGTTCAAAATTTATGCAAATCATTTTTGGCAAAAATGCAAAGTCAAGTTGGATAATGATCCAAATCGCTCCATCCCTTCTATCACCTCCCATTCAAAACGACATAATTTCGCAATTTGACCAAGAACTCTTTTTTTCGAAAATTATAAAACCTATTGATTTGAAATTTCGAAAATATTATATTTATGATAACGGTATAAAAACGATATATTTCTCCTACTCCTTCCACCACCTCCCATACAAATTGCACTTTTTCATTAAATACTCTAAATCAATTCTTTCTGTACGTATAGAACTTATCGAGCTGAAATTATACACTAATACAACATGACAAAATTTCACAGCTGTGCAAATAGTCGATTTTCTACAAAATTATGAATGCTACTGATCCGCAATTTAAAACAAAACATGTGAAATTTTTGAAGCTTAAATTATGTATAAAATATTTTGATTGCAACTCTAGTATGATGTGAGAAAAGGGCCCTCTCTTTTTCTCTTTCTTCCTCTCGAAAAATATTTAGTCGCAGCCGTCCGAAAAATTCGCATTTCTTCCATACCGAACTGAATCCGAAGCACCTGGTATGCAGAACTATCATTGCTCAGATTCCATTTGGTTTGAAAATTGTAAAATTTCTGGCTGGATTTTTTTTCGAGTTGCTCGAAATTTTTTTTCCCTACTGCTCGGCGAACTGAACACCAGAGGAGCCGTGGGGCGCGCTGCTCAGGATCACGCGTCTAGCAGAAGATAGAAAGAAGAAGGAAGGTAGTTTTGATCAGAGTCAAAATATTTAGAAGAGTCCACAGGCTTTTTATCTTGCCCATAGACTCAAAAATTGTTCGCATAAACAATTCGTACCTCTCATTTAAACAGCTGATGACTCAGCCATATTTTACACGTAGATTGTTCGCATGTGCAATCTACACGCACATTGGTGTGATTATTTCGAGAAGTTCTCTTCAGTCTGTAAACTGTATGTATATTTAAACTGTGGTTTTGACTATGAGTCTATCTCTATCGCGCTTGTGTGTATACACATATATGTATATCAGTGGCGTGGCGTGACTTTATAGCTAGAGGAAGCAATTATTTTTTAAATATATCGGTTTATTACGCTTAAGCAATATATTATAAATATTACTAAAACCTCTCTCGTCAGCTGCTTCAAACATTATTAATATTGAGAGCACCCAACTACCACACAGGAGATTAAAGCGCCTGAATTAATAAATTACCGGACAATCCATATCGTTCAATCCCTTCAATAGATGGCATTTTATTTGTTAGTGTGGTAACGGACCGAAATTCGAAGAAATATTTTAGTGATGTCTTGCTTTGACAGACACTTCAACCTTTTTTTTATTAAATATAAGCTTTAAAAAGGTTGAACAGTTAAATAATTCAAGCCTTAGTTTAATTTTCTAGTTTTTATTTTCTTAATAAAAAAAGTAACGACGTCCCCCGGTCTGCCTTAGTTTAAATCGATTCGTTTCCAGTCAAAGCACGACAAATATGGGCAATATTGCCAGATCTACCTCTTCACATTTTTTTTTCCTGATAATTTTTCGGCTAGTACAGAAATTTCAATACTGGCAACACTTTGATCGAAAAGCAGAGCTTGCGACTGAAAGCACTGGTTGGAAGCAATTGCGTTAACGCATCTCTCCTTCCTATAGAAGTCGAACTTGCGTTCGCCGCTAGCGAAAATTTTACTCGTATTGGCAGCGGTCTCGTTCTCTTGTATATGCGACTAAAAGTAATAAGAGGAAAGGTAGAAACATTTCAATGCGACGCATCTCCCCTTCTTATTAAAGCCGAACTTGCGCTCGTCGTGCGAGAAAATTTTGCTCGTATTGGCCGGCGGTCTTGTATATGCGTTTTTAAAATGACATCCTTTTCCCTGTGGAAGACTTTCAACTTTCGTTGGTCAGAAAAAGCGTGAGAAAAAAGCAGTCCTGAGCACGTAAATACTGTAAACAGTGGTAGACGAAAATAATGCGCGCGTTCTTTTAAAGAAATTTTTTTGATAAATTTTCAAATTCGTGCTGTTTTCAGTTTAGCTTTTCTAAACTGAATACGGGCAAAACGTAAGGGAAGCTTCCCTTGTACGTAAGGGAAGCTTCCCTTGTATCAATGGACGCCACGCCACTGATGTATATATTAGTAAGTCTAGTATTTGCCCACTGCTTGGTCGAGATTATGGGCGCTTGTTGGTTGGAGCTCATTTTGAGGAATTTTCACTTGTTTCCTGCCCGGATTTTGAGTTTTGTGTTGTTGTTGTTGGATTCTACGTCTTCGGGATGTATGTTCGATCGCGTCTTAAATTTGCTAGTTTACAGCCCAAAGCGTAAAGGTTTTTTTAAAGAACTTGACGAAATGCCGATAATTCTTGGTGGCTATCTAAATTACGCAGCCCTAATGGTGCCGAATTTATCGAATTCATGCACAACGGACACGGATTATCACTCAACAACAATGTCGCCGTTTCCCCCTCACGCAATTTGCGTTCTAACGACTCGAATACTGTCAAATAAATGCCAAAGGTTTCATTTATTTGAATAAATATCTTTCCGTGTAGCGGAGTTATTATCTAGATGAAATCTGAGAGTATATTGTGTTTGCCTTACCGTTTGTAACGCTAAGAAATAACGCTCGCACAGAGCCGTCAAGGGTACAGAAATATTTGTTGTCGCTCAAAAACCTCGATTCCGAGTGACCGTCTGTCCGTCTGTCTGTCTGTCCGTCTGTGCGTCTGTCTACAGTAAAACTCTCAAAAGCTTTGAGCTATAGTGCTAAAATTTTGTGTGTGTAATTTTTAGCAAAAAAGTAACTTTAAGTTCGTGAATGGGTCACACTTCGGGGGTAGAAGGAGTGGGGGGATTCCATACAAATTTCATGAAATTTCGAAATATTAAGAAATTGATTTTTCTTTGAAACTATTTAAGCTATCGACTTGAAATTTAGGTTAAAGTATTATGATATAGATGTCATTAATATAACGGAATATTGACCAGATCCCCTTACTCCTTCTACCCCCTCCCATACAAATGGGCAATTTTGAAAAATACATATTTTCGATTTTCATTGAAACTAGTAAAGCTGAAAGACGAAATTTAGTTAGAATTAATTGTACTATAATTGCAATTTATTTTGAAAATAATTATCAACTTCACTTCACTCCTTCTACCCCCTCCCATACAAATTTCACGAAATTTTGAAATTTAAATTAAATTATTTTTCTTCGAAACTGTTAAAGCTATCAACTTGATATTTTGTACAAAGTATACAAATAGAAATATTAATAATGCGAAAAAAAATTGTTTTGATCTGTACTCTCCTTCTACCCCCTCCTATACAAATGTATAATTTTTGTTAAATGCATTTTATCGATTTCCATTCAAACTAGAAAAAGTATAAACTTAAAATTTTGCCAGAATTTGTTTCTTAATAATTGAAATAAGTGTTAGAAAAAATTATCATCTCCGCTTCACTCCTTCTACCACCTCCCATACAAATATCTGTATTATACATTCAAGAAAAGTATTTCTCCTTCAAGTATATGAGAGCTATTGACTTTGAAATTTAATCAAAGCATGGTGGTAAGGATGATGATAAGCAGTTTCAAAATCATCTTAAACGCTCCACATCCCCTGCCACCTCTCATACAAAAGCCCCAATTTCAGGAAAACTATGACCAATTTCTTTAAAAATAATGAAAACTAAAAGCTTTAAATTCATTTTGCATGCCATGTTCGGTGTCATATACGAAAAATACAAACCTCCCCCTCTACTTCTACCACCTCCCATGCAAAAGTCTCTATTCACTATTCGAAAGAATTTGAGATGACATATTTTCCGGTATATTAAAGTCATTTCTATCTCATCTAGAGTATCATATGATTGGGCTTTAAGCCCAATCATAATTCTGTTATATTTCAATTGTGACATTAAGAAAATTGAAACTTTTCGCATTTGTAGTGAAATTTTTTGCGAATTTCCAACAATAATTTGGCGACATCCAAACTCGACTCGAGATGTTTAGGTATTGTGCGGAAGTGTAAGAAATACTTTTCTGCGTCTGAGCTGGTTACCATATATAAGGCCTATATCCGATCACATCTCGAGCACAATTCCCATATCTGGGCCTGGTTCCCAAAATCACAACTCGTATCAAAAAGCATTCGTTCTGTATTATTGGAGAAGAAGCCGTATAGAGTCTCTCGAACATCGCCGAAATGTGGGAGTACTATGCATTTATTATAGGTTTTTCCACGGTAAATGTAGTAAGAAACTAAAGGACCTAATACCTCCTCTCTTACATGTCCCTCGTAATAGTTGCCAAGCTGCACACTGTGAAGCATATGCTGTGGAGAACAGTGAAACTTTGGCAGTCATTTAACCCTGGGATGTCAATGATGTAGAATGCATTACCGGGCAATCTGTTCAATCCCAAAACAACGTTCACCGCCGTTTCAGACTTATCCCTCCTACGTTTCCCTTCTAACTTCCGTATTTCCACTTGTTTCCCTTATCCATGTCGCTCTAACTGTGCGTTACACATTAAAGGGTTATGCCCTTAGTTATTTCGGATATTGTTAAAAAATGAATAAAGAAAACAAATTACATTATTGTCACAAAATACCACATTTTCAGTCATGAAAAAATTTGGCTACACGGCGGGAGGTATTTCGAAGTATAAAAGCCTAACAGTAATTATGACTGAGAAGAAACTCACATACGAGGCTGATGCAGACTTACGTCGAAGATAATTTCGACAAAAATGTGACAATTTTTTTTCATTGACGACATTTTGTGAACTATCGCCTCAAAAAAACATAACAGAATTATGATTGGGCTTAAAGCCCAATCATATGATACTCTAGATGAGATGGAAATGACTTTAATATACCGGAAAATATGTCATCTCAAATTCTTTCGAATAGTGAATAGGGACTTTTGCACAGGAGGTGGTAGAAGTAAAGGGGGAGGTTTGTGTTTTCATATATGACACCGAACATGGCATGCATAACGTTTTTTGCTGAATTTAAAGTTTTTAGTTTTCATTATTTTTAAAGAAATTGGTCATAGTCTTCCTGAAATTGGGGCATTTGTATGGGAGGTGGCCGAGGAAGTGGAACGTTTTAGATGATTTTCAAACTGCTTATCATCACCCTTATCACCATGCAACAATTTCAAAGTCGATAGCTTTCATATATTTGAAGGAGAAATGCTTTTCTTGACTTTATAATACAGATATTTGTATGGGAGGTGGTAGAAGGAGTGAAGCTGAGCTGATAATTTTTTTTAAAACTTATTTTAATTATTAAAAAACAAATTCTGGCAAAATTTGAAGTTTGTACTTTTTCTAGTTTGAATGGAAATCGATAAAATGCATTAACAAAAATTATACATTTGTATGGGAGGGGGTAGAAGGAGTGTACGAATCAAAACAAGTTTTTTTCGTATTATTAATATTTCTATTTGTATACTTTATACAAAATATAAAGTTGATAGCTTTAAGAGTTTCGAAGAAAAATAATTTAATTTAAATTCCAAAATTTCGTGAAATTTGTATGGGAGGGGGTAGAAGGAGTGAGGTGAAGTTGATAATTATTTTTAAAATAAATTGCAATTATAGTAAAACTAATTCTGACAAAATTTTGTCCTTTCAGCTTTACTAGTTTCAATGAAAATCGAAAATATGTATTTTTCAAAATTGTCCATTTGTATGGGAGGGGGTAGAAGGAGTAAAGGGATCGGATCAATATTCAATCATAATAATAACATCTATATCATAATACTTTCACCCAAATTTCAAGTTGATAGCTCAACTAGTTTCAAAGAAAAATCAATTTCTGGAAATTTCGGAATTTCGTGAAATTTGTATTGGAGGGGGTAGAAGGAGTGGGGGGTTGTGGCCCGTTCACGAACTTAAAGTTACTTTTTTGCTAAAAATTACATACAACAAATTTCAGCACGATAGCTCAAAGCGTTCGAGAGTTATGCTGTAGACAGACGCACAGACGGACAGACGGACAGACAGCACCTCGGATTCGAAGTTTTTGAGCGACAACAAATATTTCTGTACCCTTGGCGGTTTTGTGCGAGCATTATTTCTTAGCGTTACAAACGGTAAGGCAAACACAATATACTCTCAGATTTCATCTAGAGTATAAAAAGTTAATTGTCGAATAAAATTGCGACATTAAAGTTTAAATTTATAAAATTTGTCAAAAAAATCTTTTGGTGAAGAAATATGATATAGGTCCGAAATTTTCTGACAATGGCCCGACATTTTAACATCAAAACGGAAGTTTTTAGAAAATTTTTAACAATAAATCTGGCAACACTATTGTTGCGAAAATATACATATATAAATAATTTTCAGACATGAGGAAATTTCGCTACAGGGGTGGATGTATTTTAATGAAAGTACAAAAGTCTAGCAGTGGTTGTGGCAGACAAGAACACACTTATATAAAGCTGAGAAAGCCTTTTCACAAATGTGGTCCGTCAGATATATCCACACAGGCAGTATGCTGCAATTATGCGTCTACCGAAATTTCAACTCATAACCTGCGAATTATAGACCAGCACGGTACGCAATATGTAAGACCCAAGATCTTTTCAATTAAGCATCTAGAAGATTAAACCAAAATCCAATAATGAATACTACATTGCCTTACAATGAAGAGCCTTAACATCCAGAGCCGTAAGCTTCTCCCGAGTCGATTCTGATTTTAGTCGAGCAATTATGCAAAATTATTTTCCTGAATTACCATTTCACATTGATCCTTGTAAACAAGCATTAGGACGAGAAGGGGTACAATTTCATGTTTCTACCTTTACTACCCTGACATTTTTTTTAGCATTTCTTGACTAAATTATCCTAAAAATGAAATAAAATTTGTCTGTCTGTATGCCGTGCGTGTACGCTCAGCGCTCCCAAATCCTCAAAATAGAAAGTTCATTTTTAGTTGAATTATAGATTGGTGCTGATCTCAGGCGGACTCAATTTTTTGGCGGTGTAGGCTGGGGTTAGGGCTGGGGCGGGGGAGGGGGGGGGGAGCGTTAGAACCGGAAACTACTAATTCGAATATCTCAACCATAGTTCTAGCTAGAAAGTTAAAAATCGACACACGTGTTTGCGGGAAAACCTTTAAAAATAATTTAAATTTTCATTCCATTGGGGTCCAAAAAGGGGGTGCTAAAAACAAATTGTTGGTCGATTTTTTTTTTAAATTAGGTTGGACATAGATTAACCATGATCAACTTAGAGGAATGCTTATAATTTTAAGGGGGTGCGTCAGGGAAAAACACTTTAAAATTAATATTTCGATTTTATCTTAAGATATATAATTGAAACTTGGAACACTATTAAGCTACACTAGCGAAATTTGAGAAAAATATAACATTTGGCCATAATAGTAGTGGGGAGAGAAATGGGGAGTATTTCAAAAATATTACATTTTCCAAAATCTCAAACCGTTATATCTCAAAATTGAACACATATTTCAAATTCCGGCAAAAATCTCAAAAACGTATTTTTATGCTTAGTTATTATGTAAATAAAGCAAATAAAGGAATTAATTATCAAATGAGAAACAAACACTTCAATTGTATTTATATTTATTTATATGTATAAATTGGTCTGGGCTGTATGTAATAAATGCGAAATTAATGCATATGTAAAGAAATAAAATGAATTTTACTTTATTATTAATAATAATAAATAATAATAAAGTATTGTGATTGACACAGACGAAAATTGCTACCCTGAAGTTTTGATTTTTCGAGTTTCATGACTAAATTAGCCTAAAAATTATAAATAAAAAAAAATCAGTCTGTCCGTACGTAAACCCATGCCTTCGAAACCCTTATAAATAGAGAATTAATTTTTGGATGGATTGCAGATTGGGTGGAGGGCTTTCATTGCTTAAGGTTTGGAGAGTATGCAGTGAAAGGGGGAGGCGGGAGGAGCGTTAATGTCAAAAACTACGATTGCTAATATCTCCACTACGAATACAGATATAAAGCTAAGACTCGATATTCGGGTACATTGATGTATGGGGAAGAAAGTGAAAATTTATTAATTTTTTATCCAGTGCAAAAAGTTCCCCTTAATTGTCGACCGATTATCTTTTTCAAAAGACAGTATCTGCAAAATTACGTAACAAAATTGAATTCATATTTTACTACCAAATAGATTACTCATAGGTCAACCATAATCAACTTAGTGGGAGGAACATTTTTTTAAGGGGGTGGGTCAGGGGTGCAAAGAAAAACACTTAAATATTAATATACCAGCTATCTCTCAAGGTGCTTAAGGGCGTAGTCAAGGAAAAAATTAAAAAAAAAGATTTTTTTTTATTAGAGTTTATTAAACTAGACTCAAATCTATACTGAATGCAAAAACCACACATTTCTGCGATGTCGGGAAGTGCCCTAAAAAATGCTTCAAAGGTGAGGTGTCGAACGAGGCGTTTTTGTTTTTTGTTTCTCCTGAAAAATTGCATATTTTCAACTTTCGGTACACTTTAAAAAAAAACTATAAAAGATATCGAGTTATTTTTTTCTACGAGCTTTTGGCAGTGCTATCTAGATTGTGAAATTAAACTTTTAGCAATGCTTCCTCTCTTTCCGGCAAATTTTAAATAAAACAACTAAAAAATGTCAATTTAAAGATTTTTTTTTATTCTTGTCAAAAACTTTTTTTTATTGGTTTTTTTTCTAAACATTAATAGCTTTATTATGTATCTAAAAAGAATACTGCAAAGTTTCATCGAGATCCGATTAGTAGTTTCGAAAAAAAACTGTACCGAAGTTGACCGTGTTTTCCCATACAGAATACATGAGAGGCCAATTTCTTTGACTACTCCCTTAATTAAAGTTTGAAAAATTGTATTAACCTATACTAGCGAATTATGAGAAAAATGTAACATTTGGACATAACAATAGTGGGGGAAATTTTATAAATGGCGCACTTTTCAAAATTTCAAACCGGTATATCTTAAAATCTGATGCAGTTATTAGGTTTAAATTTTGTCAGATTGTCGAGCTATATGACTTATAATTTAAGTAAATATAAAATATTTATCTTGGGGAGTGTAACGGGAAGGAGGTGCTGAGCCAAGAAGTCGAAAATTTTGAGTAATATTTTTAGGGCTGTGGTAAAAGATACAAGGTTCAAGGTTTCACGTGCATACATCCATTTGATATGTATAAAGGTAAAATAATAATTTACACCAGAACTGTTTTCCACCGAAGGGGAGCCTTAACCTGCACAATATGTTTTATGTGAAATAAAAAAAAAGCACTAATTTCAAAATTTTTGATTAAAATGTTAAGCTAAAAATTTCAAAATTTGGAAACCCATTCAAAAAATTTCATAAAAGTTTAAAATATTAATTGGTACTTTCTAAACTTCTACCCCTCCCATACAAAAGCATTTTTTCGTCCGATTCTAAGAAATCACTTATCACCAAATCACTAAAAGCTATAAACTTGAAATTTTATACAAACACTTTATAAAATATTTAAAACAAAAATGCATTAAAAGTTTCAAAATTCCCCGTGTCCTTCTACCGCCTCCCATATAAAAGAAAGATTTCTACCATTAAATCTACTAATTGCCAACAAATTAAAAGCTACAAACTTGAAATTTTTTAAGAACACCTTTTAAGAGAAACTAAATAAAACTGCATCATATATCTCTCACCTCCTCTACCCCTCCCATATAAGTGTCTGGTTTCGTGTATATATAACACACTGAATTTCATAGGAATTCTAAGCAAATCCGTTTATAGATAAAACTAACATTCTATACAGTCAATTTTGAACGTGATTCAAGAAATCATTTAAAAACTTATGAATATCTACCCAACCTTTTTACCCTCCCCTCCTCTTCCACCATACGAAGCCAAACTTACATACCTAAATAAACGAATGAAATATTGATTATGTATACTGGATCTATTGATCGTAATCGTTATATAATTTAAAACAGCCCTGCCCTAGAAACCCCATTCACTTAGACTTTCCTTTCCACCCTAATATGTATATCCTTAACTTGTCCCAAGAATAAGAAAGTTGCGACCGACTTGCTGGCAGTTTATTTATTAATAAAATAATACTAAAATCCTTAAATTTGTTACAAAATAATTATTCATATTTCTATCTATTTTCTAATTTAACGTAAACTCCATTTGAAGATTTCAAAATAATATCAGCTTGTAAAATGATCTCTTTACTTGGTAGTAAACGATAGTTCATGATAACCTTAGAGACTGACGCTTTCAGATCCAATATTGCAAACTTCTGCCCAATACAATTGCGTCCTCCTGCACTAAATGGAACATACGAAAACGATTTAGTCGTGTTGGGATTACTCGGATTAAATCTTTCGGGATCAAATTTCTCCGGATCGGGGAAGTTATCAGGGTCGTGATGCGTTGCATAAATCGAAAACAGGATATTTACTCCTACTGGTACATTAACTCCGCCTGTTTGAAAAATAAAAAAAAATGAATTTACTATTGAAGTAATAGTACCGTTGAGTTTTACCAATTATTGTATCCTCCATGAGCTGTCTTCCAACACTGGATACTGGAGGCAAAATTCGAAGGCTTTCCTTTAACACCATGTCTAAATATGTCAGCTCATTTAACTTCTTATGCGTGATTTCCATTTGATCCTTGCTACCGAAAACCCCAGTTAGCTCCTCGTAGACCTTTTCCTGAATATCAGGATGTCGGGCAAGTAAATACAGTGTGAACGCGATACCAGAAGCGGTGGTATCGTGACCTTCAAACATAAAAGTATCGACCTCCTCGCGAATATGGGAATTCGACAGTGGCTTTCCATCGATGGTAGCGTGAAGCAGAATATCAAGGAAATTCATTCGACTTCCTTTGTCTGGCAAGTCCTTCTTAAGCAGCTGTTCGCGACGTTCCGTGATCACTTTAGCGGTGAAATCGTGCAATAAACTGGTTAAATACTTCAGATATTTTCCGTTTGATGTTCGATCGTATAGAAACGAAAGTTCTGCTAATGGATGGAAGGCCCTTCGCTGTAAGGCCAAGGTCATTCTAAAATTATCGGAAATGATGGTCGTTTTTAATATTGAAAATGTAAAAATTTGCTCTTACTTCTTCACGGATGTACAATATTCAGAATCGGGTACCGATTGAGCGTTTACTGTGACTCCCATAGATGTTTCTAAAATATATAAAATATGCATTTTTTCTCTTGTTATTTGTTTGTTGATACAAACATATCATCCGTATAATGCAACGACGTCAAAATTTACGATTTGAAATTCAGTTGTTTGAAATTTTTAAATCGTATTTTTTCAGCGATTGAAAGGCAGAAGGAGTAACCTATGTTTTACTATCATTAATAATTCAAAAGGGTAAATTTTCAGTTATAACGTTGTTGCTTTAAACGATATGTGTTAGAACTTTTAGATTGAAGTCCACTGCTTAAAGCTTTGACCCTCTTAAGATAACATCACTTTATTATATTTTCCACTCTAGCTCACCGCAAATAACATCCAGAGCAAAGGCGTTAACTAGTCCGTAAATATCAACGTCTCCAGCATCAACCCTCGATTTCAGATGTTGCACAAGAATATCCGATTGGTTACTCATCACTTCGACAAATCCATCCAAGATACTGAAATGGAAACTGGGTGTGATGATTTTGCGTCGTGCAAACCACTTCTCACCATATCCGGTTAATAATCCTGTACCTAAATGTATTTAAGGACCAGTTAAATAGATTTTAAAATACAACTCCAAATCTACGAACCTAACCATGGTTCAAATTGAGCATAAAAGGACGACTTCTTAGCTTTTTTCGTATTTGGATTTGCCAAAATTGTCTCTATGTCTTTCGGATCCGTAACAATCAGAGTTATTTCGAAGAATGGTCTTGATAGAACGAAATTTTTGCCATAATCGCGTATTAGCTGTTGAAATACTTTAAAAATGTCTAAAGAGACGAATTATATTTTATTAGAAAATTTTCGTTAATTACAAAATTATTGAATTATTTACCTGGTGGGCTTTTTGGAAAGAGCTTCAAAGTACCGAAAATCGGATGTCTCGGTGGACTTGAGAAATTTGCAAGAATATGATTGCGAACTTTCCATTTTCGATACACCCAGTTGGCTAGGTATAGGAAACTAATAATAAATACTGTTGTGAAAATCATTTATTTACAATAAGAAATATTTTTCAATAAATCAAAAAGTCTTGCTTCAACTCTTAGCAGTGACTGAAAACTGAAACTTGTTCCAGAAGTCATCGCCTCACTTATTCAATTCTAAAAATAATACAGAGATAAAAACTATAAAGTGACAATGCACAAATTAATAGACAAAGATAACGGTACAAACTTCTTATCTGCAATTTATAAAAGTATCTTCTCAATCCACTTACAACGTATGTTCAGTGCCAAAAGATTTGATTCATTATGTTTAATTAATTTTTCGGTCAATACCTTTAGTAGCGTTTAATACATGAACTCTAAGAAAATTCAAATTGTCATTGCGCGTAAAGCTCAATTGTGCGGAACTTTACTCTCTTTTATACTCTAGATGAAATCTAAGTTTGCTCTAAAGTTTGTAACGCTAAGAAATAAGGCAGAAAAAAAAAATCATACAGAATTTAATATTATCACTTAAAAATCTCAAAATCGGATGTCCATCTGTTCGTCTGTACCCTCTCTACCTTGAGAAAGCGTTGAGCTTGAAAGTTCAAATTTTGTACACGCCATTTTCAACGAAAAAGTAAGGTCAAGTTCGTGAACAGGTCAAATCACTCTTCTTCCCCATACAAAATGACTCATTTTAAAATATTTCCAATAATCAAATTTTCTTGGATACTATAAGAGCCAAAAATTTGAAATTTGGGACATATTATTTTCATCATAAATTATATCTATGGTATAAAAATTATTTCAATCACCCCACTACTTCTACCACCTTCCATACAAACTGCACTTTTCCATAAAATACATTAGTTTCTCAGTACGTATTACAGTTGTCGCCTTCAAATTTTGTAGCTTAAAATTAAGATAAATAATTAACAGATTAGCTTCGCTTCTTCTACCTGCTCCCATACAACTTTACAAAAAATAGATTTTCTTGAAAAGTATCACTCAAAACGCTATATCTTGAAAACTAATAATCACAATTCAAAGTGTTATAGCTTGTTTTTTAGGGAATGAAATTACCTTTCATTTGCTGTAATAGTCCGCATTGTAACTGTATCCAATTCTGAGATATTTGCTTCAGAACACAAATTTTTGACACTTTGACCCTCAAAATTCTAGGATCAATGTAGTTTTTCTCTAAAAAACCCATTATAAAAATGTCATTTTAATGTTGTTTTCTTATGTGCCATATTATTGCCTACAAAAGATGCATACACTTGCATTGCATAAGTTTTATAGTTTAGAAGAAATTATCATTCCAATAATGTAGCACTTTTGTCAAAAAAGCAAGAATAGGTTGATCAACACTCTCCGCTTGAACTAAAAGAACTTAAGAATGGTTTTTATAGTTTATTTCAAATTTCCTTAATTACAACAAATGTTCAAAATGGCCACCTTCATTTTGAATGCACGCTAAAGCTCGTTTTGCCAGTGTTCTCTTTGTGTTCATACTCCTCAACTGCTGCCTTACTTCTGTTGCTGCCGCATCGATTCTGGTGTTTAGATCCTGCAACGTTACTACTTCCGTTGCGTAGACAAGGTCCTTCATCCGTCCCCATACAAAGAAATCCATAATAGTTAAATCAGGAGATCTTGCAGGCCAGTGTATCGGTCCATTTCTACCGATCCAGCGATTGCTATAATTGGAATTTAACCAATCTGTTATTTGTCGGCCGTAATGAGCTGGAGCACCATCGTGTTGGTAAAACATGGAAGCCAATTGTTGCAGTGGCACATCATCCAATAACTCTTGTAGATCATTTGTCAAAAACTGCAAGTAATTGGAACTATTTAGGGTAGGCGGAAGCCTAATAGGACCAATAAAATCGTTGCCAATCACACCTGCCCATAAATTGACACTGAATCTGTGCTGAAATGATGCCTCTCTTCTTGTATGTGGATTGCTCTCAGCCCATGTGTGTAAGTTGTGAAAGTTTGTGATACCGTCCCTGGTGAATTGGGATTCATCAGTCCAAAGAATGTTGTTCATAAAATTCTCGTCACCTAGTTGTCGTTCAAGGAGCCAATTGCAAAACTCCATCCTTTTGGGCGAATCAATGGGTACCAGCTCCTGCACTGGTGTGTGGTGGTAGGAATGCAACCGCTCTGCTTTGAGGACACTCCAAACTTTCCACGTAGAGACGTTTAACTGCAATGCCAAGCGTCGGACAGCGTCGTTGTGTTGAAACTCATTTTAATTTAATTCATTTCCTCGATAATTTAAATACTACTTAAAGGACATTCATCGATAATTTAAATAGTAATTAAAGGACACAAAGAATATTTCAGTTTAACAACATTTCAGGTAATTTTTTTAGAAGGAGGGTTGGTTTATGGCATATTTTATTTTTAAGCCATATGTATTTTCGCTTATTACCTGGAAAACGGGAAAACCTAAGTCATAAGTATGTACTCATCTTTTGTAGGCAATAATATGGCACATAAAAAAACAACATTAAAATGACATTTTTATAATGCGTTTTTTTGAGAAAAACTACATTGATCACAGAATTTTGAGGGTCAAAGTATCAAAAATTTGTGGTCTGAAGCAAATACCTCAGGATTGGGTACAGGTACTATACGGACTATTACACCAAATGAAAGGTAATTCGATTCCCTAAAAAACAAGCTATAACACTTTGAAATGCAATTATTAGTTTTCAAGATATATCGTTTTGAGTGAGTGAGGGTACAGGTCCGAAACACTTTTCTTGGTCACCCTGTATCTCCGCGGATATTGAAAATGGGCCATCTCCGTAGAACAATTTTTTGCTCAAAATATATCCAGGAATAACCCCTTACAAGGTTATGCACGGAGTACCAAACACCCTGTATGTACTAATTATCATAATACCTATCCAATTTTTGGAGCTTACAAAACATTTTGTACAGAACATTTTTATAGCTACTCTAACATGATGCGAAAAAATTAGTTCAATGCTTTCACCCCTTCTACCACTTCCCATACAAAACTTCAAAAGATCACAAAAATTATATTTCTTCTAGAGTATTATGTGATTGGGCTTTACGCGCAATCGTAGTCCTACTATGTCTATTTTCGCAAATTGTAGTCAGCCGGATATTTTTTCCACGTAGGCAGTATACTGGACTTAAGCGTTGACCGGGATTTCAACTCACAACTTTCAAATTATAGATCAGCACGCTACTTACTAGGCTATATAAAAGTTCTTTTCAATTAATTGCCTAGAAGATTAAACCAAAATCCAATATTAACATCCAGAGCCGCAAGCTTCTCCCGAGTCGATTCTGATTTTAGTCGAGCAGTTATGCAAAATTATTTTCTTGAATTACCATTTCACTTTTAAGAATTTAAGATTATCATTGTTTAGATCCCGGTCGATAACTATTAAGGCGAGAAGAAATGTCCGAGAAGAAGAAGACACAGTAAATAAAGAAACCAAATAGGACGTGGCAAATTATTTAACACTTGTTCTATTTCAGTGGGTGTTACACTGCGAAATGTCATTCAATTTAAAAGCGAAATTAAATTAAAACATAAAAGAACTGTGATTGGGCGTTATGTCCAAACACGCGATACTCTAAAATGGAAAAGAGTTTAATGCACCAAAAAATGTGTCAGATCCGATATCTTTTAGAATAGTGTATGTATTTCTATGCGAGGTGGTTGAAGGTGTGCGAAAAGATTTATAATTTTTGAATATGTGACTGAGCTTGATTAAGTAAATGTTTAGTGGTGAATTTATTCGTTTGTTGCTTTCGTGATTTTAAAGGAAATTGATAAATTATCTTTCCGGAATTCGTATGGGAGGTGGTAAAAGGAGTAGATACCACCGTGTTCCAATTTTGAACTTATAGCTCTTATTTATTAGGGAAATGCTTTTTTAAAGCTATGTCCACACTAATGCGCCTTTTTGTTCAATTTTGCGCATGTGTCAAGCGCATGCAGCAACGCAAGAGAATGGTGCCTCAAGCGCATGCGATTTTTCTTGAAATTTTGCAATAGCGGAAGGCTATCTGACTGATATGGGACTCACGTGCGCTATTGAGAGCGATTTGCGCTTGAGGCATCATTTTCTTGCGTTGTTGCAGGCGCTTGAGCGATTGAACGAAGAAGTGCATCGTGTGGACGTAGTTTTATATGCGTTTACGCAAATTTTGCATATGCGTCATTTAACTTAATGCATGCGCTTTTATTCTAGAACGAATGCGCTTAATGCACGAAAATTAAACATCGTGTGGACGTAGCTTTAGATTAAAAATAAATATTTATAAAGTATGATTGATTGATTGAAATATGATGAACGTGTGGAAGGGGTAGAAGTGGCAAAATCTCTAGTTTCTACTTTCACAATTTGTAATGAAAATCGATATGATGTATTTTTTTTTTTGAAAAAATTCTGCATTTGTAGTGTATAGGGTGGAAGGAGTGGGCTGATTTAACTCATCTGTAAATAAAAGCCATACACTAGATGATATAATAGGTCTGAGAAGCCTGGGTCGATTATGCTCTAGCTGCGGAGCAAATTTTACAGTAATTTCTTGAAAAACATTCGTTTAGTAGAAAGTTGATTCACAATTGAGTAGTAAAATAGGAGCAATCGACAACACTCGTCATGACGCCATAATAGTGGCAGCTGGGAAAGAGGGCTGAGAATTGGCCACGATAAAATGGATACATGCCATGCTAAGGAGTCGAAAGACAACCTCGAATCTAGGCGACAGTATATTGATGGAACAGACTTTTAGGTGCTGTCCCCAAGGAGGGGTACTATCCTCCTCCTGAGCTCCTGAACCGTCTAACAGAACAAGTTTATGAGGTAATAGGATATGCCGATTATCACTAGGCGCTAATATGACCAAACAATTTCGAAAAGTATGCAATCTGCCTTAGAGGTGATAATGAACTGGTGTAGGTCTAAGAACTGAAACAGTACCATTTACGAATAGAAGAAAATCTTCATAGCACCTCATTCAAAACCTGCCCTACTGCGTACATGCAAATGTTCCTAAACATCCCTCCAATACATCTCCAAATACAAATGGATGCTATCAAAGGGGTTTTACGCATGCAAAGGGAAAGCAAATATAAATCGGGGGATTTTAAAGGTCATCTTAAAATCCTAAGAAACCCGAAAATTTAGATTTTAACCTCATCATTTTCGGACACTGTGTCGACAAAATTCAACTTTGGAATCCCCGAAAATCTTTTCTTTCAATTTGGCAATCCGAGCTAGTTGAAATGGAAGAGGGATCAACCATCTTTTATACGGATGGCACCTCAGAGGAGACTGGAGCGGGAGTTAAAAGTCCTAACTTCTCGGTTTCAAAACCACTCGGTAAAGAATCCACAATCTTCCAGGCCATACTTATTGCAATGGAGCTATATATCCAATATTAATAGAGCTCATCGCAATAGGCTAGTTTGGGACTGACTTCAAAAACTAATCATCCTGGGAAAAAGGAGCAAAGTAACTTTAATCTGGGTCCCTGGACTTAAGGGGGTTGAAGGGGAAATGCAGAGGCAGATTGCCTTGCAAAAAACGGCACAGAAACAAATTTTATTTTACCAGAGGCATACTGTGGAAAACCAAAAGGACGCTTTAACCTTATACTTAGAAAGTGGGTAGAGCAATAGCATAGAATCTACTGGAATAGCCTTCCAGGTTTATTAATTTCAAAAAAAATTATTGTACTCACAAAAAAAAACCAAGTGGAGGATATTCTAAAATTCAGCCATATTAGTACTTGGCCTTATGACGGGCCACAGTGGAGTAAAACATCACCTTAAAAATATGGGTCTAGCTGAAACCGACATCTGCTGACTCTGTCTCAAAGGGTCAGCAACGACAGAACACGTACTATGTCACTGCGAAGACAAAATCTTCTAGGAAAAGTTTCCTTACAACATGGCTCCTTAAACATACTTACATTAGCCAAATCTATCGAGTTGTGGTAGGATAAAGGGATAATAAACTCACAATAGGCCGTGAAGGTGAAGCTAGGGTGTAGCCTTGTAGGTAGCGTGTTGGTCTTGTAATGCGAAGGTCGGGAGTTCAAATCCCAGTCGGTGCAATATAAAATTCCAGCAATTTACCTGCTTGGATATACCTTGGTTTGGAAAAATTCGTAGAAAGAGGGTTATGCGAAGGGCTAACAACCCTTCCATAATAAGTAATGAAAAATGTTAAGGAACCTGAATATCAGGAGGCCAATGTCCGATTTGGGTTGTAGCGCCAAAGTAGAATTAGAAGAAGGCCGTGAAGGTCGCAGTGCTCGCATGTGCTCCCCAACTTACAAAAAAAGTAATAACATTTATTTAATTAGTCGATTGCACGAAAATAAAGAAAATAAGATGTCATTTATTCGAAGTATTACATTTATCTTATACTTCGAATAAATGTGTTGTTATTCTAATATTTTCATCTCTGACATAGAATCTCTGGTGGATTAGCAAATCCTAGAATACTATAATTTGGTAATCGGGATGAATTCGGGATCGATGTGCTCTAACAGCATGGTATTTGATTTTGTCTCTGAGGGGAATCTCTAAGGTAAATAAAATGGAGGATAAATGGTAATCATCTGTATGAATCTGAAATGCTTTGACGGCAAGGATAAAATTAAATAATAAATTTAACCGATAAAATATTCTATGTTTATGAATATTTGATTGCGATCTCATTTTCCGAAGGAATATTATGTTACAGTCATCTCAGCAAAGACTGAAACACGACGGTTAATAAATCTTAACATTATGAAATCTAGAAATCTTGCATTAAATTCAAAAAACACTATCAAAAGATTTACCAAACTAGCCGTTTTATATTCCGCCTTCCGTTTTTAGTGCGTAGTGCTTCCTTGTTGAACGCTAATCATACTAATTTCATTGTTTAAACACTAAACCGAAATAAAAGCCTTAGTGTAACCTCGTGGGTACCGACCGTGTTGGTCTACAATGCGAAGGTCGTGAGTTCAAATCCCGGCCGCGTATAATTCCAGCATACTGCCTGCTGGGGTATAAATTTGTTTTCTTACAGAATAACATTATGTAAAGGTGCATTTATATCTGACAGTCATTGCGAAATTATTGAAATCATTAGTCACGATTTTAACAGTCAAAAATTTATGTCAGAGATATACATATGTATGTTTCTACTATCAGCTATAAATGTCGACACATCTTTACCAACAGATGTAAACACTGACTATTTTAAACTCGCTCGACAGATATCGTGAAAGTTTTACTGCCCGCCTAGTTTTATCATTGCGCAATAAGTGTCAAGCAAACTGTTGGATGCAATAAATTTCTGAATAAACAAATTAATTGTAATCTTTTAAGCAAATTCAATTGTGTTTTATTTCGAAACTAAAATAGATACCTTCATGACAAATTTTGTCTGAGAGTATAATAAGTTTGCTCAAAAGTTTCGTAGTTCTGTTATGTTTATTCTTTACTAAATTATTATCGTATTTCCTAATTCATTTAGTATCTTACATACAGACATACTTATTATTATCTCGGGAGATATAAACGCCCAGGTTGGATCAGACAACACTGGACTAGAACACGTCATGGGGAGGCATGGTGACCCTTGGGTCGACCCTTCACGACCTTGGATTAAGAGACCCGAAAACGGCGAATTATTTGTGGAGTTCTGTAGTACTCGGCAAATGGTCATCGGAGGGACCCTTTTTCCACACAAGAGTCATCATAAAACATCTTGGGTTTCCCCTGACGGTGTTACTCAGAACCAGATCGACCATTTGGCTATAAGTCGCCGATGGAGAAGATGTCTCCTCGATGTGCGAGCGAAACGTGGAGCTGACGTGGGGAGCGATCACCACTTGATGGTTGCCTGCTTGAGATTGTGTACAGCAGCTATCCGACGACCACAAATTCTTCAAATGAAGCGCAAGCTTAATGTGGATAAACTCAGAAATCCCAACAAAAAACTCGAATACACCACCATTCTACGCGAAAAGTCATCCACATTGGGTGAACATGAAATGCGCACACTGGACGCCAATTGGGAGGCAACCAGAAACACTTTTCTAACTAGTGCTGAAGAATCTGTGGGATATGCGCAAAGCGGTGAGAAACCCTGGATGTCACAAGACACATGGGACAAGGTTGACAATCGGAAAAAAGCCAAATTGGCAATCATCTCTCAACCCGATGTCAACCAACGAACGCCCGACTTGAGGCAGAACTACCGCGATGCTCATATACAGCTTAAAAAGGCTGTTAGACGCGACAAGAGAAAGGCCATTGAAGATCTGGCAAACAAGGCAGAATCTGCGGCTTACCTTGGGGATATGGGTTCACTATTTAAAATCATGAAACAGTTGACGAACAGGAATTTCATCGCCAACCACCTGGTGAGAGATGTCAACGGAACTCTCCTTAATATGAGTGAACACCAGTTGCGACGATGGAAGGAATACTTCTCTGATATTTTAAACATCTTGTCAGATGAAGATATTCCGGAAACAGAACAACTTCCAAACATCCAACCGCAACAATCCTCTATTAGGGACGATCCCCCAGATAAGGAAGAGATAGTTTCCGCCATTCGGTCAATGGCGGGAAGGAAAGCTCCAGGTATAGACGGACTACCAACCGAACTCCTCAAAGCGGACCCGGAAATAACAGCCGATATACTCCTCCCACTCTTCACTAAGGTGTGGAATGATGGAAGATATCCGACTGAATGGAAGGAGGGCGTCATTGTGAAAATTCCGAAGAAGGGCGACCTTCGGGATTGTAGCAATTGGCGTGGTATATGTCTACTTACTGCCGTATCAAAAATTATGGCTAAGGTAATTCTCAATAGGATTAGTGATGTCGTCGAGAGCACTCTCGAAGTTTATCAGGCTGGATTCCGTAAAGGGTCGTCTTGTACCGACCACACAAATACCCTACGGATAATATTAGAGCAGTCAGCCGAAATGGGTTCGCCACTACATCTCATGTTTGTGGACTTCGAGAAGGCTTTCGACAGCGTTAAGCGAGATTACATATGGAATGCTTTGCGTAGGAGAGGTATTCCAAATAAGGTCATAGCTATGATTAAAGAATCCTACGAAGATGCAAGGTGTCGCGTCTTGCATAGAGGAGAGCTGTCCGAGAGCTTTCCTGTGCGAACGGGTGTCAGACAAGGCTGCATATTATCACCAGCCCTGTTTCTGGTGGTAATAAATGACATCTTGAAAGCTGCACTGGAAGGTGGGGAAGGTAAAGGTCTTCAATGGAGACTATTTAACATCTTAAGTCACCTTGATTATGCTGATGACGTGTGTTTGCTTGCACATACCCGTTCGGACTTAGAGTCAAATGTTCGCTCGTTGCATTCTAAATGCAAAGAGGCGGGACTGAAAATAAATGTGCGTAAAACCAAGTACATGCACATGGGTTCGAACTCAAGCACACCGATTGTTCTTAATGGACAGGATGTGGAAGAGGTGCAAGATTTTTGCTATCTCGGAAGCATTGTCAGCATGGACGGCGGAGCCGAAAAGGATGTTGAGGCTCGGCTAAATAAAGCTCGTCAGGCCTTCGGTATCCTTTCCCCTTTCTGGAGGTTAAGAGAGATCTCCCTTCGCACGAAGCTGCGAGTTTTTGACGCATGCGTCAAATCCGTGTTGTTATATGGTTGTACTACGTGGAAAGTGACCGTTCGACTTACCAAGAAACTACAGACTTTCGTAAACCAATGCCTCCGACGCATTTCAGGAATATTTTGGCCAGAAGTGATCTCCAACGACGAACTTTGGAGTACAACTCGCCAGACTAAAATAGGTATTGAGATTCAACGGCGAAAGTGGCAGTGGATCGGTCATACTTTGAGGAAACCAGAGCAAAACATCGCAAAACAGGCTCTGGATTATAACCCTCAAGGAAGACGTCGGGTTGGTCGACCATGTAACACATGGAAGCGAGCAGTTGAGCAGGAGGCCAGAGGAATAAACAAGTCCTGGCAACAGCTTAAAGCCGATGCGCAGGATCGCGCCTTGTGGAAGAGAGTTGTTTCTGTCCTATGCCCCTATAGGGGGTCTTAACAGGAATTTGATTGATACAGACTGAAACCTGACTGAAAGTACCTTATCATCTATTCTCTTCTCTCAACAATGGCACCACAGCCCAAATCGGGCCTTGGCCTCCTGATCTTCAGGTTCCTTAACAATTTTCATTATTTATTGGAGAAAGGTTTGTAGACCTTCGCACAACCCTCTATCTTCGAACTTTTCATTTTCGTGACCAAGGTATACCCAAGCAGGCAGTGTGTTGGAATTATGTGTCGACCGGGATTCGAACTCATGAACTTCGCATTGTAGACCAACACACTACCCACTAGGCTACACCCTACCCTATCACAATGTAATGTCTAATCTTCTTTTAATGCACTGGATCCTCAAGAACAATTGGTGTGCTTATATTCGAACCCATGTGCTTGTAATTGATTTCACACACATTTACTTTCCACACCTTAGTAAAGAGTGGGAGGAGAATATTGACTGTTATTTCCGGGCCCGCTTTAAGGAATTCGGTTGGTAGTCCATTTCTACCTGGAGCTATTTTTCCCCGCCATTGATCGAATGGCGGAAATTATTTCTTCCTTATCAGGGGGATCGTTTCTAATAAGGGACTGTTGCGGTGGGGTGTTTGGCAATTGTTCTGTTTCTGGAATATATTCCTGTGACAAGATGTTTAAAATATCAGAAAAGTATTTCTTCCATCGCCGCAAATGAAGTTCACTCATATTAAGGAAAGTTTCATTGACATCTCTCACCAGGTGGTAGGCGGTGAAATTCCTGTTCGTCAAATGTTTTATAATTTTACGTACCGAAACCATATCACCAAGACAAGCCATAGATTCCGCCTTATTGGCCAGATCATCAATGGGCTTTCTGACACTTGTCCTGAGCCTGACGACGAGAATCCTATCCGAGATTGTTTCTCAGCTGATGAGACTGTTTCTTGCTCTCGGTGTAAGGACGATCGCTATGGCATTTTTGGCTTCACACTCAGAACCAACGTACAGAATGGTGTTTCCGTTGGGGGTTCTTTTCGCGTTTAACACAGTAGTCAATTAACCGAATAGGCCTACTTAAGTAGATCTATGCATCATCCGCATACAAAAGAAAGCTGTAGCTGTGTAGCATTTCCGGTAGACCATTAATATAAATACTGAAAAGCAGTGGACTTAAGTTTAGGTTGTAGGAGGGTGGTTCCATAGAAACCACAAAAGCACTGAGGTCATCTAGTTGGGCCCATTGTACTTCCCCTATTTATTGTAAGATGGTAGTCACACCTCTTGCTCTAGCCACTTGGTTCGGTTTGCAAACCGTAGCAGGCTCGAATACTCGACGCCTCTGGGATCGTTTAGTTCTAAGAAGAATCTAGAGCCTAAACAAAGGAGACGACTATTGGAGATTTGCGGACAGTGACAAAGATAATGTTCGATAGATTCTTCGTCTTCCTCGCAACCTCTGCAAAGGCTGTCGCTCACGATCCGCATCCTAAATGCATGCAGCTTTAACAAGCAATGACCTGTGGTCAGGCCGACAATAGTGCGGATACTATAGCGACTACGTTGTAACAGCTGAGCTGTAATATTTTTATTCAGTTCTTCCCAAAAGGATTTGGCCGTTCTACAGCTGTCCAGCTGCCACCACCCCGCCAAGAAAGAATCCAAAATCAGTCAGTCAGTCTTCAGCACTGTTGGTGCTACATCGACTGACTTCCTAGTGGAATTGATATTTGCAGATCCTTGCCGTGCAAGCGTGTCTGCTGCCTCGTTTCCTAGCAGGTCGCTATGACCCGGTATCCATATTAGAAAAACTTCCGTTATGGCCGCTAGGCGATTCAAATTGTGTCTACAAATGCACACTAGTTTGGACGTAGTCCTGTAGGATTAGAGTGTCAGAAGCGCAGCCTTGCTGTCCGAGAAAATGTAACAATTTGGATGTCCCTGCACCCTGTCCCCTGGCTAGTTTTAGATCCGTATAGAGATAAGGACCTGTACAGGTGCTGAGTATCGTGTTTGTTGCCCATTCGTTTCGTTCAGGAAACTTAATGCTTCCGTTTCTCAGCCTGCAGTTGGTTCATGCAATCATACTCGCGGTCTAAAAGGGAGTTTGCGTTTCTAAAGACGTTTAACATTTTGCCATAACCAATTTGTGGCGCTGACCACGAATTAGAGGTTAGTGGACTTAAGGCTGATCCTCGCGGAGCACTACACAGAAGGGATAAAGACGATGAGAGAACATGATCAATTCTAACTTGCTGATATCTTGTAGTTTGACCCGACTAGAAGAGAACTTGACAATATGCGATAGGAGTCTGCTGTAGTCCACCATGTTAAAGGCTTTAGGTAAGACTAATAGAACAAGGTATGCTATCATATTATTGTCCAGAGCCGATTCACAGCTGTGATGAGACCCTGGTTCAAAAGTTCGGCAGATAACAAGGTTGGTCAAAAGAAAGCCATATATCACTTCTGCCGAAACAAAAAAAAAATGTTGGGCTCGGTGTTAATACGTCGACAATCAGAAGAAGGCTAGTAGAAGGTAATCTGCCAGCCAGAAAGCCTAGGAGGAGCCATTGCTAACATCTAAACATACGCAACAGCGAAAATTGTTTTTGCAAGAGCATCTTAATTGGCCTAAAGAAAAATGGCGAAACATATTATGGTCGGACGAGTCCAAGATAAATTTATTTGAAGCAGATGGTTCCAAGAAATTTATACGAAGGCCTAGATCAAAGGAATTCTCTCCCGAGTACACCATCAAGACAATAAAACATAGCGGTGGCAGCGTCATAGTTTGGGGATGTTTTTCGTGGTACGGTGTTGGTCCCATACACTCGATCAAAGATACTATGAACTCTGCACGATACATCGAAATACTGGAGACAACTATGCTTCGATTTGCAGAAGAGGAAATGCCAATTCATTGGATCTTCAACAGGACAACGATCCAAAACACACCTCAAAAGCGGCTAAGGTCTGATTTCAGCGCAATAGGATAAACGTTATGAAATGAACAGCGCAATCGCCAGATCTTAACCCTATTGAACATCTTTGGGGTGATGTTAAGAACACTACACTAGACACCGTAATAAAGAAGAATTATGGCAGTTAGTGAGAGCAGCTTGGGAGTCTATACCTGTTGAAAGGTGCTAACGATTGGTTGACTCCATGCATAGAAGATGCCAGGCTGTTCTAAAAAATAACAGATATGGAACTAAGTATTAGGTATTTATACATTTCCGAATGTTCTAAAGCGAAATTAAATATTAATTTGTGCCTTTTGCAGAATTTTAAGAAATACACCTATTTTTTTGCACAGCCCATCAAACTAAAATAATATTTAGAATAACTTTCGTTTTTCTTGAATTAAAATTTTTGTTTTGTTAGTTATATTATATACTAGCGATCGCCCGCGACTTTGTCCGCGTAAGAATCGCAAAATAAGCAATTTTTGAGAATGTAGTTAGTAATACATTAGCCGGGATATATGTATAAACTGATTATTTTAATGGCCCTTTGAAGACAATGGTTTCTATTTTGTTGGAACCAGATTCATAAATTATTAAGAATGAAACCACGATACTCGCATTTGTATGGGACAGGTTCGTGATCGAATCAATCCCGTGATCTAAGACCTTATTCGTGTTGAAGACCACTAAGGACATGTGAATAGTTATAGTTTGTGTTAATTAAAAAAAAAAGCAAAATAAAATAACATTAAGCTTAAAACCATAACAGAACTACGACTCTGCGTAATGCCCAATCATACGATACTACAGATGACATTTTTGTGATGTTAAGAATTTTGTATGGGGAGTGGTAGAAGGGGTGATAGTACTGAGCTAATTTGTTTCACATCATGCCAGAGTAGCTATAAAAATGTTTCGTACCAAATTTAAGCTTCAAAAATTGAATAGGTACTGAGAATTTAGTGCATTGGATTTAGTGAAATTGTGCAATTTTTATGGGAGGTGGTAGAAGGAGGAGAGTTTTTTTTGGCGATTTTTCGAAAAACAAAACTGAAACATTTTAAATTTTGGTTCAGTAATGTTCACACTTTTCAAGAAAATAGAATTTTTGAAAAGTTGTGAAATTGTGTGACTTTGTATGGGAGGGGGTAGCAGGAGTAAAGCTAATCGGCTAATTTTTCCCGATATTAATAATAATGCTAATTAAGGATTCTATACAAAATCTTAGCTTCTTTAAAGCTATACGTATTGAGAAAATTGGTTTAGAGTATTTCATGAAAAAGTGAAGTTTGTATGGGAGGTGGTGGAAGGAGTGAGGGGTTTTTAGTAATTTTTCGAAAAACAACTACAATCATTATGCAATTGATATATTTTAAATTTTAGATATGTGACTTTCACACTTTCCAAGAAAATCGAATTTTTGTGAAGTTGTGGACTCGTATCATATTGTACGGGAGGGTGTAGAAATAGTGAAGATAATCGATTAGTTTTTCCCGATGTTAATAATAATACTAATTAAGGATTTGGTACAAAATTTTAGCTCGATGGAATTTATAAGTAATGAGAAAATTGGTGTATAGTATTTAATGAAAAAGTGTAGTTTGTATGGGAGGTGGGCGAAGGAGTGGGGAGATTTAAATAATTTGTCTACTTGAAGATCGCATGTAATAGAAATAATATATTCTAAATTCCAAATTAATAGCTCTTATAGTTTCCAAGAAAATTTGATTATTACATATTATTAAAAATGAGTCACTTTGTATGGGAGGGGGTCGAAGGCATGAGGGGAGGGAAATAAAACCAAAAGCAGATTACATCTCGGGGCATATCTAATAAACTTTGAAAGTTTCATTACAATCGGTTCAGCCGTTTTTGTGTGAAAGCCGGACAGACAGACAGAGAGAAGTGTCAGATGTAAACGTACCTTAATACTTTAGAGACGAACTTTGGATAGAATAAAATAGGCATTGAGATCCAGAGGCGGAAGTGGCAGTGGATCGGTCACACTTTGACGAAAAAAAAGCAAAATATCCTCATGGCGAGTTGGTCGACCATGTAACACAGCATTTGAGCAGTAGACTAGAGGAATAAACAAGTCCTGGCGAAGCCAAAGCCCAGGATCGCACCTTGTGGAAGAGAACTGTTTCTATGCCCCTATAAGGGGTCTGAGCAGAAAATGGATTGATTGGATTGACCAAACTGATATTTTTAAATTTTTTGCGCTAACTTTTCAAACATCTTGGGATGTTTTTGCGAAGCATTAATTTTAGGGATATCGATTTTTCCTTTTTTTTTGGATAGGACAAGTTCTTGGGTAACTTTTTTTTTATAATTTTAGAAAGACTTCTTTAATTCTACCGAAAATTTGAGGTTTTATTGGAAAAAAAAATCGTCCTATATTTCAAAATTTGTCCAATTATAGCCAAGACAAGATCACATCGCTATCAATTTTACCTTTTTCGAATATAACCGAACATATCGTAAATATGTATATCGCAGCCTTTCTAGAGATTCCGATCGATCGACTAGGAATTTTTCTCTAGTAACAAACTTGATCAGTTTTTTATTAAATTTAGATGAAATCTCGAATATATTAAATTTATTGAAAGATACTTTCGTAACTAATCTATTGAATCTTATCTTTTCAGATCGAGCTATCGTCGCGTCAGCTATTGGCTGTAGCTTTAGTTATTTCGTCATGTTCATTATCATTAGGTATGCGCGGCTGTGTTGATTGTACCTACTATAATCGTCTTACTGGCTACTATAGTGCTCCAACCTATAGCTACCAATCCCGAGTTGTAAATAGTGCTCCCGTAATTTCCTACCGGAATCAAGTAGAAGGCAATACTACTAAAACAGCATTGTTTGAAATTATATTAGTTAACGATTTGTTTGCACTTCTAATCAGGATTGTAACTAAATAATTTACTCATGAACGTTTAATCTGATTGTTTCGCAATAGCTGGCCATACACGTTCGAGAAGAGTCTTCGAACATCTCTACTATAACGCCATAGTTCGAAGATGCTCGATAGTGAGGGAGGAATAGAAGGTTCGAGCCATCAGTTCAACATGTATCGGACCTTGGTATTGATTTGATATTTTTCGACTCGAGCCACAAACCACCAATAAATTTTTGTGTTTTTGAAAGACGTTTGGAATGAAAAAGGAGATGGAACGCATGTGTTTCATATATTTTTCCTCAATCAATGTCCTTTCGCAAACACATACAAGTTCATTGGTAGTTTGTGGTTCGACTCGAAAAATATTAATCTGCATTTGTGCAAGAATGCTTCGAATAAGTCAAGATACGTGTCCTGGCTTTTTTAGCTTAGCATTTCAGAGAAAATGATCAAATTGAAAGGAAAGATTACCGAATTTCACAGTGTTATACTTTATTAAACGTGACGCTTCGGTCTCTGCTGAGACCTTTACCAAACTCATCAGTTTCGCTGGTGAGAGGGGAAATGTATCAAAGTGATCAGTTTGATAAAGGTCTCAGCAGAGACCGAAACGTCACGCTAAATAAAGCATAACAGTGTAAAATTAGGAAATCTTTCCTTACAATTCGGAATTCACTGTGAAAACATTCACCAAACGAATTTACTGCAGTGACTTATTCTAGCGTCTATGGCCAGCCGATCGATAATATTAAATGTTGTGTAGTTAACAGTGACTAATTATTTTTTTGTAAGCTGTAATTAACTTTAATTTAATCAGTTAGCTAATAACCATTACTTTGACTGCCATGCTTTTTTCCAATTAAGCAATCCTTTATCGGCTTTAATTTTAATAAAATCTTTTATCCTAAATCTCAATCAAAATAACCGCACAAGCACTTACTTTCCACTGCGATACTCTGAATAAAATCGGATGTGATGTCAAAGAGTTAATTTAAATTTAAATTTTAGGTCAAGGATGTTACGGAAGTCCTTGCGGAACGAATGCCATGTGCCAAGAAGCAGCTGGCGGCCGTCCAGTATGCTCCTGTCCACCAGGTCATAGTGGAAATCCATTGACGATTTGCCATCGTGCCGAATGTCTCGATTCGATCGAATGCCGCGGCGATCAAGCATGTAAAAACGGTCGATGTGTAAATCCATGCGTTGGAGCATGCGGCTCCAATGCTCATTGCGAAGTAAGACGAAAATCTCGACGTTATCGCGAGCCGTTGTAAAATCTAATTTTGAATTTTCCAGCCCCGGAACCATGTCGCTGTTTGCAGTTGCCCACGCGGCTATCAAGGTGATCCTTTCAACGTGTGTCATCTAGCCGATCCAGGTAATTTTATTCGTAGCAATTTATTTGTTATTTACTTGCACTCCAACTGTTTTGCTTCCAACGCCCTTGATCTTGACTTCCAAAGACGGCCCACTACTAAAATTAATAGAGTTATTCAATTCGATATATTGTGGGGGTGTATTAAAAAAAATATGTAATGAGACACTTAACTTATGCTTTACGAATTTCCATTTATAGAGGAGCAATGTCACCCAAGCCCGTGCGGTGTTAATACGAAATGTGAAATTCTGAATGGAGTTCCTACGTGTTCTTGTTTAGTTGGATACATTGTAAGTTTTGTTGTTGAATCGAGAACATGTTTCCGGATTAATTACACAAATCATGTTTACATTTTTTTTTCCAGGGTAATCCACTTTCAGGATGTCGCCATGAATGTGAAGTCGATGGCGAATGTGGTTCACAGGAAATGTGCCGCGATTTTAAGTGTATTGCTGCTTGTACGCAGTGCGGTAAAGGAGCTCAGTGCAATCATGTTGCGAATCATCGAGCCATTTGTGAATGTCCTAAGGGCTATATCGGAAGTGCTTACACCGAATGCCGACCGGAATGCTACGGTGACGTCGATTGTCCTTCGAATAGGCCTGCTTGCTTCTATGGAATTTGCAAGAATACCTGCGATGGAGCTTGTGGAGCAGGAGCCGATTGTAATCTGAGAGGTCTAACACCAGTTTGTAGTTGTCCACGTGATATGACCGGCGATCCATTCATCAGTTGTCGACCATTCACTGCCCGTAAGTTAATTTATTCATTACTTTCATTTTATATGGAGTTTAATTGAATCTTGCAGAGGACTTGTGCGAACCAAACCCATGTGGAACGAATGCCCAATGTGTTCCCGGACACGATAACACTGGTAAGGAACGTCCAGTTTGTACTTGTCTTCCAGGATATACAGGAAACTCATTAAGCCACTGTGTTCGAGTAAGTTTGTTAAGCTCCTTGAAAATTAGCTTATTAAGCAAACGTTTTTCTACAGGGAGAATGCCAAAGCGACGCTGAATGCGCTAGCAATCGTGCATGCATCAATTACGAATGTGTAAACCCGTGCATTAATAAATGTGGATCGGGAGCAACATGCGAACCAAAGAATCATATTGCCGTATGCCAATGCCCACATGGTACAGCCGGTGACGCTTTGCATTCGTGCCGGCAATCTCGTACGTTCCCAGTCGCGAAATATCACTAATCTAAATTAATTATTAAAAAAATGACAAGAACAAGTTCATTAAGTTTTGGTTATAAATCCTGCCAGTTTTTGTCTTACCTCTTTTGTAACGTATTTTTTTAAATAACAAAATAAATTAATTTTTTTGTAAATTGTTGAAAGTGATGTTTTTCATACAGATTACTCTTTAATGGTGACACAATTTCCGAGAGGTACAAGGGAATTGGGTGGTTGGGAGTTGATTAGATTTCGAATAGCTATGTATGACCTCTTTGAATTACTGAATCTTGTCGTCTTCTTTTTTTTAAGGAACCGAATACAACTTAGGAGGTTACCCTATAATGCTATGCACAGCTGTGTCGGTATAGGAATTAGAGAAAAAACATAACAGGACTACGATTGGGCGTAAAGCCCAATCGTGCGATACTCTAGATGAAAGAGAAATTTTTTATTTTAAGAAATTTTGTAGAGGAAGTGGTTCGTGACGACATTGAACTTTTTTTTACATCACACTAAGGTTGCTATCATAATGTTTTATACACAATTTAGGATTCAAAAATTTAATACTCCTACAATGGCGCTACAGCCCAAATCGGACCTTGGTCTCCTGACATGCACGTTCCTTAACATTTTTCATTACTTATTGTGGAAAGATTGTTAGCTCTTGTAACCACCTCATACAAGGTGGTTAATTTATAAATCCTCCAAAATTTACGAGACAATTGTCCGTGACCACCCAACTCTAGCTAGCTCAGTCGAAGTTGGGTCGTGTCGTCACACCTCGTAAATTTGAAGAAAATTTTCTCCGGATTGGAGATGGAGAAAAGGGAATGAAATAGATAACCAATTTACCAAGCAATTAGTGTTGCACTATCAAGCAACACGACTCTTAAGAAATATGATCTAAAAATTATTAACATCGCTGCAGGCCTGGCCTAGTTTAGTGGCGTAAGTTGACATAGTTTTATCGTTTTCGAATGAATTTTAATTTGCTTCGCTGCATATTCTATACAATCGAGTTTATGACGAGCCTTAAATACCTTTCCAAATCCACCACCTGCTATGAAGTCCAGCTCATCGAATTCGCGATGATAGCGCGACCAACATGTTTCAACTGGTTTCGTCTTACTAGTGCTAAGTGTTGGCAGTGTGTGTGGAATGTTGTGGCCACCGACAGCACGAATTATTTTATATATATGCATTTGAAATTGACTCCGCATTTCATCGAATTCCGGGACCGTATATGATTCGTCAATTAAATTTATTTTTTTCAATTTCTCCATAACTCCTTGCGTTCTTCCCTGCATGATATAGCTGCTTATAGCGGCGGCGTTTATGGTAGAAAACTGTTGCTGCGGCAGCCAGGAAACAGCTTGGCCAGCCACACTAGGACCGACCCTTCGAATACGCTGCATACTGACGAGATGTGGATGCTAATGTGGGCGTTCATGGAAGCATACTGATACTACGAAAGCCAAGGAAACAGTTTGGCCAGCAACGCTAGAACCCTTCGAATACGTTGCATATTGATGAGGTGTTTATCCTGATGTGCCAAGTCACGTAAGTGTCGGTCGATATAGTTGCATATTGGAAATAGCTTGCATCGACCGCGGCATCTGGATTAATTGCATCGATAGATTCGAATACTGTTGTGGCTGCTGATGAATCTTCACAGTTGGCATCGTCATTTGTCGCATTGGAGCTAGATATGGCGAAATTGTTGCAAACCAGCCATCATAGATATTCCCATCGACGATATGGCAACGTATGCTGGTTGATCGTAATTCTGTGCGCAATTGACGTAATCTGCAAAATCTTTCTCTCGCTAACAGTCTTCATTTCCGAGTTTCAGCGATAAAAATTCTCCACTAACGAATTCGAGAAAACGTTCCTCAAAAAGATTTTATGCACGCGTACTCCAAAAATATGTTCGATAATTTTGATTGCATTTTTTATTTCCAGTAAAAAACCGATATCTAGTTTTGAAAACGATTTTTTTTTTTAAGTTTATTTAACTTTATAATTTAAGCACATTTATTTTTTATCTACATGAATTTCCTCCAAAATCAAATTCTAAACTGAATCAGAAAAAAAAATAATTTTCTTTTTTTTTCATACATACATCATACTCGATCAAAAAAAAAAATTCACTACAGTGAATTTTGACACGATCGTTACCAAGGAGGATATATAAAAGGAGTACCTGATAGTCTGTCTCATGTGGGAATATTTTTTGATTCGGAAATTTTCGAAAATTGTGTCCAAGCTTAACTTGGCTTCAAACTTTTACAAAAAAAATACAATAATTTGTATTCTTTCTTGGTTGCTAATATTCAGTCAGCAATAAAGTAATTTTCAATACAATGGTGTTTGCTGTTTCATTTCAGAAATTTTTATTTTTTAAATTTTTATTAGTTTTGGTTTGTGTTTAAGCTAAGTACTTTAGCAACGGACAATTTAACGCGGGACAGAGACTTACTTTGGGTTTAAGTATGTCAAACAAGGATAGCGAAACAATTTTTTCGAAAATTTGACAACTGTTTCGAACAATTTATCGTGGGAAAGAGTTAGTTGCAATATTTTTAAGTGTGGCAGACAAAGATAGCGAAACGATTTTTTTCGAAAAATTTCGAGCATTTCGGTAGTAAGGGAGGGAAATACATTCATTCCCATTGTGCTTACAAGGCAAAGCATGCTCATAGTCACTCCTTTTTATATATCCTCCTTGATCGTTACACTCTTCGCACAACCCTCTTTCTGCGAATTTTTCATTTTCGTAGATTGAGGTGACCAAGGTATATCCCAGCAGGCAATTTGCTGGAATTACATATTGCGCCGACCGGGATTTGAACTCACGACCTTCGCATTACAAGACCAACACACTACCCACTAGGCTACACCCTAGCTTTAATTTAATACTTACTTACTTACGATGGCGCTACAGCCCAAATCGGGCTTTGACCTCCTGAATGCTTTACCTTCATCCATCTCGGTTCAGTGACCCCGTCCTCCAGTTTGAAAATCTTAGCAGTGATTTGCTGTCTGCGTCAATCGAATCCTCCCAGCGCTCTCGTGGTTTTCCGACCGGTCTTTGTCCGTTGACTTTCCCTTTTAGTGTGCGTTTGCGAATTCTTCCGTCATCCATCCGCTCCACATGACCAGCCCATTGTAACTTTTTGAATTTTATGAGGGTTGACACTTCGGGATTGTCGAATATGGCATACAATTTCTATTGTATCGTATTCTCCAGATCGAGTCTTCCCTCACAGGTCCGAGGATTCTTCTGAGGACCTTTCTTTCAAAGGCGTTAAGGAGTTTTTCAGACGCCTGAGTTAATGTCCACGTTTCGCTGCCATAGCATATGACAGGTCGTATTATCGTTTTACATAACTTAAGTTTTGTTTTCCTGTGGACGTTCTTGTTTTTAATTATTGGAAGTACCGAATAATACGTCTTGTTTGCCATAATTATTCTTCTTTTAATTTCGATGGGTTCGCTTCCATCCTTCGATAGGTTCGCCCCTAGGTATATAAAGTTGTCTACGTTTTCTAGGTTATAGTCTCCTACTGTAATATTTTGTCTGATTGGCGTCTTTTTTTAGATTGCGTCATAATTTTTGTTTTATTTTCATTAATACGTAGTCCAACTTCCCTTGCTACCGAGTCAAGGTTTACGAATACTTCCTTAGCACTCTCCAGAGATCTTGCAAGGATATCTATGTCGTCGGCATTAGAGTCGCTCCATTAGAAGAAGGCTGCCTGGCTAGAGTCTGGCAGAGACGTCACAGTCGACACTTTTTGACTTTCGAAATCGAATTCGCGTAAGCTTTCGAAAATTGTAATTTGGTAGTATATGTGAGAATGTATGTAACCAGCTGGTAATAGTTAGCCATGGATGCACTAGCGGCGCTTTCGTCGAACTGACACAATTGGCGCGCTTTTTACGGTTTAGTTTTAAATTATTATTTTAATACAGTGAGTTTTCTTTGAAAAACTGTGTTAAAAATGTCGTGTAGTGCACTGAGATGTACAAGTAGTAGAAAGAAAGGGAATAGGCTCTTTAAATTTCCGCAGAAAGCTACTTTACGTGAGAAATGGGTAAAGTCTATTAAACAGACCAAATTGGAGGCCGACCAAAAATTCATGCCTTTGCACTCGCCATTTCAATGTGAGTCAAATAACGATAAACAAAAACGGTCGTTTAAAATTAGTAAAGGGAGCTATTCCTACAATATTCGTCACGGACGTTGGGGATAGTGACGACGAAACTATTTTTGAAGACATCGAATATTTGGAAGAAGAGAGCGATTTTTCAATTCTGAATGAGTCAGAAATAATTCAAACTGTAACGTCTAATAATACCTCTGAAGCTAAAGATTCAGAAATATTATTTTTGAGGTCGGAATTGAAACTAAGTCAAATTAAAAATAAAAATCTCATGTTGGAGATTTCAAAATATAAAAATAAAATTAAAATGCAAGCTCAAGCAATAAGGCGAAATAAAAATGCAGAAGCAAGAAACATTTCTAACGCGGATCAAATAGCTCATTTGAACGGTAAACGTAATGTGAAATGGTTGAAGGCTACAATTACATCATCATTACAAATCAAATTTGCTTGTGGTGGTAAAGGCTATGCACTTTTGCGAAAAAAAATATCCTCTCCCAGCGGAAAGAACGTTAAGGAAGAAACTTGAAGCTCTTCACTTCGAACCAGGAATAGTTTTAGACGTTTTCAGGTTTTTAGAAATCAAAGTGGAGGGAAAGAGAGAAGAAGAGAAGCATTGTGGGCTCTATCTAGATGAGATAAAGATAGAGAAGGGGTGCGAATATGATGCTTCTCTCGATAAATTTATAGGGAAAATTACAATACCCGATGGGAGTGCGAATGCTGCTAATGCTTTACTTTTTGTAATTGCGGGGCAGATAGCAGATGGAAACAGATAGTGGCTTACCATTTTATTGGCCAAGGTACTACTGGTGGAAATTTGTGCTGAACTTTTTCTGTAGAGCTTTAATTTTTAAGGAGTAAGAGAGAGAGGCCGGCGTACAACAAAGAAAAAAGACGACTACCTTCACAGCAGCCCTTCACACCAAACTAACTTTTTTGTCATTACAAATAGCTGTGAAAAAAAGGGTGGAAAAAAGGAAGACGGTAGACGTTCAAGTTGTCTACATTCTCGGATCGGCGGCTCGTTTTTGGCCAGCATGACTACACATGAAAATTTTCAAACCAATATCTAGGACGAACACAAATCGTGGATCGAATGATTCGAATTCGAACGCAACCGGCTCCAAATGAATCGACGATCCGGCGGAATGAACTCGATACAGACGAGAAACGTAAATCGTATCATCAATTGTATAAAATCCAGTGGCCGTCCTGCCGCCTTCGATATACGTCAGCTTTGTATCAAACAGAGCGATAAACTCTTCGGATTCATCGGCTTGTTCCTCGCGAATTGTTCCCCCAAATAGTTCCGAAGATTGACGGCATGAATGGCAGCACAAGCTCGTTTATCCAAAGTTACATTGTTTCCAATCCAAAAGAAAATCTCCCACGAAAGTTGTCCCAGATCGTCAAAAGAAGTTTTCAGCACTATATAGCAGTCGCCTGTATAGAATTTTCCGTGTGCCACTTCGTCAATTTTATTGGGAAGAAAATTTTCAATTTCCCAGATAGTCAGACCGGGCAATTGACCGTCGTCCTTTTCGAAGAACTTGGAGTAGTCGAGTGGCGGCTTTTCGAGCGATTCATCTCAACGTTTCGGTTTCAAACTCTCCGGTTTTTCATCTTCCTTCCAAGTCGTACTGGTATCCTCATCCTTGGCCACGTCTTTCATTCCTTTCAGTATTTTCGCCGAATCCTGATCAGATTCGGCTCGCGGACCACGACGCAATCGAATCTTCCGAGCAATTGGATCCTTGCTAGCATTCCCGGCCGGAACTGATGGCGGAACATTCGCTCCGGCCAATCGTAATTGCGTCTGAAGCGAAAAATCGATATTGTAGAATTCAATACCGGATCCTTTCTGAGCTTCGGTCGGTTTTGGCGGCATCACTAATTCCGGATTGTTACGCAAATCCAATTGATCTAAACCGGAAAGGAAATGAATCGCTCCGGGTAGTGTTATAAGGCGATTCGAGCTCAAGTTCAATTTTTTCAGAGCTCCACAACGACACAGACCCTCGGGAATCATCTCGAGATGATTGCTCGACGCCGAGAAAACCTCGAGACTGCAGAGCTTTCTAATTCCCGACGGGATTCCGTCGAAATCAAGCTGAGTATCGTTCAAATACAATCGTCGTAAACTACTCAATTCAAATATTGACGGTGGCAGAACTGTGAGTTTATTTCGTATAATTTCAGTGTTTCGATTTTCTGCAAAAACTCAACACTGGACGAAAGTTCGGCAATTTCATTATCACTCAAATTCAATCGCTTCAAATTATGCATGTTGTACAAGCAGTCCGGTACTCGGGGCAATGAATTCTGCGATAAATCCAATTCGGATAAATTCGATAAGCTATCCAGCGAGGTTGGAAAATTCTGCAACGTTCGCTGAGTATTTCGCATATTCAGGCATTCTAAACTCTGCAGCGATGGTAACTGGCGCAATTGGAATAATTCCAATGGATTATCGACCAGATTCAGAGTTTGTAGATTGGCTAGACGTCGCGTTTGTGGCGGAAGCGTTTCGAGCTTATTATGCGACAAATCCAGCAGCAAAAGATCGGTCAGGTGAATGAAAAGTGGCGTGGGAATCGCTTCGATTTGATTATGGCTCAAGTTTAATACTAAAAGATTTTTGGCGCGTTCTAATCCTTCCGGAATCTCTTTCAGCTTGTTATGTGACAAATCGAGTGTCGTAAGTTCGTCCAAGCGGAAAAGTTTCGGCGGTATCCCGGAATTCTTGATTTGATTGTGACTTAGATTTAGGGTTCGTAAACAGCCGAGTTCGGTCAGTTCGCCGCCGTACAGCTTTCTCGAGTTCGTTATGCTTTACCGATAGATGTTCGAGCTTATGGAGATTTCCCATCTCTTCGGGAATCTCTTTTAAATTTGTCCGGTCCAATTTTAGCCATTGGACGCGAGTCATGAGATGCATTGATGTTGGAAATCTATCATCCTGGAATTATAGAGAAGAAATTTAATTTTACTTTTTGCATTGTTGCATGTTCGCTAAACTTACAAAACTTTTAGTGTATATACAGACAACTGACGTTTGAAAGATGACATTTCTCAACTTCGAAAGTCATGAGAAACAGTTTCGAAAATGTCCGACTTGTATATGTATGCGTGGCACTTTCAGAGATTTTCTTTTGCAAACTTTGTAAATATTTCACAAAATTGTTCCTTCAAAATTTTTGTTTATGACTTTTTAGTCAAGTTTTATGAACTGCGCACAATTCTTGATGTTAATAACGTACCGAAAAAAAATCGACACTTTTTTTAAATTTCGCTCCAAAAACAAGGCTTCAGCTATGCCAAACTATGGAAAAGCGCCTCTAGTGTCCCATGGAGTAACTATAGTCGGCATATGCTACGAGTAGAGTCACTGTATAACTGAGCTACTCGGTCCAGGAGTCTGGCAGATAGCTATTTTAGTACAAAAATCGAACGTGCTAAAAAATTTGGTACTAAAAATCGAACGTTCGAAAGATCAAAGTGTTGGTGAAAATAGGTGTAGACTGTGTAGTCATTCTGACATATCCCAGTTGGGAGTGGAATCATTACCGCGCCGATGATTCTTACCATGAAGCTATTACAGCTACTTCCTGTCGTAAAACATAGATTATTTTAACATTGCAATGTCATAGGCAAGCATTCGTTTTTTTCTACTTTCTGCATTACAAAGAATCGACATTGGAATCTAGGGAAACGAATGAATAATGTAATGATTGGAAAAAAAATCGACAATATAATGGTCGCAATAGAATCTACGATGAAATGGTTGCAAAAGAATAGAAAGCAAATTAATCTTTGAGAAGGTATTCTAACATTGAGGGAGCGATTCATTTTGAATTAATATTGAAAAATGTGATGAAATGGGATCCTGCTTTTAATATGAATTCAGTATTTTAAATTCTGTTGCTATAATTTAACTAATTTTGTTGCTGGAAAAGTACGGTGTAACTTAAGATTTTTTTCTTGCAACGCACAACTTGTAAAATTTTACGGGAATATTAGAAAGCAAACGGAATATGACATTAATGTTTTCTATTAATAATCTTTCGTTTTGTGTGCAGCACGTTTTGACGATGATCATTTATTTTATGCAATCTCCACACATTACCTTGCAATGCATATCAAATTCCCTAAATAAACTGCTACTTTATGCAATGCCTTCACATTACTTTAGAATGCATTGCAAATTCCTTAGGTCGATTTGAATGATTTCTCGATTTGAATGATTTTCAATAAAAGGGAATGGATTGCAAAAATCCCTGTTGGGATGTTTTTCCGCCATGTGTCAACAAACAGAATCATAAACTAGACTAAAAACCTGTTTGGTAAAGATGTGTGGGTGCAGGAAATTGCAAAATAAAATTGAATTTTTGGCTGTTTCTAATGGAACGGCACAATGATATTAATTTTTCAGGGCACATAATCGAATTCCAATTGCATTTTGATAAATATCTAACCGAATATGTATATACACCAAAAAATTCAAACTTAACGGTTTCAACTCTGATACGCATCTGCCAGACTCCTGGACCGAGTAGCTCAGTTATACAGTGACTCTAGCTACGAGTTGTGTGGATTTGAAGCATAGTGTTCCTTTGGTGTCAACGGGAAGTTTCCGAACAACATATTCGAGTGTTAAGTTGAAAAGCATTGGTGCTAGGCCGTCACCTTGTTTAAGGCCGTTGTCTGTTTTAAAACTGGAAGTCAGATCATTTTCTACTCTGACTTGTTACAAAGACTCAGTCACTCTTGTCAGTCGGACCAGTTTCGGTGGGACTCCAAACTCCAACATGATTTTATACAGTACGCGCCTGTCGATACTGTCGTATGCTTGTTTGAAGTCAACAAATATCTGGTGCACATCAATATTATATTCCCAGCACTTTTCCAGCACCTGTTTAACTGAGAATATCTGGTCCTTGGTCGAGCGTCCAGCTCTAAATCCGTCATTCCACAAATTATTAAAAAAAATGTGCAACTACCAAACTTTTGTATTTGAGGTTACGTTGCTTGTTAAATATTTGTGACACTTCACTAGTGTTGGGTAGGACAAGAATTTTTGTCCCATGTTTGTATGAGGGGCTCATTTGAAATTTGAGGTGGTACAATGTCCCACCTCAAATGTCCCATTCAAAAGCTCCATGTCCCATTCATACATACAATGTCCGTCCCATTCATACAATTTGCCTTTTTGAGGAGCAATGGTAGCAAATGAGCGAAAAATGACGTATATTGCGCTTTTATGTGTGCGCGTAGAGTATTTTAACCCTACTAACACCGTTTCTTATTGAGATGCGGTAGTAAAATGACGTATTATTAGGTGTGGTATTTGTGGGTTGTGTTTATAATATACATTCTTTTTTATTTTATTTATTCTTATTTAATTTTAAAAATTAAAATACAAAATCTCCTTAATTAATATCACAAAAAAATACATTCTTATTTATTTCAGTTATTCTTATTTACACTTATTCGGTTTCACTAGGGTTAAAACACTATACTAGCCATGTAAGTCAATCCAACAACAACAAGTTGTAGTCACAATAAAAATGACAGTTCCGTTCGCCAGCTTTTGTATGTAGCGGACACGGCGGGCTTCGTAAGAATCGCGTTTATTCTTAAATGCAGTGTTAAAAATAGTTCAGTTTTCCAAAATACTTTATTAATTGTGCTCAGCATGTAATTACTACACGTTGATATCAGTGCAATAGATTTTTAATCGAAAAAAGTGCGATGAAAGTTAAATCTCGGTTTCTCCCATCGAAGAGAATCTGTCATTCATGTGCAGAGTTCTCCGGTTCGTAATATTTCCGTGCTGAGAGCTTTGCTTTCAGCCATACAAATGCATGGGACAAAACCCGGTGAAGTGAGTGTGATTTGAGTGTTACAAATGTATTGGTACAGCAGCCATACAAATGCATGTTTTTAATTCAGATGCGACAAAAGCTCTGAAGTGGGACAAAAACTTTGTAGTGGGACAACAATATTTTTTGTAGTGATGGGACATTTTGACGTGCATGAATGGGACATTTGTACCACTTCTTGTATGAGTAACCCAACACTACACTTCACTTGCACGCAAAATCGCCTAGTTCACTGCGCCGCTCACAATTTTCACTTCACACATCGTCTCATTGTCGCATCTTGCTCGCAAGTCCACTTTCATGCTAGTAAGTGCTCATGTTGAAGCAAGTAAATTGTCAAAATAATATTGTTGCATGTCAGCTCTACTTGCTTATTATCTACACTGAACACTGAAGCTAATTAATGCGCGCGTACGAACACTATAAGGAGCACCTTCATGAATTCGATCGGAATGTTTAAGATCTCAACAAACAGTAGTGAAAGAGCACGTGCAATCTAGAACGCACGATCATCGAATATTCAAAGTCTGAAGACTTTGAACATTCAACCTACCAGCAAAAAATTACATGGGAGATGTAGAGAAGCAAACAACAACCACACGTATGAGCTCGTACGATAGGGAAAAGACTCCGACGAGGAAATTCTTTATAGAAATCAACAACATCCACACGTAGAAAAACATACGACGGTGAAAAGACTCGGTCGATGAGGCAATACTTTATAGAAGCGCTCGACCGAGAAGGAAAAGATTCACACGACAAGGGGAATTATTCGGCCGACAACAGCAATATAAAAAGGCAAGCGTTTTTGAAGAACAGTCAGTCTGGTTTGGAGCAATCGACGAATCAGTCGATGTTTAGAAAGCAAAAGAGATAAGTTTTGGCAAGCGATAACTTGTGAGTGAAAAAGTCTCAAATGAAAAGATAATTAAAAAAAGTTTGGTGGTTAAATTAAAGTGAACTTGTTAAAGTAGGTAGTAGTTTTATTTATACTTGAAATCTAGCGCCCCCTTGCGCACTTCAATATTTTTTAGCGATAAGAATTGACAACTCAATAGTTTCCAAGAAAAGAATATTTTTTTCAAATTAACTTTCATGCCAGTTGCGCGTCACCTACGTCACAATCTGTGGAGGCACCGGGTAACATTTTTAATCAGTACAGGGCTAAATGATATCGAGTGATAAGTTAAAAAAAAAAATTAGTAAACTTAATATATTGAATAAAATCAAAACTAATCACTTGTACCTATCATTTAATATATTTTTTTTAATACAAATACAATTGTATATATTTTTTTCCATAAATACAAAATATGCAAAAAGTCTATTTAAAACCGTCGCTAACAAAAAAAAACGAAAATCTAAAAAGACAAATATTTTTGCATGTTGCGCGCTGTTTGGTCTCTAATTATATAATTTTTTGTAATTATGCAACTAAACGAGAAAGGAATATGAGAATTGGATTAAAAAAAAAAGAAGAACATTACAAGCTAGAAAATTATTCACATTTTGATTAGAGCGGGAGTAGACGTTGGTGGTAAGATGATTTTTTGTTTTCTTATTATCTTTCTATTTTCTTTTAAAATGGTAAAATTATTCTCTTTCATTTAAATTATTATTATCCTTTAATTGTTTTATTTTGTTAGGTTTTTACTTCTTTTCTTTTTTTTATTACGATTAATTTAAAAAAAAAAAAAAGGAAAAATAAATGTACAGCTAGCAACATCGATTTTTATGCTTTTTCCCTGTCCTTAGATTTATCGTTTCGTTTGGATGTTGAGCGTTCTGTGCATTTTGTTGTAATTTATGTTGTAGAACCTGTTGAGTAATAGCAAGAAACATTTGTTCGACATTGATATTATCTTTGGCTGAAGTTTCGAATAAATCGATATCCATTTGTCGGGCAAAACGCTGAGCATCTTCGGTTATGACAACTTTTCGGGCTGGATCATCGTTTTTATTGCCAACTGAAAACAAACGAAATTGTTATTAATAAATTTATGTAATCGAAAATGAATTCATCTTACCTAAAACCTTATTTACAACGTCACAATTATGCTCAATTTCCTGTAACCATCGGCGTACGTTCGCAAAGGAATCGCCATTCGTTACATCATAGACAATTATAACGCCATGTGTCCCTCGATAATAAGTGCTAGTTATTGTCCGGAATCGTTCCTGTCCAGCAGTATCCCATATTTGTAATTTGACTCGTTGGCCGTTTATGACGACCGTTCGAATTTTAAAATCTACTCCAATTGTTGTAATGTAACTACCCGAGAATACATCGTCGGAGAACCGTATCAGTAAAGATGATTTGCCGACACCTGGAAAATTAAATCAAAGATAAAAAAGTTAATGTTTTTATAATCATAACTTTACTACTGCTCTCGTCAGACATACGAGGGCGAGGTGAAAAGTTCTCGGCCCAGCCTATGGATAGCACTGTTATAAATGAATTTACTGTTTGTTATGTTGACACACTTGTTGCAAAAGTAAATGCCAAATGTGAATTTGATCAGAGAAATGGTTTTTTGAGGCTTTTGTGTTTTTGACAAAATGAAAAAACTTGAGTACCGGCCCGACATAGAATTCTTCGTTTTGGGTGGTTTATCGCCAACAGAAATTCATCTAAAGTTGGTAAAAGTGTGCAAGAAGTCAGCACCTTCGTTATCAACAATAAAAAAATGGGCAGCTGAGCTTAAACGTGGTCGAACATCAATTAAAAATGATTCACGTGAACCACGACCTAAACCTGCAACTTTTGAAGAAAATATCGATAGATATACAATACGGTTCTAGATGATAGACAATTGGAGGTGTATGATATAGCTAATGCTATGGGCATCCCAGAAGAAATGGTACTGCACATTTTACACGAAGAACTCTGTATGAGAAAGCTTTGTGCAAGATGGGTGCCACATTTGTTAAATGCCGATCACAAATAAGTGAGGAATCGACTTTCTCAGCAATTTTTGTGCTGTCTTAAGAAGAATCCAACCGATTTTCTGCGCAGATTTGTTACAATGGATGTAACATGAGATCAACACTTCACACCTGAGCAAAAACAACAGTCAGACTAGTGGGTAGAAGACGGTGGCTGTGCACCGACGAAAGCAAGGACAATTGCATCGGCTGGAAAGGTTTTTTGGGATGCCAAACGTATTCTTTTAATTGACTACCTGCCAAAGGGTCGAAGAATTAATTGGGGGACACTACGCACATGCTCTTGGCCAATTAGATGAAAAAATTGGATACAAAAGCCCTGGTATGTAAAAGAAAAAATTCTCTTTCACCAGGACAATCCACCCTTCAAAAAGGCGATTTGGCAATGAGAAAATTGAGGGATTTGAAGCATGACTCGTTGGAATATCATACTTATTCGCCAGATTTAGCTCCATAGTCATATGAAGGGAAAGCTCGCCGTATTGTCTCGCATCCAGGCGAATTCAATACCGGTGCCGCACGAAGGGGAAACAGAGTTCAAGGCGAATGATGACGTAGTGTGGCAGAATGAATGTTAGGATAAGTTAGAAACATGAGATTGTGCACAAAATTATTCAATACCCTTCGAACTGCAAACTTTAATACATGCCCATATGACGGTTGGCATGCATATTTGTTGGGAATTTGCCGGACTCTCATTTACAATATTTCTCTAAAAGGATAAATATAGAATAATCTAGAGCGCCTAAATGATGTTTATAACACGGATTTTCAACAGAAAACCAAAATGAAAGGTTAGGGGTATTTTGTTCATTTTAGATACAGGATTCTGTTATATTTTGTTTTAAGCAATTGAGTGATGGATTTTCTTCTAAAACTTTTTCGAACTGTTTAAGGCGTATTTTTGAAATCTTAAAAAAAATCCGTTGAAACCTTCAAACTGCCAAAATCAGAATATGCGTAATAATTCTTATGGAGTATAAAAGACTCAGATGCACATTCCAAACTAATTACTATTTCAGATCGGTACGTGTCTTGTGAACATTGAAAACAATCATTTTAAGGGTCTTCAATACTCAGCTCATTATTGCGAATCGACTGTTTCGCCATCTGCTGTGGCAAATTGAAAGATCGACTACTATACCGACCGGTAGAGGCACTAAAAGCGATTCAAAGGAGGAGAATGACCGCAGATAATGGCTCATATTTATGGTGTACTCATATTTGCTGAAGTAAGTGAGGCGTTTCATGCTCGATTAGTAAATTGAATAATCGGTTCTAATTGCTCGGTTGATAGACAAAAAATTTGGTCAGTCGAATAGCAATATTACTGACATCGTGATCACCGTGATACGAATATCGGAACAGAGAGAAATCTTTCTCAAGTACAGTTTGGAAGCACGATGTAATCAATCCTTCGTAGCTTAGTTGTTTCGCGCTCGGCTCAGTATTTTCACACACTTTTGCGCTCGAGTTCGAAGCTCCATGGCGTACAAATTTCTCTGTTTTTGATCAATCGATTTTTTCAAAGATTTTTGAATATGATAAAACATGAAACCATGGGAAATTTTGGTTTAGATTTTTTTTTTCGTTTAGTACATTATCATTTTATGATAAACAGTTAAAAACACTTTACGAATATCCCCCGTGCGATTGAAAAGCATCTTTAAAAATTGACTGTTTCATGTAAAATGAAATAATAAACTAAGAAAATTATTTAAATATTTGAAAAAAGAAAACGAAGATAAATAAAATAAAAAACTGTGTTTTTGTCTGGATTCGAACCAAGTGCAGAAAATAGCAAGAAGTTAGGTAGCGCCCGCTAGACCTGTGGACCATGCAATCGTTTTTGGAAACGCTTCTACAGTTCTACAGTTATTGTTGTTGATATAACAGGAAAGAGCAGAAAGATGAGAAGATCATAAAATAAACAACCAGAACAACTACCTGGAGAAACTTGTAGAAAATGTACTAGATAAAATTCTGAGATTGAAGCATGCGTATCGCAAGGGGGTAGTTGTAGGATGATGTTTTACCAATTCCTGTAACTATCTTTGGAGCCCAGCGACTCCACGGACCTGAGCTAACTATCCCCCTCTAGGATGGGGGCTGTAGAATTCACCCACAGCCAGTCCGGCTTGCCCTAAAAATGGCAAATGGACACTCACTGGATCATGGGCTTATCACGCGTGATCTTAAGACCTAAATGATACGAGAAACAGATACATCGCCTCGGATACGGATTGATTCTACGGTAACGACTTTTGGCATTCGAAAACGGACTATGATTGGCTTCTGGAACGTTCGAACATTGAATGACGGGGGAAGAGCTGGGGTTACTCGGTCCTTGCACCGCCAATCGGTGATCGACCGTGAAATGGAGCACTATAACATCCAAATCTTGGGATTGAGCGAGGTCAGGTGGACAGAATCAGGAGAAGAACAAACCCCTAGCGGAAACACTATTCTGTACATTGGCCCTGAAAGTGAAGCCAGAAATGGCGTGGGGTTCGTCCTTACACCGAGAGCGAGAAACAGTCTCATTAGCTGGGAACCAATCTCGGATAGGATTATCGTCGTCAGGCTCAGGACCAGTGTCGGAAACCTCACAATTCTGCAGTGCTACGCGCCAACTAAGACCGCAACATCTGGTGACAAAGAGGAGTTTTATAGCCAACTGAGTGCCACCTTCGAACGTGTTCCAACAGGTGATATTATTATCATCTCGGAAGATATGAACGCCCAGGTTGGATCAGACAACACTGGACTAGAACACGTCATGGGAAGGCATGGTGACCCTTGGGTCGAAGCGTCACGACCTTGGATTAAGAGACCCGAAAACGGCGAATTATTTGTGGAGTTTTGTAGTACTCGGCAAATGGTCATCGGAGGAACCCTTTTTCCACACAAGAGTCATCATAAAACATCTTGGGTTTCACCTGATGGTGTTACTCGAAACCAGATCGACCATTTGGCTATAAGTCGCCGATGGAGAAGATGTCTCCTCGATGTGCGAGCGAAACGTGGAGCTGACGTGGGGAGCGATCACCACTTGATGGTTACCTGCTTGAGATTGTGTACAACAGCTATCCGACGACCACAAATTCTTCAAATGAAGCGCAAGCTTAATGTGGATAAACTCAGAGATCCCATCAAAAAACGCGAATACACCACTATTCTATGCGAAAAGTAATCCACATTGGGTGAATATGAAACGCGCACACTGGATGCCAATTGGGAGGCAACCTGAAACACTTTTCTAACTAGTGCTGAAGAATCTGTGGGATATGTGCAAAGCGGTGAGAAATCCTGGATGTCGCAAGATACATGGGACAAGGTTGGCAATCGGAAAAAAGCCAAATTGGCAATCACCTCTCAACCCGATGTCAACCAACGAACGCCCGACCTGAGTCAGAACTACCGCGATGCTCATATACAGCTTAAGAGGGCTGTTAGACGCGACAAGAGAAAGGCCATTGAAGATCTGGCAAACAAGGCAGAATCTGCGGCTTACCTTGGGGATATGGGTTCACTTTTCAAAATCATGAAACAGTTGACGAACAGGAATTTCACCGCCAACCACCTGGTGAGAGATGTCAACGGAACTCCCCTTAATATGAGTGAACACCAGTTGCGGCGATGGAAGGAATACTTCTCTGATATTTTAAACATCTTGTCAGAGGAAGATATTCCGGAAACAGAACAACTTCCAAACATCCAACCGCAACAATCCTCTATTAGGGACGATCCCCCAGATAAGGAAGAGATAGTTTCCGCCATTCGGTCAATGGCGGGAAGGAAAGCTCCAGGTATAGACGGACTACCAACCGAACTCCTCAAAGCGGACCCGGAAATCACAGCCGATATACTCCTCCCACTCTTCACTAAGGTGTGGAGTGAAGGAAGATATCCGACTGAATGGAAGGAGGGCGTCATTGTGAAAATTCCGAAGAAGGGCGACCTTCGGGATTGTGGCAATTGGCGTGGTATATGTCTACTTTCTGCCGTATCAAAAATTATGGCTAAGGTAATTCTCAATAGGATTAGTGATGTCGTCGAGAGCACTCTCGAAGTTTATCAGGCTGGATTCCGTAAAGGGTCGTCTTGTACCGACCACACAAATACCCTACGGATAATATTAGAGCAGTCAGCCGAAATGGGTTCGCCACTACATCTCATGTTTGTGGACTTCGAGAAGGCTTTCGACAGCGTTAAGCGAGATTACATATGGAATGCTTTGCGTAGGAGAGGTATTCCAGATAAGGTCATAGCTATGATTAAAGAATCCTACGAAGATGCAAGGTGTCGCGTCTTGCATAGAGGAGAGCTGTCCGAGAGCTTCCCTGTGCGAACGGGTGTCAGACAAGGCTGCATATTATCACCAGCCCTGTTTATGGTGGTAATAAATGACATCTTGAAAGCTGCACTGGAAGGTGGGGAAGGTAAAGGTCTTCAATGGAGACTATTTAACATCTTAAGTCACCTTGATTATGCTGATGACGTGTGTTTGCTTGCACATAACCGTTCGGACTAAGAGTCAAATGTTCGCTCGTTGCATACTAAATGCAAAGAGGCGGGACTGAAAATAAATTTGCGTAAAACCAAGTACATGCACATGGGTTCGAACGCAAGCACACCGATTGTTCTTAACGGACAGGATGTGGAAGAGGTGCAAGATTTTTGCTATCTTGGAAGCATTGTCAGCATGGACGGCGGAGCCGAAAAGGATGTTGAGGCTCGGCTAAATAAAGCTCGTCAGGCCTTCGGTGTCCTTTCCCCTTTCTGGAGGTTAAGAGAGATCTCCCTTCGCACGAAGCTGCGAGTTTTTGACGCATGCGTCAAATCCGTGTTGTTGTTTGGTTGTACTACGTGGAAAGTGACCGTTCGACTTACCAGGAAACTACAGACTTTCGTAAACCAATGCCTCCGGCGCATTTTAGGAATATTCTGGCCAGAAGTGATCTCTAACGACGAACTTTGGAGTACAACTGGCTAGACTAAAATAGGTATTGAGATTCAAAGGCGGAAGTGGCAGTGAATCGGTCATACTTTGAGGAAACCAGAGCAAAATATCGCAAAACAGGCTCTGGATTATAATCCTCAAGGAAGACGTCGGGTTGGTCGACCATGTAACACATGGAAGCGAGCAGTTGAGCAGGAGGTCAGAGGAATAAACAAGTCCTGGCAACAGCTTAAGGCCGATGCTCAGGATCGCGCCTTGTGGAAGAGAGTTGTTTCTGTCCTATGCCCCTATAGGGGGTCTTAACAGGAATTTGATTGATTGATAGAATAACCCTGTACTTATTTCGTATCAAATAACAGAACATTTGACAGATCTTTTTTGATTCTCAAATAACAACAACAATAAGCATGGGTGATTGGGTTTATACTTCCAATGAAACCAATAAAAATATTCTTGTCTTAGTATATTTTTTTTGACAGTACATATCAAAAAAAATTCAATGATTGTTGTGCCTTTATATTTATTTCGCGGAGTGTATACCACCTAGACAAATTGTATGTATGCGAATCCCCCATGTGACTTGGTACATTAGAGGTGGGACATTGTACCACCTCAAATTGCAAATGAGCCCCTCATACAAACTTAGGATAAAAATTCTTGTCCTTCCCAATACTACTTACAACTGATGAATTAGCCGACATGGCTCCCTTAAAGATACTTTGATTAGCCAAAGCTACTGAGTTATGGTATGGTAAAGGGGCAAAAAACACACAATAGACCTAGAAGGTCGCGGTGCTCTCAAGTGTTCTTCTAAATAAAACAAAATAAAAATAAATATCTGCATTTAAAAATAGTCACTGTATCAAATAAGCTGTGAGCCACTGTAGTTCTGTTTGTTATCTTTCATTGCATTCCAACATTGCAAACTTCAGATCAGACCTCTAGAATCCGCACAATAAACTCAATTCGTTTGGATTTACTTAGTTCGCATTTAAATCAAATCGCCGCTAAGCTCTCACATCAAACTTCGTCACAAGTTAAGCTTTATCTATGCGAAGCTAGAATTCATGGAATTTCTTCGGACTGAATCATGCATGCATCAACTTTGCTGATTTTTATAAACCAAAGATGCTAACGCAAATGAAATAAATGTTGAATGAGTCTGGGGCTACCAAATAGTATCGTTGCTGAAAAGGCTGGAAACATTGAAATTTTCTGGAAATCGATAACAGCGAATTCGTGCAAAAACTGTATGACAGAAAAGCCTCGCCTAAATACCGGCGAATCGGAAAAAAAGGGAACCACCAACTGATAAGACTCCAACATTGGTTTGTTCGGAATCACTGCTACAATGGCGCTCCTAACTAGTGCCGATGTTCCGACGACACCGTTTTCATCCCAGCGCAATTACTCACTTTAGAGTAATAGAACTTCAAAATAATAATTTAGCCTGGAGAACGGAGGCATTCAAGAGAAATACCCTTCAGACCCGAAACCTCTGCACCACTGAACTGCCAGATGCCCAGAGTTGATAACGCTATTCCACTGTGAGCAACTACAGACGCCTTCTCAAAACTTTTCGATAAGGAAACGGCCTCTATTTCCGTGCTTCTTGATTCTCGATCGCGTCGAGTGTTTTGTTATCGCGCCGCTAGGACGTTACATTTGCAAAGACTCTTTCGGGCCGCTTAAAAACAATGACAGATGACACCGTGCGAATGACATTTTAAAAAATAGAAAGAAAAAGCCAATGTACAAGTGTGTGTGTCGAATGAGTGAATCAAACGAAATAAAAAACAATAAAAACATCACAAATTTTCTGTAAAAGTATCGCTAAATGCATAAAATTTCTTACCACTGTCGCCGATAATCAGCAATTTAAATAAATGGTCGTAATCTCGCGCCATGGTGCTTGCCTGACGCCGAAAAAAACGCGAAAACTTGGCCAAAAAAGAGGCAAAACGGGACGAAAAGAAAAACTAAACGAAATGGAAAGCAGGAAGAAGTTTTTTTTCTCACTTGGCAAATTAATTTGACAATTCCATTTATTCGCACTCACACCGCGACACGTTCAACACTGTCAAACCGCTCTGGCTCACCCTCTCTCGTTCTTTCCCATGCGAATCGCATTCATGCAATTTTTCCGCTTCTTCTTCTTCGTTACAAACTGACCAACACACCACCACAATCGCGCACACCGACCCAACGAAAGGCAAGATTTTCTATTTACAACCACTTTTTTCGAAGATGTTTTTGCGCAATGCACTCGCACTGCAATTGTGCGATAACTGAACGCGTTGCGATTCCCGGAAGCGAACCGATTGTGTTGTAAATCGGGCGCTACTTTCGCAGCAATTCGAAGAAAATTGGAAAAGAAACGGCCAAAGTCCGCGGCACGGCGAACGGCGGTAACTGTGTCGAGGCGGACATTTTGATGTGAGTGCATGCGTTGGTGTTGGTGGGTACGTGCCATTGTGGGTTTTGTTGTGGGCCTTAAATCGGATATGGCAGTACAAAGGAGGCGGTACTTTTCAAAAATTAAATTTTTCTTAATAATTTTCAACAAAAAATTTAATCTGCCTACAGTATTTCGGGGTACAAGTAGCAAATCGTGGGTTTCTTTAAAATGTATAAAAATGAATGTTATTAATTTATTTTATGCTTAAAAATGATAGATTCACTAATTTAAGAGCGCGCAAGATACTATTATTAACGATTTTCCGCCTGGGAAATGAGGAAAATTGCATTTCAAAATCTCATTTTTGAGGTTCTAAAATGGCCATTTCCTCATTTTCCTCGGCTGGGATTCCATTATAAATGGAATGGGCCCAAAACATAGTTCCATGCGTAGCCGTAGTTGGATACGAAAAAGAGGGTTTAATAATAAGAGCCCCGCAGGGCCACCCAAAACGTAGTTCCATGCGTAGCCATAGTTGGATACGAAAAAGAGGGTTTAATAATAAGAGCCCCGCAGGGCCACCCAAAACGTAGTTCCATGCGTAGCCGTAGTTGGATACGAAAAAGAGGGTTTAATAATAAGAGCCCCGCAGGGCCACCCAAAACGTAGTTCCATGCGTAGCCGTAGTTGGATATGAAAAAGAGGGTTTAATAATAAGAGCCCCGCAGGGCCACCCAAAACGTAGTTCCATGCGTAGCCGTAGTTGGATACGAAAAAGAGGGTTTAATAATAAGAGCCCCGCAGGGCCACCCAAAACGTAGTTCCATGCGTAGCCGTAGTTGGATACGAAAAAGAGGGTTTAATAATAAGAGCCCCGCAGGGCCACCCAAAATGTAGTTCCATGCGTAGCCATAGTTGGATACGAAAAAGAGGGTTTAATAATAAGAGCCCCGCAGGGCCACCCAAAACGTAGTTCCATGCGTAGCCGTAGTTGGATATGAAAAAGAGGGTTTAATAATAAGAGCCCCGCAGGGCCACCCAAAACGTAGTTCCATGCGTTAATAATAGTATCGTTAATAATAGTATCTTGCGCGCTCTTAAATTAGTAAATCTATCGTTTTTACATATAATTACGTACTAAAAAAAAAATTTAGTGAATTTTAAGAAAACCCACGATATGCTACTTATTCCGTATTTCGGTTTCTTATCGATCGACTTACCAAGAAACTGCAAACTTTCGTAAACCAATGCCTCCGATGTATTTTAGAGATAATCTGGCTAAACTGGACAAACTAAAATAGGCATTGAGATTCAAAGGCGGAAGTGGCAGTGGATCGGTCACACTTTGAGGAAACCAGAGCGAAACATCACCAAACAAGCTCTGGATTATAATCTCCAAGGAAGACGTCGGATTGATCGACCGTGGAAGCGAGAAGTTGAGCAGGAGGAAAGCCCTGGCGACAACTAAAGGCTGAGGTACAATTCGAATATGACAGACTCTCCTAAAATGCACTAAAATGAGTTTTACAGCATTTATTATGTAGCGAAACCGATAGATGAGCACGCTCGGCACTATTTTTAACAATTTTCCTCCTGGAAAATGAAGTAAATTGCGTTTTTAAATCTCATTTTCGAGCTTCTAAGACGACTAATTCATCACTTTTCTCGGCGGAATTTTCATTAGAAACACAATAACTTAAACTAAAACAAAATAAATATTACAAAAACACAACTAGTGTAGTGTCAGTCCGAGCTTTCCGGAAGGCAATAAATTACAATTAGTTATCACATTTAAATATTGAGTAATACGCTACAAAAAAATCAATTGGAATTACATAATTTCGCGACGAGGTAAAATGTTTCTGTAGGAAATTGGAAAGCCGTAGATGGATAGGAAAAAGAGGGTTTCATGATAAAAAGCCCCGCAGAGCTACTCAAAACGTAGTTCTATGCATTGCCCTAGTTAGATACGAAAAAGAGGGTTTGTTGATAAAAAGCCCCGCAGATTGTCGTTTTCCTAAATTAAAAATGAAAAATTTATTTACAATTCATAATTTCCCAAAGAAACATTTTTCCTGAGCGGAAAACTATGTAATCCCAATTGATTGTTGTGTAAGGTATTACAAAATATTCCAACTGTCACTTGAAAACGTCTATGCATAGCCGTAGTTGGATACGAAAAGAGGGTTTGATGATCAAAAGCCCCGCAGGGCTACAATCTAGATTGTCATTTTCTCAAATAGTAAATGAAAAATTTATTTATAATTCATAATTTCACAAAGAAATATTTTACCTGTTTTCTTATAGCACCGATTATAGCTTAGGGGGTCACCCTATAATGCATTGCACAGTTATGTCGGTTTAGGAAGAGGATGAAATTTGGTAGTGTTATGGGAATTTTGGAGGAGAGAGACGGAAGTGCCGATGGACATTATTTTTGAAGCGCTGAAGGTTATACTTGCTTGGAAATATGCTAGCAGGTAATGCGTTCCAAAGTATGGATGTTCGGGGGATGAATGACTGCCTATATTTCACTGTACGAGTAGAAATAGGGTTGATGGTAAACTCGTGCGCCGTTTAGCTTGACGAGTATTTCGGGGAAAACTGTAAAGTAGAGGAATAAGTGATGTAAGTTCCGCACTACATTTACCATGAAAGTAGCGGTAGTAAATGCTGAGTACTGCAACGTCCCTACGATGCTCGAGGAAGTCAATAGTGTTTCTTGGGAATTGGCTGAACATTCGCGACTTTCCACAATCGTGGAAAGCATCCAGAAGAGTAAGATGGATGAAAAAGATTGCGTAGGGGTTTAGCCAGAGAAGAGGAGCATATTTTAAGGGTAATGGGGGAATGCCATCAGGGCCAGCGGACTTGTGAACATTGAGCTTTTGCAGGATCCTGAATAAAACCTGATGGTGGTGCGATAGGAGGGGTTTGGTTTGAAGGTGGTAGCGTGGAGTTTCTCTCGAAACTTACTGCCAATAGATTCGCTTTCTCAACCGGATCAATAACGGTACGGTGGCCATCGACAAGTGGTGGTGGTGATGAAGAGATGAAATTATTGTTGACCGTTTTGACAAAAGACCAGAAAGATCTTGAAGAATTTTCCACCGAAGTTTTTGGTCGTGATCAAATTTAACACATTTAAGGATGAATTTGCAGGTATTTCTTGATGCATTATAAATCTCTTTGTTAGCTGGAGTTGGAAAATTTTGAAAATTTTGAAACGATTGTTTCTTGGCCTGAATTGCCGCGAGACATTCTTTTGTGAACCAAGAGTCCTTCGACAGCCGGATTCTATTTTGACTGGAAGGTATGTAGAGCTTTATACCTTTCAGGATGGTCTCGGTGACAAGTTTGCAGGCTTCATCGAAATCATTAGAATCTCCAATTGAAGGCATTGAAGAACTCGTTCAGCGCCCCCCAATTTGCTCTTTTAAAATGCCAAACAGTTCTTCGGGGTTCCTTAACTGGCAGCAGTTTTAGTGCTACAACAGGAAATTGTGCAGGAATCAAGAAGTGATCCGTATTTCCAATTGGCGATGGGGATATTACAGAGAGAGAATATTTCTCAGGTTGGTTGGTGGGAAATAGATCAAGAAGATTGGAGAATTGACCTGCAATTTCTGATAAACGAGTAGGCTCATTTCCCAGCTGTTTTAAACCGTTTAACGAGGCAAAGAGCTCAGTATCGCGTCCCTCTTGGTCCGTGCAGGAGGAATATTTAAGCGAGGCAGTGTTGTAACATTGAAATCGCTCGCGACAACGATTTCAGCGTCAGGCTGTGAAGTATAAATGGACTGGATGAATTCAGACAACCCATCCAGCTCACTAGCTGTTTTAGCTGCATTCAGTGTCGGGCTTCTATAAATATAACAGAAATACAAGATATGCCGTTGGACTAAAAGTTTTATCCAGATAAAATTAAATTCCGGATTGGAGCAGGTATCCAAATATGGAACCAATTGGAAGGGCACATCAACGCGGATGTAAAGAGCGATCCCCCGTTAACGAAAATTGATTTTTGTGTAGGGCATTACTAAATATTCGAATTGTCACTCGGAGTTTATGGAAACGTCTATTCGTAGCCGTAGTTGGATAAGAAAATAGGGTTTGATGATAAAAAGTCCCTTAAGGTTAAATTCGAAAGAATCGTATTAATTGTTGTATTTCATAAATGAAGCGATTTTCATTCTTTGACATCTTATATTCAATTGACTATTACAATAAGGCTCTTATTTGTTGTCTTACTAAACATATAATACTAATATGCCGTCATAAAAAAATTCTGTCATTTAAGGAAATGTAAGTTTTTTTCTTTAAATTTAAATTTTGTCACGTTTGACATAAAAAACGTTACATGTTACTGCTTTCGATTCATTTAACGTTTCGCTATCCTTGTCTGGTATACTTAAATCTATTGCAATTACCTTTGTCTCGCATTAAATTGTCCATTGCTAAAGTGATTAGCTTATACCAGCGACACATAGTGGAACTAATTATTAATTAACTAATTAGTAATTTAGCTCATCTTCATCGTTAGTAGAAAGGTGACATACAGCAATTTCTTAACTAAGAAGAGCCACTCAATCATCTGTTAAATTTTAAAAGTTAAATTGAATAACCAATTTTGCAAAGAAGGCCCCGAAAGAAGAAAATCCCACAAAACGAGCTCCGATCAACAGGCGCTCATAATTTCAACTGAGCAGTAGGAAGCTGTGTAGCTAGGGTGTAGCCTAGTAGGTAGCGTGATGGTCTTGTAATGCGAAGGTCGTGAGTTCAAATCCCGGTCGACGCAATACATAATTCCAGCAAATTGCCTGCTGGGATATACCTTGGTCACCTCAATCTACGAAAATAAAAAAAATTTCGTAGATAGAGGGTTGTGCGAAGGGCTAACAACCCTTCCACAATAAGTAATGAAAAATGTTAACGAACCTGAATGTCAGGAGCCCAAGGTCCGATTTGGGCTGTAGCGCCATTGTAGAAGTAGAAGTAGGAAGCTGTAGGGGAAAAATATTTAGTTAGTCACGATTCACGGATGAAGTGAAACTTATGGCACAAAAACAAAGCCATGAGTTGATGATAGAGAAAGGGTAAGAATGTTGGAGTGGTTGGTGGACAAAAGGGAGACTGAAAAACAACTATTCAATATCCAAAGTACTGCAACTGTAACAAAATTCACATTTTTATTTTTGTGTAAACTGCAAACGTATCATAACTATCAACTCGAATTGTAGATATTCCCTAGGATGCTCCTCACCTACGGAATAGCTACAATTCGAGTTGATGGTAAATAGCTCACTCATTAAGTTTAACTTGAACTCGGTTCGTCATTTGATTTAATTATGTTTTTTTTTTCCTGTAAACTGCAAACGTATCAATACCATCAACTCGAATTGTACCTGGATGTTCCTCTCCTATGGAATAGCTTCTCTTATTTCGAATATTCATTTAGCACTCTCCAGAGATTTTGCAAGGATATTTATGTCGTCGGTAATTTTCTGGGTGTCAACAGGACGTCGTTTAGTTCAAGAACGTTATCAGTGCTAAAGCTGAATTGCGGTCATTTTGATTTGTGACAGAGAATCGGTTGGCTATAGTTCGAAAAGGTCAATAATTATAACTGATTCACAGTTACTCAAATTGCTGTTAAGACTCTGTGGCGGCTTGTACTGCATCGCTACTAACCAACTAAGCCGTGAGGTCTAGATAGCTCAGTGGCCAGCACGGTCGCTTTGCAACTCGAAATCCCCGGGTCATCCAGAGGAATCGAACAGAACGGCTGAGCGATCTGATGGACTGGAAAGCATTGGGTACTGTAAGTATCAAAGAATTATTTTAGTATCACAAATCCGCCATAATTACAACTTGATTTCAGTACTATCGCCATATATTCGTTGCAGGCCTTGCAAAAAGTTTATGCCGATTATGTTGATGAGGGACCAAGTTATGCGGATCAAAGTCGTAATTTTAATTATCCACGTCCATCCAGTCCCACAACTCTTCCAGTAAGTTCCAAATAAAACAGTTATATTTGATCTAGAAACTGACGCGATTATTTTGCAGGGCATACATACAACTCCAGCCGCTTCACGTCACGGATCTGACGATGAGAATTCCGTCGACGAAGAACAAAAACTTCATGAACTAGGACTTACAAATAATGGAAACTAGAGTGAAATTCTATCCGAATGTTCCAACATCTTATTTCAATGTTGTTGTTTTTTTTCAACCTTTGGATCATTATTGAAAAGTCCGATATTAATTTGAAGTTGATAGTAAAATATTTCCTCTTCACATTTTATTTGTGTAGCAAAATCTATATAAGCTAGATCTGAAACATAGAGTTCAGGAACTTTATAATGTATTGTTGATAAAAAAAATAAATAAATGGAGAAATAAGATTTTTTCCGAAGAAAACTTGAAAAAAAAATGTGTTCCTAAATTAACGTTTAACGCTTGTTAACAACGTTTAGCGAAGTTGAATTAATAAAGGAAATTTTATGGAAAATTATACTTCTGGATTTTACTGTGTGTAAAAACTGGTACAAATAGTTATTTTAATTATGTAAAGCAGCCCACTTCACAGTTACTAAAGTTTCAAACGGTCAACCACGCAGGGGACAGACAGTGGAAGTCAGCTATTATCCTTAAATTGAGAAATAAGGAAAAATTTAGTTCACTACATTGAAAATCAATTTCTGAGATTTCTTTTGAAGTGTGAACAGCAAAAAAAGAAAATGAAAATATGATTCACTCTACAATATTTTCATATTTGCCTTTCGGAAATGGAGAGAATTTAAGCGTTCAACCATTTAAGCACTCTACCATTTAAGCGTTCAACCATCTAAGCGTTCTACCATTTAAGCGCTCCACCATTTAAGCGTTCAACCATTTCACTAGTGGTCTTGCAGGCCTGGGGTCGTGAGTTCAAAACCTCACAGGGGGCAAATTTTTTCTTGTCTTTCTTTTTTTTTTTATTTACTTTATGTAATTGCTCATCAGTTTTTTTCAATTATCTGCATTGCAGTGCAACATTGTGTTGCATATATCATTTGATGTTTGGGCGACATTGTTTTGTTGTAGTGAATAATCGTTCTATTCCTAAATTATTGATCAAACTTAAGAAAATCAGCGATGTTTCGAAAAATAGAGGTAGAAGGAACCAACAAAAAAGAAACCTTCAAAGCATTTAAACGTTCCACCATTTAAGCGTTCAACCATCTAAGCGCTCTACCATCTAAGCGAATTTTTAAAAATTGGTTCCTGATACATTATTGTCTCAGATTGATTCCAATTCAACAAAATGATTGTTCGTGTAATTCATGTTTTTCCAATGTGTTGCAGAAATGCCGAACAAATTCAAATAAAGTAGCTAAAATTTAGATTACAGAACTGAACAGAACGCAGGAATCTTAGAATATTGGAAGGCTACGCGATTTTGTTGTGCAGAAAATTTCTTTCTTAGCAGTCGATTGAATTTTTTTAAGCCTCCTGCTTTCTTTTGTTTTTCATTTAACAGACAGAACAATATGAACATTTGCATGACATAACACACATAGATTGGCGGATACACACTAACACTTCTGTCCACTTTGGCCAATGGCATCATGCTCGGGAAAGTTCGTTGGAAATTTGAATTTTCTCAATTCATTTTTTTTATGAAGTGAACACAATCAAATTGAATTGTTATTTATTAAAGACATATTTATTATTAATTTTAGTGAGAATTCCAGTCAAAAACTAGTAGTTTGTCGCAAGTGTTCTCGCTCGTGCCCGTTAATTTGAAAGACAGATGAAGTAGCCGTGCTCATCACAACGCATCGACGCTCAAAAATCGACGTGTGCGAGTGCCTTTCGTTTTTTCGTTCCCGATTTCGTTCATTTGATGGTTGTGTTTGTGTTTGTCGGTCGGTTTGCTGTTTCAGTCACAGGAAATCACAACAATTACTCCCCGGTCAAATCTCATTACCTGCACGGTATTCCCTTAGCGTCTAAGGCAGGGCCTGCTTACACAAGCCTTACTGACGAGTCCGTAGCTCAGTGGTCAGCACGGCCGCTTTGCAACTCCAAAATCCCATAGGACAGAAACGATCCCTCTTCCAGGGCGCGATCCTGAGCATCGGCCCTTAGCTGTTACCAGGACTTGTTTATTTCTCAACTTAAATCTTAAGTCTGCAAAAATCAATGAATTAGTTCTTAAATTTGGTTGTAAACTGACACATTCAACCAAATTACTGGCGTATTTGAACATTTTTCCCGAATCGGTATTGAAGAAAAATTGTTATTCTACACGGACTTCAAGGATGTGATAATCTTATATTTAAAAGTAAACCGAATTCAAAAATTAGAATTTTCGTTTTCTCGTCGCTTACTAAAATTTGCCACTTAAATCCACCAGCGCCATCTCTCTCTCAATTCAATTTTCTCTTCGCTGACATTTCTTTGATTTTTTGACGTTTTCCGTGCGGATGTCAAAATTCTCAAACATTTTTGGCTTGTGTCTTGCGATTTTGCCTCCAATAAGTGGATAAAACTGATTAAAGGTGAAAAGTTCCGATAAATTGCATTAAAGATGTCGAAAATTGAATACGATTTAAGCGTTTCGGGAAGCATAATGCAGGTAAGTGTGAATGATATCAAGTAGAAAAAATGTTTGTGGAAAAATGGAGGGTAAACTGATTCGGGATAACCTCTCGGAAAAGGATTGGGTTATTTTTTTCTACTTGAGAATATTTAAGTATGTTGATTTGAGTATTATTTTTTAAAATATCTTGATCCTGAGTTAATGTGTTTGCGAGGGGCAAGTTCGTTTTTTTAGAGAAGTGCTATGGTGATTACGTGGAAGTAGTAACGATCAAGAATCAAAATGCTTCGAAGGAGATGCTATGGCGCTTCTTGGGTGTAATCGGAAGTTCTTTGGGATGGTAAGAACAAGTATGGAAAGTAGATAAAGATTCCCGCTAGTCGGAACTGGGATTTACTATGCAGGAATTAACTTGTTAACTTGAACAGAAAAAAAGCGCTATATAAGCGTAACGCTCTTAAGCGGACTTTTGCGATGTCTTTGCTCGCATTTCCTCGTATTGTCCTCTTCGAGAGTTTTGTTGTCAAGGTACAATATCTGGTTGTGCGATGGTCAATTGAATAATTCCAATCAATCAGTTTTTCGAGTAAAAATTGATTTGTTCAATTTTAGTAGTTTCCAAAATAGTTAGCATCCGCTTATCATCAATGGTGCAATGATGCCTGAAAATTCTCTATGCCTCGGTACTAAAGCGGAAGGTGTTAAGCGTGTCTCGGTACAAGTGCGAGGTCGATCGCACTTCAGGCGCCAGAGGTTCTTAAATTTGTTAATAAAGAGAGAAGTTATCCGGTTTTTTAATTTCTGCACTTCTGAAAGAACTTGCACAGAAATGACGAGAATCGTTATGGCTAATTTATTTTTAAGATCGTTATTCCTTCTGTAACGAGTATCTAAGTCCTTGCGTCTCCTACCTTTTAGTATTTAATTTTTTTCTCTCAGTACAACTTTTCTACTGTTTTTCATTCGCTTTAGTCTATTTCAGTAATGGGAATAAAGCGGCTTAAGATTCCGCTTAATTGAATCAAATTTGAATACATAATGCAGACGTACAAAATTTACTAATAACAAACTCCAAGCAGTACACGTCCGGAACCGGCGAAACATAGAATCACGATTGCATTTAGAGATAAACCATGCGAAAGCTTGAAGAGTTTCATGCACTAGGAAATATGCCGCTATTTTGAAGAAACTCGGAAACTAAGAGGATTACGCTTTTGTGTGGATACACAGACACAGTACCGGTGAGGTGGGAGCGCAAAAAGAGGTGGCGGTCCATGTTTAGCTTGAACTCTGCGACGTCGTATTCTATGGGAAATACATATGGTGCACTCGATGAGGAAAGCATTCAGTTCAATTGCTTTGGCTAAAGCCTATTTTTTTAAGGCTCCGATCACAACTTAGGGGGTCACCCTTTAATGCATTGCACAGTTATGTCGGTATAGGAAGTGGATGAAATTTGGTAGTGTTATGGGAATTTTGGGGAAGAGAGACGTGGCCATGGACATTATTTTTGAAGCGCCGAAGTTTATACTTGCTTGGAAATATGCTAGCAGGCAATGCGTTCCAAATTTTGGACGTTCGGGAGATGAATGACTGTGTATATTTCGAATAGGAAAAGCGTTGACGGTAAACTCGACGAGTATTTCGGGGAAAACTGAAAAGTGGAGGTGTACCGTGGATAAACTCGCGGTTGTAAAATTAAAAATAGGAATCGCATTCCTTTCACGAGTACACGTTACTTTCGTTGGCTATAATGAAAAACCAACAGTTTTCTTTTTTTTTATGTTTTTTATTTTCGTATTGTTTCATCGTCGTAAGACAGCCGCCAGATACAATACGTAGGTTTTTTCTTCTTTATATATCGTCGCAGTCGACGATCCAGGTGGAATGAGTGATCTAAGTTCCGTACTACATTTACCATGAAAGTAGCAATAGTAAATGCTGAGTACTGCGACGTTCCTACGATGCTCGAGGGAATCAACAGAAATCGTAAAGGCGTTATTTCCAATTAGTCGGAACGCGTGTTTTTGGATTCGATCGAGCAGCGAAAGATGTGTTCTGGGTGCCCCAGCCCATAAGTGCGAATTGTACTCTAAACGAGATCGAATGTATCCCTTGTAGATGGTAGCTAAGTCGTGAGGCGTAAAATATTTTTTACATTTGCGAAGAATACCTAGGCGTTTGGAGGTATCAAGGGCAACATCAAAGATGTGTTTGCTTCAATCAAGATGGTTATTTAACTTTACGCCTAATACGAAAAATTCATTTAAGGAGTTAATTGGTACGCTATTGAAGACTAAATTAGACAACGACGCAGGAACATCACGTTTAAGGGAAAGGTGACAGGCCTGTGTTTTAACAGCGTTGAACTCTACTCTATGTTTTCTGCCCCATTCCAGGATTAAGTCGAGGTGGGAGTACAGCGAACTGAATAACTCCCTGCGTTTGAATGCAGTATATTGCTTGTGACAATCCGCAGCAGAGTTAAATTCAAAGGTGTTATCTAAAGTACTGTCATTTGTAAAATTATGGATTGGATTGAGAGTACGAGGGGTGTATGATAAGTACCCGTGTTAGGCAAGAAAACGCATTAAAACATTTTTTTTTTATTTATTTCTCAATATAATCTCCTTTCAGCTCGATACATTTAGTCCAGCGATATTCTAACTTTTTCAAGCCATCCAAAAAATATGATTTGTCGAACTCCGTAAAATAGGCCTCTGTTGCGTCGATAGCCTCCTTATTCGAGCCGAATTTCTTTCCTGCCAACGATTTCTTCAAGTTTGGAAAGAGGAAAAAATCACAGGGGGCCAAAACAGGGGAATATGGTGGGTGAGGCAGCAATTCGTAGCGCAATTCGACTAGTTTTGCTGTGGCGATTGCGGACGAGTGAGCAGGTTCGTTGTCATGGTGAAAAAGAACTTTTTTTTTATCAATTCAGCATTGAATTGATCCACTAAATCAGCATAGTACTTCCCCCTTGATTGTCCTTCCTTTCTCCAAATAGTCGGTGAAGATGATGCCTTGCGAATCCCAAAAAAACGGTGGCCATGACTTTTCCGGCCGATGGAACCGTTTTCGCCTTCCTTGGAGCAGTTTCGCCGGGTTAAATCCACTGTTTTGACTGTTCTTTCGTTTCTGGCGTGTAGTGATGGATCCATGTTTCGTCAACAGTCACGAAACGCCGTAGAAATTCATTCGGATTGCGCTTAAACATGTCCAAACAGTGCTGCGAAGTTGTCATGCGATTCCGTTTTTGCTCCACTGTTAGCAAACGCGGCACCCATCTCGCCGATAGCTTTCTCATGCCCAATTTTTCGTGTAGGATATTTTGTATGCGTTCAATTGAGATGTGTACAATGTCAGCAATCTCTCTGACCTTCATCCGACGATTTGCTAACACAATATCATGGATTTTATTAACCATATCCTCCGTAGTCACCTCAATCGGACGGCCTGGGCGCTCTTCATCAAAAACGGATGTTCGGCCACGCTTGAATTCATTAAACCAATATCGGATGGTAGTCATCGAAGGTGCATGGTCCTTATAAACGGCATGCAACTTCACTTTGATTTCCTCACACGTCTTCCCATCCAAAAAAAGAAATCGAATCACTGATCGATATTGCTCTTTCTCCATGATTGCAAATACACACGAACTTGATGAATTTTAACAGCTGTCGAAACAAAACTACTTAATAAATCTGTCTGAAATTTTCACAGTCGTCATTGTAAAGATGGCGCTACATGATGGCATAAACATTTTCCGTCAGTGTTGCCATCAGTCGCTAAACACGAGTACCTGTCATACAGCCCTCGTAGAGGACAAAAGATCATTAAAGAATACTAAGAACAGAGTAGGCGATAGGACAGAACCCTGAGGGTGCCCCTCAGAATTAGTTGGGAAAGAGGAAGAAGTAACGAAATCGAATACGACTCGTATAGTGCGTTTGGACAGCAAACTCTCAATCAATCGAATGAGGGTAGCATCGAGGCCAATGGCCGTTAGCTTAATAAGGAGACATTCATGCTAAACTCTGTAAAAAGCTTTTGCAATGTCAAGAGCAAGAACTTGACCTTCGTCGTATTTGTGCAAACAAGAGTTCCAACGATCCGTCAGGTAGACCAAGAGATCTCCCGTTGAGTTTCCAGAATGGAAACCGTATTAACGATCGTGGATAAGCTGCTTATCCACGAGATAGTGAATGATTTTGCGATTGACAGCAGTTTCCATCACTTTCCAGAGCGCTGAATTAATGGCTATCGGACGGTAATTAGCGGGGTTCACTTTGCTTCCTTTTTTGGCTGAACATTCGCGACTTTCCACAATCGTGGAAAGAATCTAGAAGAGTAAGATAGATGCGAAAGATTGCGAAGGGGCTTAGCCAGAGAAGAGGAGCACATTTTAAGAGTAATGGGGGAATGTCATCAGGGCTACCGGACTTGTAAACATTGATCTTTTGTAGGATCCTGAATGTGAGACGTGTGCGGAAATGTAGCGGAGGCAGCGAAAAACCTGATGGTGTTGCGATAGGAGGGGTTTGGTTTGAAGGTGGTAGCGTGGAGTTTCTTGCGAAACTTACTGCTTTCGCCGAAGTTTTTGGTCGTGATCAAATTTAACACGTTTAATGATGAATTTGCAGGTATTCCTTGATGCATTATAAAGCTCTCTGTTAGTTGGAGTTGGAAAATTTTGAAACGATTGTTTCTTAGCCTAACAAGGGTGGAGAGTCAATTTCACCTGAAATTAGTTTTACTGCGACTGCAGGACTAAGAATAAATCGCCTAAGTTCGATTGACTCCAACGAATGTAGTTGAGGTCGTTTTTGATAAGGAGGAAGACATATTAGATCTGATCAGGTAAGACCTTTGAGAGCAAATCTTCGCTGTACAGGCTCTATCCTATTGTCATGAATATCGTAATACGGAGTCCAGAAAGGGCAGGCATATTCAAGAATTCAACGAACAAAAGCACAGTACAATGTCTTTGTAATGTAAGGGTCATTAAAGTCCTTACACTATTATTTTACAAAGCCCCAAATGGAGTTAGCCTTGATAACAATACAATCAACATGGTCGTCGAAGGTAAATTTATCATTGAATAGTACACCTAAATCGCTTACTTTGCTTAATTTCTGTAAGCAATTCCCTCTAAAACATAGATTAAGTCGAATGGATTATTTTTCTTGGAGAAAGATGCCATGGTGAACATCCCAACATTCAAAGGCATTACACACACACATCACACACCAGTCAAAAAATAGCTTTATGTCATTTTGCAAAAGTAGGTAATCATTCATAATCAGTTAGGGTGTAGCCTAGTGGGTAGCGTGTTGGTCTACAATGCGAAGGTCGTGAGTTCAAATCCCGGTCGCCGCATAATTCCAGCACACTACCTGCTTATATACCTTGGTTACCTCAATCTACGACAAAAAAAAAAAATCGTAGATAGTGGGTTGTGCGAAAGGCTAACAACCCTTCTGCAATAAATAATGAAAATGTTAAGGAACCTGAAGGTCAGGAGGCCAAGGCCCGATTTGGTCTGTAGCGCCATTGAAGAAAAAGAAGATAATCATTCGTACAGATAGTACGAAATATTTTCGCATCGTCAGCATACAAGAGAATATTTGAGTTGGAGATGACCGAACTCACGTCATTAATAAATAAAATAAACGGAAGTGGACCAAGATGACTACCCTGAGTTACACCACAAGAGTTTGGAATAATCGATGAGACAGCATCTCGAAATTGTACTTGTTGGGTGCGATTAGAAAGATAGGATTTGATCCACATAGTAAAAATAGTAGGAAATCCGAGTGAGCAAAGCTTGTAAATTATTAAGTTGTAATTAATTTTATGAAATGCCTTACTAAAATCTATATACATATATACAGTCAACTTGTTTGCCTGCTTCAATCGCTGGAATCACAAAATTTGAAAATCCCAGCGGGTTTGTTGTTGTGGACCTACTTTTGGTGAACCAATGTTGAGTTGGGCTAATTATTGATTTGCAATGAAAGTACGTTACGTTACAGACAATTGCCTCGAATAATTTTGGAACACTAGACAACCTAGCTATAGGTCGGTAATTACATACGTTTTCCCTTTGCCTTTCTTGAACAAGGGAGTTATTGTTGAGTATTTCCATAAACTAGGAAAAATCCCACAACGAAGAGATGCGTTAAATAAGGACCTGAGTGGAGATAAAAGTGCAGATGAGCACCTTTTAACCACAACGGACGGTATACCATCTGGGCCGCTATTGAAACTCTCAGCGATGTTCGTTATGAACTACGATATAGTGGGCTCGTCAATAAAGAGATCCTTCATCTCTAGTTTAGTAGAGGGAAATTTGGTGGTTAAGTATTGAAAATTCTTAAAATTAATATCGCAGTCTGGGGCATCAAATGCAGCTCGGAAATGATCCCCAAAAATGTTGCTAATTATTTTGGGGTCGTCGCTAACTTCCCCGTCTAAGGACAGAGTCGCAGGAAAACCATCTGTTCGCTTTTTAGAATTGATTGCACGGAAAGATCCGGCAATCAGATGGATTCACGACAGTTCGGAACATCGACGAAAGTTCGCTGAACACGGTACATATAACTGAATACATTGTGGCGCAGACAGGTCAGCGGCGGCCAGTTCGGGCGAATGCTGCACCAATGTGACTCACGATGGCTATTTCCACAATTTTTCGTCTTCCCATGGAGGATAAATTTCTCCTGCTCGGCAGTGCGGACGCGAAAGGAATTGTGAATGGATCGAGTTGGCAAACCGCTAATATTTACGTTCAATTTCTGCACCATTTCAAAAAACACGGCATCAAAGCGGGCACCAAAACGACTTTGCTGATTCTTGACAATCGCGAATCGCATATGGCAATTGCTGGATTGGATTTTTGCTAGGAAAATAAAATCGATGAGCGTACGCTGCCTTCACTCACCAGCCACCAGCTGTAGCCACTCGATAGTGGTGTTTTCGGACCATTAAAAACATGTTACGAAAATGCAAGGCGTGGATGTTCCATCGTCCAAATGTCCCAATCGCAATCGAGAATGTTGCCGAGCCGATCCACAAATGTGCCTCGTCCATAAATATCGTCAGTGGATTCAGAGCAACATTTGGCTATTGAATAGAGACATCCTCACAGAAGATTTTGTAACGTCATCTGTAATATATCGTTCGTACGAAGATAACCCCAATTCAGTAACACTTGAAACATCGACCGATTCAGGAACAAACGCGTCGCCGTCCGATTCAGAAACATCTGCGCCGCCGTCCGATCCAGCAATTCCTGGTTGATCAGTTTCCGCTCGGAAGAGTGCCTTGAACGAAGAACTGCCAATGATGAAGTATCGACGCTCGAAAATATTCGCCCGTTACCGAAAGCTGTAGCTCGAAAAGCACGCAATCGTGGTCGCAAGTATCGTTAGTCTGCACGTCTGAATAGCCCAGAGAAGATGGAGTTTTTGCGCTCTGAATTAGAGGGAACGGTCCAAAACAAGGCAGCTCAAGCAGTCAGAAAGCAGTTGGCTGCCAAAAGAAAAATTGAAAAATACGTAAAAAGCATAAAAAGCCGCCGAAAAATCAGTCACTGCACACAAACGAAAAGGCGGCCGCCCCAGTGTCGCAAGATACGTCGACTCCGGAGACGAAGAAGACGGCAACAAAGTCATTCTGACAAACTGAACGAAGCGTGATCGTTGACAAAATTATTTTTTCATTTATTTTTTGCAACATTTCACTTTTTTTGCAGTTCTTTTTATTTCTATTTAACGAATCCCTTGTTTGTAATTTGGTTTCATTGCCATATATTTTTGGGCCTGGGAGCGCGGACGAGGTAGTGAGAAAAAGACACATTTTCGAAATAAAAAATATTTATTAATAAACTATGAAGTGACTGAAATCAATGAAACCGAAACTGGAACTGCAATTGGGATCGAAAGGCCAGGGCGACTGCCTTTTAATCCCCGTCTTTTTGCTGACGCTGCGGCGTGTCTGGCTGCGTACTTGATTCCACTTGTGCGCGATAAGCACAAAGTAATTGCTGATCGCGCGCGTCGCCGGGCATGCCATTTGTTATTTTTTTCGTTGCATGTCTGGCGATATGAAAAAGAGGACTGTTTACTTGTGCGCGATAAACAAACACATATACGTTTGATGTCAATGACGCTGGAATGTGTCGACGACGTCGTATCGCCACATTACTCCCCCCTCAGTGAAGGCGCCGGGGTCTATTAAGATCCAAGCCTGAAACGTACAGGAGGACGTGATGTACGACCGGAGCGGGTCGTAGTTTCTGACTCGATGTCAGCTCGATGGTCATAAACGCGGGCTTGAGTCGGTCGATTGACGTGTTTATGTCCTTTCCGTTGATCGTCACCTTGAAGAATTTTCCCTTCCGCTTCACTACCGGGTACGGGCCGTCGTAAGGTGGCGTGAGCGATGGTTTAACTTTGTCGTTGCGGACAAAGACGTGAGTGCAGCTTGCGAGATCCTAGCTGACGAACACACGGGTGAGCCGTGATGTGCTGTGTCTTTAGGACGGATCGCGTTCATGCGTAGACGCAGGTCTCGCAGAAAATCTGTCTCATTAACAGACGGTTGTGCTTCTGAGAAGAATTCGCCAGGGATGCGCAACGTCGTTCCGTAAACCATCTTCGCTGCGAAAGCCTGCAGGTCTTCCTTCAGAGATGATCGCAGTTCGAGCAGGACTAAAGGTAACGCTTTTACCCATTCGGTGGCGGAATGGCAACGAATAGCAGCTTTCACGGTGCGGCGCCATCGTTCGATGATGCCATTTGCTGCTGGATGGTACGGAGTCGTCTACGGTTCCTTTGTTGAGCTTCGCGAAGAGTTGACTTTCGAACTGGCGTCCCAGGTCGGTAGTAGTCTTGGCGGGCACTCCAAATCGGCTGATCCAGCCTTGTAATAGCGCTTCGGCGACCGCGGGTGCGGTTATGGTTTGAAGCGGAATGGCCTCAGGCCATCGTGTGAAACGGTCAATTACTGTCAGTAGGTAGCGGAAGCCCTCGTTCAATGGAAGGGGTCCCACTAAGTCGATGTTGATATGCGAGAATCGCTCGTTGGTTTTCTCGTATCGATGCACGGGTGCTTTAGTGTGCCTCGAGACCTTGTTGCGTTGACAGTTGAGGCAGCCGCGGGCGAACGTGTTGATCTCGTGATTCATGCCGGGCCAGAAATATCGATCGGTGACTAGCTTCCGAGTAGAGCGTACGCCTGGGTGTGCGCTGTGAAAGCCTGCAGGTCTTCCTTCAGAGATGATCGCAGTTCGAGCAGGACTAAAGGTAACGCTTTTACCCATTCGGTGGCGGAATGGCAACGAATAGCAGCTTTTACGGTGCGGTGCCATCGTTCGATGATGCCATTTGCTGCTGGATGGTACGGAGTCGTCCAAAAGTTTACGGTTCCTTTGTTGAGCTCCGCGAAGAGTTGACTTTCGAACTGGCGTCCCAGGTCGGTAGTAATCTTGGCGGGCACTCCAAATCGGCTGATCCAGCCTTGTAATAGCGCTTCGGCGACCGCGGGTGCGGTTATAGTTTGAAGCGGAATGGCCTCAGGCCATCGTGTGAAACGGTCAATTACTGTCAGTAGGTAGCGGAAGCCCTCGTTCAATGGAAGGGGTCCCACTAAGTCGATGTTGATATGCGAGAATCGCTCGTTGGTTTTCTCGTATCGATGCACGGGTGCTTTGGTGTGCCTCGAGACCTTGTTGCGTTGACAGTTGAGACAGCCGCATGCGAACGTGTTGATCTCGTGATTCATGCCGGGCCAGAAATATCGATCGGTGACTAGCTTCCGTGTAGAGCGTACGCCTGGGTGTGCGAGTCCGTGAAGTAGACGCATTACCGGCATTTGAAATTGGCTCGGGACGAACGGACGGATTCGCTGCTCTGTGACAATGCACATCAATGGGTCGGATGTGCCGGGAACGTGTTGCTTCCTCCACTCAAGCGAGTTGTCGTGGTCCAGAAGCAGGGTTTTGAGTTCCTCATCGTTTTGTTGAGCTGAAGCGAGTGCAGAAAAGTTAAGACTCTCTATTGTACTTACGCGTGACAGGTAGTCCAGAATAGAGTTGTCTTTTTCCGAAATGCGGCGTATGTCCACACTGAACTGAGAGATGTAATCCAGTTGCCGCTGCTGTCGTGGATTAGCTTTCTCCGGGCGCTGTCGGAACGCAAACTGTAGGGGCTTGTGATCCGTGAATATGGAGATACTTCTACCCTCCAGCATGTGTCGGAAGTGTTTGATCACTTCATAGATGGCGTGAAGCTCCCTGTCGTTGGTGCTATACTTCTGCTGGGCCGCTGATAGTTTACGGGAGAAGAATCCGAGTGGAACGGTTGAGTTCCCCGTAGTTTGCTGCAATACCGCACCAAGTCCGTAGTCAGATGCGTCAGTACTGAGTGACCAAGTTGCGGTAGCATCGGGATGAGCCAAAGATGCGGCGTTCGCTAGCTCCGCCTTACAATCATCGAATGCTGCGGCGGCCTCGGGTGCCCAAACAAGCAGTGATTTATCACGTTTTTTATTGCCTGGAACTAAAGCCTGGAGCACACGCTGATTTTGTGCGGCATGAAGCGTCTGTAAAAGTTTACCATGCCCAAGAATGACTTGAGCTGGTACACCGTTTTAAATCAACACGCTATCCACTAGGCTACACCCTTAAATGTGATTACGTTCAATAGCTCCCGTATACATAATCAATATTTCATTCGTTTATTTGTGTAAGTTTGGATCTGTATGGATGAAGGGGGACGGGGTAGAAAGGGTGGGTGGATGTTTATAAGTTTTTAAATGATTGCTTGAATCACGATCAAAATTGTCTGTATAGAATGTTAATTTTACCTATAAACGAAGCTGCTTCGAATTCCTATGAAATTCGGTGTAGTATATATACACGAAACCAGACATTTGTATGGGAGGGGTATAGGAGGTGAGGGAATCGCAAAATTTGTGATGCGGTCTTATTAAGTTTCTCTTGAAAGGTATTTGTATAAAATTTCAAGTTCGTAGCTTTTAAATTATTGGTTATTAGTAGATTTATTGAAATTGGTCGAAATCTTATTTTTTCTATAGAAGGGGGTTTAAGGGCAAGGGGATGTTAAAACTTTTAATGCAACTTTGTTTGAAAAATTTTAAAACGTGTTTGTACAAAATTTCAAATTGATAGCTCCTAGTAGTTCGGTATTGGAGGGGGCAGAAGTTTTAGAAGTATTCGACCAGTTAATATTTTAAACTTTGAAGCACTTGAGTTTCCCAAATCTCGAAGTTTGTAGCCTAAAATTTGAATCAAAAATGTTGAGTTCTTGTGTTTATTTTTATTTCACATAAAACACCTTGTGCAGGTTAGGGCCCCCCTTCGGTGGATAACAGTTATGGTGTAAATTATTATTTTTTCCTTATCTGTATCAGATAGATGTATGCACGTGCAAAATTTGAACTTTGTATCTTTTACCAGAGCCCTAAAAACATTATTCAAAGTTTTCAAATTTTTGGCTAACCAACTGGGAGGTGTAAGGGAAGGGTTAAACCTCCCACCTTAAAAATGTAACCAAAAATATAGGTCATATAGTTCTACAATCTGACAAAGTTCGACCTTTGATTTTGAAAATTTGAAAAGTGTTCCATTTTTAAAATTAAATCTGGTCAGTGGGGGGAAATGGGGCCCCCCACTGACCAGATTTAATTTTTTTTCATATATCGCTAGTATAGCTTAATGTATGTCCCAAGTTTCAATTGAATAGCTTGAGAAATGTTGAGATATTAATGTTTAAGTGTTTTTCTTTGCACCCTCCCTGACCCTCCCCCTTAAAAGAATTTGTCTCCGTTTAAGTTGATTATGGTTGACCTATAAGCCACCTGTTGAGTTGTGAAGTATTTTTGAAGATATATTAATTTGAAAAAAAAGCCACACACACCCCCCTCCCACTTTTACCCCACTGGATTAACAAATTAACTTATTTTCACATTTATCCCCATACATCAATGTACCTGAATGTCTAGTTTCAGCTTTTTATCTTTATTCGTAGCGGAGATCTTAGCAAGCGCAGTTTTCGACCTCAACCCTCTTCCAGCCTTCTCCTTTCACCACACACTTCGTAAAATTTAGGCAATGAAAGCTCTCTACCCATTCGACAATCCACCGAAAAATTAATTCTCATCTATAAGGGTTTCGGAGATATGGGCTTTTGAATGTCGTTGGAGCGTCCACGTACAGCGTACAGACGGACGATTTTTATACTCTAGATGGAATCTGAGAGTATTATAAGTTCGCTCTAAGGTTTGTAACGCCAAGAAATAAGGCTCGGAGAAAAAAATGAATGATACAGAAGTTAATATTATCACTCAAAAATCTCAAAACCGGATGTCCGTCCGTCCGTCCGTCCGTCCGTCTGTCCGTCCGTCCGTGCGCTCTCTAGCTTGAGAACGCGTTGAGCTAGAAAGCTCAAATTTTGTACACGTCGTTTTTGACAAAAAAGTAAGGTCAAGTTCGTGAACGGGCCAAATCGCTCCACCCCTTCTACCCCCTCCCATACAAAATGACACAATTACGCAATTTGACAATAAACGGATTTGCTCAAAAAGTATAAAAGCTATTGGCCTGAAATTCGGAATATATTACTTTTATGATAATATCAATCTACCATATAAAAATTATGCGTGTCCTCCTCCTCCTTCTACCACCTCCCATACAAACTGTACTTATCATGAATTACTCTAAGCCAATTTCCTCAGTGCTTATAAAATTCAGCGGGCTGAAATTGAGCACCAAATATTTATTTAAAATTGTTAGTAAGGTAAAAAAAAATTAGATGATTAGCTTCACCCCTTCTACCCCCTCCCATACAAAATGACACGATTTCGCAATTTGACAATAAATGGATTTACTCAAAAAGTATAAAAGCTATTGGTCTGAATTTTGGTACATATTACTTTTTTTATGATCTAAATTTATAGTAGAAAAATTATTTGTTTCCTCCCTTTCCTTCCACCCCCTCCCATACAAACTACACTTTTTCCTGAAATGCTCTAAACCGATTTTCTCAGAACATATAACATTCGTTGAGCTCATATTTTGTAATAAATATTTAATTAATATTATTACTAAGATGAAAAAAAAAATATTTGATTTGCTTCACTGCTTCTACCCCCTCTCATACAATATGACACAGTTTCACAACTTTACAAAAAATCGATTTTCTTGAAAAGTATGAATGGCACTAGTCTGAAATTTAAGGGATGCCAATTTTATAATATTCCTAGCTATTACTGAAAAAATCATTAAAATCCCCCCACTCTTTCTACCCCCTCCCATACAAACTGCGCATTTTCACTAAATCTAACTCACTAATTTTCTCAGTTCCCATTCAATTTTTGGAGTAAGCATTTTGTATAAAACATTTTCATAGCTACATACTTTAGCATGATGGCGAAAAAATTAATTCAATGCTATCATCCCTTCTAACACTCCCCATACAAAATTTCTTGGGATCACAAAAAATTCTATTCCATCTAGAGTATCGTAAGATTGCGCTTTACGCGCAATCGTAGCCCTGTTATGTTTTTTGGTATTTTTCGGCTAATTTAGTCATGAAACGCGAAAAAAAAAAAAATTTCAGGGTAGCAATTTTTTTTCCGTATCACAATACTTTATTATTAGAATTTTTTTTTTTTTTACAGAATGACCTGTGTTATAGGCAATTTCGGCCTTTATGTGCAATGCACAAACACAGTCATGGAGGGAAGGAATGGTATTGGGCAGGTTGGGGAACGGGAGTGAGAACGACCGTAGCGAGTGGAGAAGCTGGTATATTGCTCAGTTGTACTGGCTGCATACTGACAAATATTTGCAGATTTTATGGGGACTGAATTATAGAAAGCGAACAGAAACCATCTACTGAGTATCTAGGCCTTCTTGAAGTGGAACTGTTTCACTTTTACACCGCTTCCCCATTTTATTTCGAATAATTTTTTATCACCAGTAGCAACTGAAAAATTTACGCTTAAAAAAATCCCGTCTGGAGTGGGAATCGAACCCACGACCTATTGACTGAGAAGCAAGCACGCTGCCCACTACGCCACGGAAGGCTCAATATAATAATAATGAAGTAAAATTAAAACGATTGAAAATCTGAAAGCAAATTTGCTATTATTCTACAATCTTTGTTTAAAGAACAATTACCTGGTTTTCGGTGTACTAATTACTACGTTTAAGCAAGTTCTCAGCTTTGGTAAATCTTGTTTTGCATGAAATGAGTTGATGGGGTCGACAAATTCCTTGTCGCTGCTCGATTCTGATGAAGCCATTAAATCCTCAACACTTGTCACAATCGCAGGTTTCGTTTTGGGATTCATCTCATTTGGTTTAAACTGACGGTTATTTTGATGGTTAATGTACCTCGAAAGTCGACAGTTCTAAACGAAAAGTGCTCACTCAGAGCGTGGAAAATGCAAGAATTTAGTTAAGTAGAACAAAACGCTTTGACGCAGTTCGCAATGAAAACTGCCAGTGGAAAGCGAACAAATGAAAAGTTCGAAGTTTGCTTGAACTACGTTAGAAAAGCGATTTCCATTGTTTCCATTGGTAATTTTACGGTGCCAGCCAAGGAGGATATATAAAAAGGAGTGACTATGAGCATGCTTTGCCTTGTAAGCAAAATGGGAATGAATGTATTTCCCTCCCTTACTACCGAAATGCTCGAAATTTTTCGAAAAAAATCGTTTCGCTATCTTTGTCTGCCGCACTTAAAAATATTGCAACTAACTCTTTCCCACGATAAATTGTTCGAAACAGTGGTCAAATTTTCAAAAAAATTGTTTCGCTATCCTTGTTTGACATACTTAAACCCAAAGTAACTATCTCTATCCCGCGTTAAATTGTCCGTTGCTAAAGTACTTAGCTTAAACACAAACCAAAACTAATAAAAATTTAAAAAATAAAAATTTCTGAAATGAAACAGCAAACACCATTGTATTGAAAATTACTTTATTGCTTACTGAATATTAGCAACCAAGAAAGAATACAAATTATTGTATTTTTTTTGTAAAAGTTTGAAGCCAAGTTAAGCTTGGACACAATTTTCGAAAATTTCCGAATCAAAAAATATTCCCACATGAGACAGACTATCAGGTACTCCTTTTATATATTTTATATTTGTGCCAGCACAGATCGAGCGCAGAGCGCACGCTCCGTGTCTAGTGTAAAAATCGGTTCTCGCTTGGAGTAATGAAAAATGGTATAAGAGTAACATTCACCGATCTATCCTGTCCGTCCTTACTTAATTAGTTCGTATTTTTGTTTATTTTTGTATTGTTTTATTTTATCTCTCCTTGAACTGACTGGACTTACAGTATTTAAGGGTGACCCCTTAGTCTACTTTGGCGATTAAAAAAAATTTTACATTCTGCCTTTTTTTATTCATTTTATACCGAGAGCAAAACTCCTATTACTGAGGGCAGAACTGAATAAAATATTGTAGTGCGCTAGGGGTCGCTAGATTTCAAGTAAAAATAAGTTCGCTTATAAATTAAAAGAACCACAAACTTTATTTATCGCTTTTCTTATAATAATTATATCACCTTTCGCGCTGTCGATCATACGATATAATCGCTTTCCAAACTTCGGCCAACTTACTCATCGCAAACGCTTCACCCTTTTATATAGTTCTTTTCGACCATCGTTTGCTACCGTCGGCCTTCTCCGCTGTTTTGGCCACGTTCGGTCTTCTCCGAGTCGATGAGTATCAAATATGTGTGCGTGTGTGTGCAGAATAGTAGACAGCTGAAGACGTAAACATTCGGCGAGCGACTAGAGCTGACTTGAAACATTACACCTGCTTAGCCCCTGTTCGTCCCGAACAGAGTATAGTTAGGGTGCTCATGGTATTTCGCCAATCTGTCAAATCATTTCTTCATTGTTCTAGGCTTTCGGCATACTCCATCATTTTTTCCGGTGATGATTTGGTACGATCCTTTTCAATTACACCGAGGCCTTGGTGATCTTCCCTTCTGGCATCGATGACTATACAGCCGTACCAAATGACGTTCTCGAAAACTTGAAAAGTTGTTTCGTACATGTTGTCGGTGCGTAATGTGCTTTGTGGCCACGTAGCTTTTATTTTTAGTCAAACTATTTTTCCACTGCGGCATTTCCAAGTTGTTTTTGCAGATCATGCTCCGTGAAGTATTTTTCAATTTCTGCTCATTGAACGTCGTAAATTATTTTCTGGCTGATAGCTTTGTCTTCAGTTCTACGTACCGAGATGAGTGGTACATTCCACATAATCGTTCGGCGACTTTGTCGGATGGCAGCGCGCCTTAAATGTATTGCGCGTCCGCAATCCCAACATCGTGGAGCTCCACGTCTTAAATTCTGTCTTACTAGCTCCTCTCTAAGGTTTTCATCCGCCGTAGTCAATTATTACAAAAAACTGATCTGGAGGATCATTCTGAACAAGAAATTGATGTTCTTCTTGGTGTACAACATTCACGTCGTAAGTGTCCTGTCTGAATGCAATTCCAATATCGGGGAACTTTGTAATTTACGCTTTGCTCATTGGGATCTTCCTTCTGGCACAATCCGTTTCCGACAGTAAATCACTGGATTCGCCAATCATTTGACGGCACTTGTTTGGCGACATATCCTGAGCAATGCATTTCTCTTCGTTTGGTTCTACTGTTCTACTGTCCGACGTTTCTACAAGCCCAATAATGTAATACGTATCTTCGGTTACTTTGACTTTGTTCCGATTTCTGGTTCCCACAGTCATTTTTCGAACCCGCCAATTTCTTTGTGACAATTATTTCGCAGCTTCTAAGATCAGAGCATATACCAAAGCCTCCTGCGGTGTATTGTTGTCCGCCAATCTTAATGCCTGTTGTAGCTCCCTATCCAGCAGAGCATCGCCAAATGCGTCCACTACCCATTCATTGCGGTGTTCCGGATCCAAGCTGGGGAAGGTAGTTGTTATAGAGTTTCCAGTTTCTGCATACGGTTGTGGAAGTTGTGTTTTATATATTTCCCGCGTGTGATCTGCATCGTATCGAAGGTCCAAGGTCTGCACCAGGAACTTAAAGTCGCTTTGTAAGTGTTCGGCTGTAGTGGTCTGTAAGATTTCGACCGCAGAATCTCGTAATGCCAATATCAAGGCTGTTGCTCGCTCTTGGTCCGCCCAACGGTTGGTGGTGCCCGCCGCTTCAATTGAGTCTTGTAGATGGTCCAAGGTGTTTGGCCATCGGAGACTTAGGTTTTTATGGACGACACTTGATGACATCACTTATTTTCATCACCTCCTTTTTCAGCCGCTCTACCTTAAAATTTTCCGAAGTATTCGCAGATTTTTTCGGTATTATTGTTGATTTTTACTTCAAGAGAGCTGGCGTTGATGTTGACGTTTAGCTTCCAACTGTTCTTCGATCTGCTTACCCAGTGCGTCCATTTTATTTACTATTTGTAAACTTTATTGGCTTAGATCTTCATTTAGCTGTTGGCATTGCGGGCTGAGACTTTGCTTCAGCTCTTTGGCCAGTGGTTTTGCTGGTTGAGACCTTCTTTACCTCTTTGGGCAGTTGACTTTACAGGTCCATTTTATTATTGAGATTTTCTTTCAGGTATTTATTTTTTCCTTCATTTTAGATATCATTTGTTGACTGTGATGGTTGTTGGTATGTTCCATCATCTGTTGTATTAGCTGCATCGGTGAATTGGAAGATCTAGAACTTGTCACTTTTCACTTTGCTGTACGATTTGTTGCTCGACTTCCTGTTCGGCCTCCTGCCCGATGGGGATTTCATAGTTTTCGGCGTAGTGTTCCTCAGCACCCATAATCTGGCTTACAAGTTCTGATTTATTTCCAGCCGTTGCTAACTCTTGTTTCCCGAGCTATCTTTAAACTCCGTAACATTCAGATCTTTCACGTAACGCGGCATTTTTAATTATTTTGCGACACAAAAATTGCTTATTGTCCGTCAAGAATTTGCCACACAGTATCGCGCCGTGGAAAAAAAATCACAAATATTCTCACTGTTTGTTTCGGAATTTTCTACAGGTCACTCGATTTCAATCACAGTATCTCGCTCAAGAGCTTTCGTCGCGGTCACTTGTTTCGTGGTAAAACTTCTCGAAAATACTCCTTTTGTCCGTTCGAGAATTTAATTTATTTCACATTCACGAATATACGATCACTTAATCTTGTTCTAGAATTTTCAACGCTATTGGCTCTTTTGCAATTATTACTCGCGACTTTCACTTGAAATCCCACTTTTGACACCAGTTGCAGTGCGCTAGGGATCGGTAAATTTTATGTAAACATAAAACTTGTTCGCTTTTCAATTAAAAAATAACCATGAACTTATTTATAGCTTTTTTTATAATCACTTTAACAACTTTTTGTTCAATATATCGCCTTAATATTCGCGCTGTCAGTCACACGATTTAATCGCTTTCCCAACTGCCTCTGTCATCGCGAACGCTTCGCTATATCGTTCTTTTTAGCCGTCGTCGGCCACTTTCGGCTTTCTTTGTTTTTTTTTTCGGCCATTGTCGACCTTCTCCGCTGTTTCGTCCACCGTTGACGATTATCACCCTTCTCCGAGTCGATGAGTCATTAAATATGTGTGTGTGTGTGCGCAGAATAGTAGACAGCGGAAGACGCAAACGATAAAATAATAATAAGAAAAAATATTTCAGGAAATTCAGCAAATCATCAAACCACCCGAAGATGAAACACCTAAACTCGGACCGAAAGCTGTTACGAAACATCCGTACTACAAGCGCCCCGGACGTGGTCACAATCACGATAGTTGCGATGCTTGCCAGGAAGGTGGAGGTTTACTCTGTTGCGATCGATGTCCATCTAGCTTTCATCTGAATTGCCAGTAAAATTTTTCTCTGCATTACCACAAAATCAAACCTTTAAACACATAATTCTTATTTCCCTAATTCTCCAGCGATCCTCCATTAAATGAGGAGGACATACCGGAAGGTCAATGGCTTTGCCATAATTGCCGTATGACACTGAAAGTTGCCAGTGCTTCAAAATCAGGATCGGTTGAACGATCGTTTACCAAAACAATGGAATCGGATCAATCTCGCCCGAATACTCCAGCTAGTGAATTAGATTCTACGTTGCCAATTAAAATTCGAAATCTACGGAAACGAAGCAGCAGTCACATTTCGATATCGAGCGATACAAGTCTTACGGATAAATTGATAAATAATACAACAAAATTATCGCCAGGCGTTGCTAAAGCTCTCGATCCGAATAAGAAAGTGACCGCATTGGACGAACTGATAAAAGCGGCGAGCATTATGAACCCGAAACAATTTGAATTGCCGCGTGAAATGGAGGTTCATTGCCAGTTTCCCGGATCAGATAAAAGTTAGTAGCAATATTGTCCTTTATTATAAATTGTATAGTAAATTTATTTTTTATGGTAATCAGTTGAGCCATGCTCTGGTAAGAACGGTTCGAAACGACCAAATCGAAACAACAACAAATCGAAACCTTACGAATTAGATTCGCAGGGCTTGGTACCTCTGCCGGCTCGAACTTGCTTTTACTGTCGGAAATCATGCAAGAAGGCACCTTTGATTGCATGTGACTACTGTCCACTATATTTTCATCAGGTACGTTTTCGAAATTTCTATCCTAGTAGGTTTGAAATATTGACGTAAATTTTATTTTCGCTTTCGATTATCTTAAGGACTGTCTCGATCCACCACTGACTGCACTACCAACTGGACTGTGGATGTGTCCGCATCATCCTGAAGTTTTTATTGTGAGTCGAGATTTTTAAAAAATCTAAATCATTGTTATATGGCTGATAATTATAGGATTGGAAACTAGTAAATAGCATATCAGCAACGGAACGTGTAAAACTTTGGAATCGGTTTTCCGGGCCGGTTGATCAGGAGACAGTAAAATCGGAATTTTTTCGCCGTGTTCACTCCAAGAATCCACCGTTCCGATACAAAGTTGCGTCGAAGCCTCGCGATCGTGCCGAAATACCTCAAATGATCGAGTATCATTATCAGAACCCTCCAGCACTACTGCCTTCATATCGTGATATAATTCGATTCGAAACTATCACCCGAAACGGTTTTGTCGAAAATTTAAATATGGATCGTAGCGATCTAACAAAACTGATTGATGATGATCTGAATGCGATTAAAATTGCTCAACAGAAGGTTAAAGATTTCCGAAAAGAAGTGGGTGATACGGATATAACTGATTCGAGTGATGATGAAGAGAAACCACCGGTAGAGAAAGAAGACTCGTCGAAAAAACGTCGTGAGACTAAGGGCAGTGCTAAAAAGCGTGGTGGTAATAAACCGGCTGAAGACACGAAAATCACAATAAAAATTGAAGACGGCGAACAAAATAGCATGTCCGAATCGGACGATAATTTGCAACGCTCCGGTGAAAAATACGACTCGCTAAATATCAAGGACGATGATGAAGTCTTGGATATTAAAATCGACACGGAACTGCGAAATCTTGACGTTGATTTGATAAAAGTCTTAGCATTTCAGAGATTACAGCAGATCATCGTCGAAAATCCTGATATTGTTGGAAAGTATCGTAATCGCACTGCAGCCCGTACAATTCGGAATATTTGTAAATCGAATCCGAATAAAAATATGCCGCTTCCAAGTCAGTTACTCACGCAGGAAGATATCGAGAGGATAGCGAAAACATTTGCCGATGGCGAACGTGATTCCGATGAGATCGATGACTATGATCGCTATCAGCCTGTTCAGCGAACAGATGAGGACAAGGCAAAAGAGATCGCCTTGCGATTGGAGACGAAAATATTAAAATCACAAATACGAGCGCGGGCAGTTTTGACGCCAGTTTGCGATATCTTGGAAGGAAATAGGTAAGTGATAACCTTCTCGATTCAAATGACATAGTAATATTCACGTTGATCAGGTGGTTCACTTCGTATACCATGGAAGGATCGGTTTACATGAGATATCGGAGCCTTCTAATTGGATCCGGTCCTGGTTCGGATGTACAATTGAACTCTGTCGGTCATTGCAGTCAAATTTCGCCGAAGCACGCAGTAATTTTTTACGATGAGGTAATTTATTATGGCACTATTGTTTTTTTTTTGCATCCGATACAATCGCAATATTTTTAGATCACAAAAAGCTTTGAACTGATAAACTACTCGGAATTTGGAACTGAAGTCAATGGTCAGATCTATTCGTGCGATTTCACCGAACATCCTCCAACACCTGCCAAACAAATTAAGGATGATCCGAAACAATTGTACACAAAAGTGCAACAGATCTTAGACAAACGGCGGGGCATTAGGCGAATGGTTAGTCCATTGGACGAAAATGCCAGGTAAGACCTCACAAATTGATCCGTTTCTCGAAAGTAAGTAATTCAAATAAATTGCAGAATGGCAGCACCGGAAGTCGTGCCATGTAAATGCGTGTCACGTCCAGCAATGATTGCTGGCTGGGAAGGTACTGCAATTCTAACACATGGAACTTTGATTCGTTTTGGATGCTTACCGTTCGTTTTTTCGATAGCAGAATTCGATAGACTGTCGGAAGAGGAATAACATTTTTTCTTTTTTGCTTAAAATCTAACAAGAAAAGAATTAACTTTAATCATACTCAGTTCTTAGGCTTTATTACCGTCTTTTTATATTGTTTTGATTTGAATTCAATTTAGTTTCCATGAACTATATATGTTGTATGAAAAAGACAGATCGTGACGATTTTTTTTCTACTTTTCTCGGGAGATTAGGCTTTTCCGTTGACGGATGCGTTGCAATGTTTTTTATTTGGATAAGTTGAACATACGGGAAAAAAATTTTAATTAAACAGCGTTGTGAACGAAAGTACAATTTAGTTAGTTTTTCGAAGAATAATATTCTGTTTTTATTATTAACATGTTAATCCACTCTACCCTCTTCAATTAGTTTTAAATTCGTAGTAATTCGATTCGTTGAAACGAAAAATATATATGTAAAAAAAATCACAGTTTTTGAAATAAAAGTTTATTCGACAAAATTAACTTGCTTTTAATTTTAAAGGATAGTTAATCTGAAAGGTGCACTGGCCAATTGACAAATGCTCAATTAACGCCAATCCCACAAAAACATTAAATCTTCCAAGCACTTCCAGCTATGATGCATTTACGATGAATCTGAAACATCCTCGGGACCTCCTGACAGACGGCGGACTATTGGCCATTTTAAGATTCCAGTAGATGTCTGCATTGTGACTACGCTATTTCTTCCATATGTACCAGGATGATTGCCTATTTCGATGTAGTATGATCTTCCTTTAACACGACGAGTTTAATTGGTTGCAGGTTGACTAGACAGGAGACCCTGACACCACTTCGGACAACTTTGCAAACATAGAAAAAAACCATGAGCATCGTCTTGATTTTTGAGCGGATTTGGCGTGGTTTTTTCGGCTTTGGATCATTTTTTTCCTCCATTCCGATGATTGTTGACTGGTTTGCATGTCAAACTCATAGACCCATGTCTCATCACCAGTTATGATGTGCTCCATAAAGGTGGGATCAGAATTCGCATGATCAAGTATGTCCAAAGAGAGCTGTTCACGATAGTTTTTTGAAGAAAATTCAGTTTTATCGGAATGAGTCGAGCAAGAATGCGGATCATGGCTAAAGTATCCACCAAAATCGAATGAACGGACTCACGAGAGATGTCGAGCTCTCCTGCTATCTCCTTAACACTGGCATGACGATTTTCGAGCACCATTTACTTTACTTTTTGAATGTTTTCGTCAGTTGAAGAGGTCGGAGGTCGTCCAGAACGAGACATGTCTTCAACGATCTCTGAGCAAACCGCAGTATGTATGGCTGGAAAGAACAGCAGGGAGCATCAAGCCGGATGAGTCCACTAATATCAAGGAAGTCCGGGAGGAGAATATCCTCCTATCCTATAATTATTACTTTCTCCATCGACGGACAATCTGCGGAGAAGCTGAAAGTAAAAGGGCACACAGTCTGCTATAAATTTTCAAGCGTGAATCTCCGCCCAAAGGTCGAAGAGCTTAAAAGCTCAACGAAGATGGTATTAACTCTAAATAAACTTAGAGTTATTCAAGCGAATCTCCATCGTGTAGCTGGACACAATAACATGGAGATTCGAAAAAGAGAAATTCCATATAGCTCTACTACAGGAACCAAGAGCCGCGAAGGGAAAAATTATTGGTATTCCTCAAAAAATGGGTAAGTTGATTTTCGATAAAAGAAGCGACAGGCCAAGAGTTGCAATTTTAATATAACCAGAAATTAATTACTTGAATATGCCTATTTTCATCCGAACAGATTTAGTAGCGGTACTGGTGAAAATACCAAAGGCAGGAGGGGTTCAAGAGGTGATAATTGCTTCGGCCTACTTTCCTGGTGAGGAGCTAGATGTTCCACTTCAAGGCGTCATGGAGCTTATGGAATACAGCACAATCCACAAAATATCAGTTATTCTGGGCTGTGACGCTAACCCACACCACACTATATGGGGAAGCAGTGATATGAACAAGAGAACTGAGTACCTTATTACTAACAACCTAGATATAATAAATAAAGGCAACACACCGATCTTCATAAATTCAGCTAGACAGGAATTACTTGACCTAACCATAACAAGCCCCTGCCTGGTTGACTAGATGATCCTAAAATATGAAATTGTTGTGCTTAGGTTTTCCAAAGTGATAACATTTCGGTGCATAACAGTTTGGTTCAAATCTATACATATTGTTGCGAGCTAGGGGTTCGCCGGGATTTCAAGTAAAACACAATTCGTTTAAAAATAAGTGATAATTTATTTATTCGCACTTTAACTTAATTCGCACTATATGGCACCACCGGTATTGGCACCACCGGTATTGTTGCACCGGTTCGCGTGCTTCCATAGATGTCGCTGAATGACTGACTCCCGTCTGACAGCTTCGTGCTTTTATACCATTTTTCCCCAATTCTAGAAGCTTCCGTCAGGTGTCGTTGGGTGTGTGTCTAGACTATTCGGGAAAGTTCTAGATCTTTAATTGCCTACATTTTGGAGTATACTGTTCTGTCGGGTGTATACTGGAAGGTTCTATATCTTTGATTATGGCTTTTTACATATTGGGGGACTGTTCTGGCATATTCGGGAAAAAATCAATATTGCGTGGTTGCCAAATCTATAACATTACAATCTCCTTAGTCCCTGTTCGTCCCGAACAGAGTCGTTCACTTCCTCAATGGCACCATGGTACTTTGTTAGTCGGTCGAGATGTACCACTTTCATTTTAGTACGAGATTTTCGCTGATTCCATCCATCCTTTAGTTCGGTCGTTATCCTCTGAATGGTTTTTCCGGCTTCGTTTTCCTTCTCACGTTCGCGTTCTTGCTCCATGTCCTTTTCGCGCTCCTTCTCCTCCTTGGCAGCACGTTTACTTTCCTTTTCACGTTCCGCATTCTTCCTTTCGCGATCTTCTCGATCACATCGCTTCTCATGTTCGGCCTTGTCATGATTATTCGCAAGAAGTACTTGACCGTCACGACTTCTACCCGTTCGTTCGCGATCCCTATTCGAATGCCTATCTTTGCTTCCAGGATCTTTCCCGATGTATTGTTCTTGTTGCAATCGATCTTGCCGACTCGGAGTTTTCGATCGACTCCGGCGTCTTTTATCAAAACCGTGTGTAAGATTTGAACTCTGACGACTAGTTCTTGACCAAGATCTACCTTCACGATCTCTACCTTCGTTTTGTTTAGCAGAACAGCCGGAACAATAGTTGGTCACTTCTCTGGGTTTACGGCAGTCGAGTCTCAAGTGTCCTGCCTGTCCACAATTCCAGCATCGGGGGGCACCAGATCTTTCGCTCCGCTTGGTGTACTCTGCTTTCTGGCACGCACACCCTTTTACTATTTCTCGGACTCGATAGTTACTCCGCGAGCTTTGCTTGGCAGCTTCGAACGTTAGCCCATATACTAAGGCTTCGCGAATCGTTTTCTTACCTGCCAATTTTAACGCCTGTTGCAGCTCTCTGTCCTGTACAGCATTGTTAAATGCGAAAACAGCTGTATCGTTGCGTTGCTCTGTTTGCGCATTGGGCAGCGATAATAGTGTGAGTCGTTCAATATCGCGTGCTAGCTCTTGAAGTGTTTCACCATTCTTTTGGGTTCGGTTGTACAGTTGTGTCTTGTGGATCTTTCGCATGTGGTCACTGCCGTAATGAAGATCCAATGTCTGGACTAACGTAGAAAAATCTTGTCGTTGCTCCTGCAGAATCGTTTGGAGAACCTCTGTTGGTGAGAGCCGTTCCTCGTTCCAGATCATTCCAATGATTGTTTCTTGCGGCAGTCTCAAATTGGGTCTTATAAATAGCCCACGGTGTTTGTCCATCGAAGATTGGAGCTTTGAAACCCTTGTGCGTAACGTGCTCTGCTTTGATGAATCCAGTCGCTTTCACGTTATCAAAGTCCCTTTTTAGGCGTTCGACTTCTTCTACAATCCCGGATATCCTTTCCGTAATTTGTTCATCGAAGATTCGAAGTTTCTTTTCTACGTTTTCTTCTATTGCCTTACACATGGTGTCTATTTTATTATTTTGCAACACCAATTTTTGGTTGAGGTCCTTTGAGGTCTGATCTAATTTTTCATTAAGGTCCGCTGACAGCTGACTTTGTTGATCTAATTTCTGATTCATGTCCGCAGATTGTTGATCTAATTTTGTTCATCATTTGTTGTATTAACTGTGTTAGAGCATCCGATGTACCAGAACACTCCTCTCCACGAGCTTCTTTGATTTGGAACTCAAAACTATCTGCATCCTCACCCTCAGCCTTAAGTGTCTCGATCATACGGCTGACAAGTTCAGACTTGCTCCCTGTCGTAGATAACTCACGTCTACTGAGCTCTTCCTTCAGCTCCGTTAAATTTAAGTCCTTTAGATAACGCGGCATTTTCACTACCGATTATTTCAAGTTTTTCCGCGATTCGAATTCACTTAAATTTACATTCACTAATTAAAGTCACTGCTCACTAAAGCACTCGAGAATATTCGATTTCACAAAATTCTCACTGTCCGTTCGAGAATTTTAGTTTCACTTTTTCGCTCTCACAAAATTATCCGTTTGAGAATTTTAATTTCACTCGCGATTTTTAACCCGAATCTATCCTTGAAATCCCACTTCTGACACCAATTGTTGCGAGTTAGGGGTTCGCCGGGATTTCAAGTAAAACAAAATTCGTTTAAAAATAAGTGATAATTTATTTATTCGCACTTTAACTTAATTCGCACTATATGGCACCACCGATATTGTTCTATCGCGTTCTTGCACCGGTTCGCGTTCTTCCACAGATGTCGCTGAATGACTGACTCCCGTCTGACAGCTTCGTGCTTTTATACCATTTTTCCCCAATTCTCGAAGCTTCCATCAGGTGTCGTTGGGTGTGTGTCTAGACTATTCGGGAAACTTCTAGATCTTTAATTGCCTACATTTTGGAGTATACTGTTCCGTCGGGTGTATACTGGAAGGTTCTAGATCTTTGATTATGGCTTTTCACATATTGGGGGACTGTTCTGGCATATTCGGGAAAGATCAATATTGCGTGGTTGCCAAATCTATAACAATATAAATATAATTGTAGTGTCTGTCTGTTATTTGTTTAGAAATGGCTATAAGTTAGTTGTTTGCTTTATTTTAGCAACAACTAAGCAGAAACACGCGTTTCTAAAATTCTTCTCTGTCTGTTCTTTTGTCTGTCTGTCCGTCTGTCTGTCTGTCTGTCCGGCTTTCACGCAAAAATGGCTGACCCGGTTGTAACAAAACTTTCACAGTTTATTAGGTATGCTCCGAGATGTAATCTGCTTTTGGTTTTATATCACTCACCTCACGTCTCCCCCCCATACAAAGTGACACACTTTCAAAAATATGTAATAATCGATTTTTTTTCGAAACTGTAAGAGTTATTAATTTGAAGTTTAAAATATGTTAATTCTATTATAAATGCAATCTTTTAGTTTACTGTGATAAGGGTGAGGTAAATATTAATTATCTAATTAAATATAATTATTAATATAACTCATAAGCTGTAATATTTTTATCGTTATAATTTCATTGCGGTTTTAATTATACTTCTTATACATATCTAAAAAGTTTTATTACTACTTTAAAAATTTAAATTTGTGTTGCATACTTTTATTATTCTTAAAAAGAAACCACACAATGCGTATACCATACATAGAATTACATTCCACTTCTCCCTTTATAGTACAGATCTTTGATTTTTGTTTTGAACTGATTAAGGTTATTGCTATTCCGCACTATAATCAGTAATTTCTTGTATAAAATTATACCTGTGTAAGAGTAGTGATTCAATCCAAGATTAGTTCTTCGTGACGGAACAATTAAATCAGATTGCGTACCACTACGGGTTAAATTATTATTAATTAACAATTGTCCACTAGAACATTCTTTGGATATTTGAATACTTGAAATAATTTTAAAAATTTGTTCAATACTTAAAACATCCATAAGATCAAATAGAGCCAAACTAGAGAATTTTCGCGGCTTTTTTAGAATAATTTTTAGTAATGTCTTCTGAGTTATCGCTAGAGGTTCCAGAATTGAAGGTGTAGCACTACCCCAAGCTATTATACCATATTTTAGTGTTGAGTGGATCATTGCAAAATAAAAAGATCTTGCCGCATTTTTAGTTAAAAATGATCGCAGTTGAAAGCAGCTGGGTATTAGTTTTTTCAGTTTATTTCTAACGCTGTTTATCTGGACATCCCATCTCATAAATTGATCAAATATGACGCCTAAGTATTTAGTATGATATACTCTTGTTAATAAGGGACATCCACAGTCCGTGGAACACGAGTTTGAATGTATTTTTAAATTTAAGTTTTCAGGAGTTCCACGGGTGTTATACGAGAATGCAATATAATTAGATTTATTTATATTGATGAATAAAGAATTAAAGTCTAGCCATTCTTTGATTACGAGAAGGCTATAGTTGGCTTTAGTAGTAACTCCTTCCCAGCTTGAACTTTCTATAAATAACACTGTATCGTCTGCAAACGATATTAATTGCCCTTTTATTTGAAGATTATATAAATCATTCACGTAAAGTAGAAACAATATGGGACCTAAGACCGTTCCTTGTGGTACTCCAAATTCAAATGTAAGTTCAGAACTAAGTTGGCAATTTATTTTCACTGCTTGTTTACGATTACAGAGATAGCTAGTAATCCAATCAATAATTTTTTTATTTATATTCATCATATGAAGTTTATGAATAATATGCTTGTGCGGTATGGAATCGAAAGCTTTCGCTAAATCGAGAAATATTGCGCAAGGTTTTTTTCCTTCATCTAGTGAATTTACAATTTTCTTGCTCAATAATGCTATCGCATCATGAGTACTTCGTCCCGCTCTAAAGCCGAATTGGTTGCTTGCTAAAATTTTCTCATTTTCAATTTCTTCTATGAGTCTGATCTTTGCCACTTTTTCAATAACTTTAGCGATAGTAGATAGAAGTGAAATGGGTCTGTAGTTGTTCATGTCTGTCTTTGTTCCTCCTTTGAATATTGGTGAAACTATCGCTTTTTTTAAAATCGATGGAAATTTTGCAATGTTGAAGCTTAGATTTATTAAGTAAGTGAGCGGTTTACTGATGTATGTGCTTACTAATTTTAGACATTCACTTGCAACTCCATCAAACCCGGGACTAGTTCCATCAATTAAATTCCTACTTCTTCCTAACTCTCCAGAGTCCGTATTGGTAAATTGGTTAATGTACTATCCTCAGTGTTTGAATCGACCAACTTTGCTGCTAGTTTTCTTAAAAATTTCGTTTGCTCCGCTTCACAATGCCTAATTTTTATAACTTCTGTTTTTCATTCCGCAATTTAAAAAAACATAACAGACTTATGATTGGGCGTAAGGCCCAACCATGTGATACTCTAGACGTAATGGGAAAGAGTTTTATACACCGGAAAATATGATATCTCAAATTCTTTCGAATAGTGATTAGTGACTTTTATATGGGAGGTGGTCAAGCAAAGAGGAGAGTTAAAAGAAAAGATTTCCGGATTCTACACTGTTACGCTTTATTATTCGTGACGTTTCGGTCTCTGCTGAGACCTTCATCAAACTGATCGACAATTATATAATATATAAAAGACAATTATATAGACAAGGGGGTTAATTGAGTGTGGGAAGGATAATTAAGGTTAATTAATTAGTATCAGGTAGTTAAATTAGTTAAGGATTTTTGGGTACGAATTTTGTTCTTACCAAATTTTAACGCAGGTAGCCAAACTGCTGATAACTTGTATCCGGTGTCTCGGTTGAAGTTCTGTGGATGTTTCGAAATTTCTATGGCTTCTCGTACTATTCGTTGATAATATTTATTTGTCCTGGCCAGAATTTGTACATTGTCGAAATCGATTGTATGGTCCTCTGTAGTTGCATGTTCCGCGATCGCTGATGACTGTATCTGGTTTTTCCGTGTGCATCGTTGGTGCTCCTTGATCCTTGTTTGGACTGTGCGTCCCGTTTCTCCTATATATACTTTATCGCAAGAGCCGCATGGTACTTTGTATACTCCTTCAGTCTCCAATGGTTTTTGTCCTTCTGGTTTCCTAAAATTCCTCGGATAGTAGTCGGGGTAGTGAATGTTGTCTTGATGTTCGATTTTCGAAGAATTTTTCCTATCTTATCCGTCGTGCCCTGGATGTAAGGTAGTTTTACCCATCGTTTGTCAGCATTTCCTTCTTCAGTGTCTTCTCGTTCTGTTGTCCTTGGATGCTTCGGTTTCCACGCCTTGTTAATTTCGCTCGCTTTGTATCCATTTGCTCTGAATGCCCGATTCAACTGTTCCTTTTCTTTTCGTAAACTACCCGGATTTCCATCAGTTATACGTTGAGCTCTGTGTATTAGGGTCTTCAATACGCCTGTTTTCTGGCTTGGGTGGTGATGTGAATGAGCGTGTAGATATCTGTTGGTGTGAGTTGGTTTCCTGTATACCCCGAAGCTTAGCGACGTATCGTTCCTTTCGACGAGTACATCCAAGAATGGCAGTTTCCCGTTGCTTTCTGTTTCCATGGTGAACTTAATTTTCTCGTGGTGTGCGTTCAGGTATGCTAAGAATTTGTCGAGCTCTTCCTTCCCATGTTGCCAAATGATGAAGGTGTCATCCACATACCGAAGATATAATTTCGGTTTTAATGGAGCTGAGTCCAGGACGTTCTTTTCGAATTCCTCCATGAAAATTTCCGCTACCACTGGTGAAATTGGAGATCCCATTGCCGCTCCTTCCGTTTGCTTGTAGAGCTTCCCTAGAGCTGAAAAGAAAGTATTATTTAAACAAAATTCTATTAAGTCATACCTGTTGTCCGGAATGAGTTTCCTGATGATGCTTAACGTGTCTTTAATCGGGATGTTGGTGAAAAGTGATTCCACGTCTAGGCTGACTAAAATATCAGTTGGTTCCACGTTGATTTTTTGAAGAATCTCTACTAGATGAGCGGAATTTTTGACAGAGCGTGATGTGTTACCTACTAGTGGACGTAACTCTGTCGCGAGAGTCTTAGCCAGTTTTTGGGTAAGTGAATTTACCGAACTGACGATGGGTCGAAGCGGGGTATTCTCCTTGTGTATTTTCGGAAGTCCGTACATTTTTGGTGTATGAGGGTCTGAAGGGATTAACTTGGCATATTTTTCCGCTAACATGGGATATTTCTTGATGAATAGGGTTAGTTTCCGGTGGAGGGCAGCGGTTGGATCTCTCTTCATTTCTGTATATGGTCCTGTTTGTAGAATATCTCGTATCTTCTCCTCGTATTGTTCTTTGCCCATGACTACCGTTGCGTTTCCTTTGTCAGCTCGCATAATCGCTATTTCCTTCGTTTGCTTAAGCTCTTTTAAAGCTTTTCGTTCTTTCGGGGGGATATTCGTCGCAGGTGGCACTGCTCGCTTGATGATGTGAGAGACCTCGTGTCGGATTTCAATCGCTTGCGGAAGACCTCTGATTGCCGGCTCCAGTTTGATAAAGGTCTCAGCAGAGACCGAAACGTCACGAATAATAAAGCGTAACAGTGTAGAATCCGGAAATCTTTTCTTTTAATTCAAAATGCACTGTGAAAACATTCACCAAACCAACAAAGAGGAGAGGTTTGTAATTTTACTTTATTATTCTAATAATAAAGTATTGTGATCGACACAAAAAAAAAAACTTTGCTACCCTGAAATTTTTTTTCGCGTTTCATGACTAAATTAGCCTAAAAATGCAAAAAAAAAATCCGTCTGTCTGTACGCCGACGTGTACGCTCAGCGCACATTAACTCCCAAATCCTTCAAGATAGAAAGTTAATTTTTGGAGGGATTATAGGTAGTTGCGGATCTCAGGTGAATACCCATTTTGGGGGGTGTACGAGTTCAGGGGGAGCGCTTAAACCGAAAAATACGAATTCAAATATCTCAACCATGGTTGCAGCTAGGAAACTAAAAATCAACATACATATAGAGGGTTTTGTGGGACAACTTTTAAAAATAATTTAATTTTTTTAACCATTGGGGTGCGAAAAGGGGGGGCTAAGAACCAATTGTCGGCCGAATTTTTTTTTCAAATGATTATATCTTCGAAAGTACTTCCCATAAAAAATTGATATTTTGAGACCATTAAGATGACATACGGATGTGCTAGAATCAGTTTAGATAGAAGCTAATTATTGTAAGGGGAAGGGTCAGGGGGGCTGCAAAGAAAAACACTTAAAAATTAATATCTCGACTATCTCTTAAGCTATGTAATTGAAACTTGAAACGTGTACTAATATTTATTAGCATAATATGAAAAAAATACAACATGTGGACATAATAGTACTGGGGGGAAATGGGGGGCATTTAAAAAATGGCGCACTTTCCAAAACTACAAATCACCAAAACTCAAAATTGAATACAGATATCAAATCAAAAATTTGTCAGATTGTAGAGCTATATAGTCTTTAATTTTGGTGAAAAATTTAAGCTGGGGGTGTAAGGGGAGGGAGGTGGAAAGCGAAAATGTTGAAAATTTTGAGTGATTTTTTTATGGGTCTCGTAAAAGATACAAAGTTTAAATTTTGTACGTCGACATATCTATTTAATGTACACAGAAAAAAAATAATAATTTGTTCCAAAATTGTTATGCACCGAAGTGGAAGTCTAACGTGCACAAAGTGTTTCATGTGCAATAAAAAAAACACATAAACTGAAAATTTTTGAATGAAATTTTTAGGTAGAAACTTGAAAATTGCGAAATGCATTAAAAAAAAATTTATAAGAGTTTTAAATATTAACTGGTTGAATATCTTTAAAACTTCTACCCCCTCCCATACAAAATTATTTTTTCGACCATTTTTAAGAAATCAATTATCACCTAGCTATTACATGGTATCAATTTGAAATTTTGCACAAGAACTTACAAAAATATATAAATAACTTACAAAAATATATAAATAAAATAACGTTAAAAGTTTTGAGATCGCACTTGCCCTTCTACCCCCTCCCACACAAAAGTATGATTTCGACCAATTTCATTAAATCAACTATTAACTAACAAATTAAAAGCTACAAACTTGAAATTTTGTACAAGCACCTTACAAAAGAAACGAAATAAAACTGCATCACAAATTTTACGATTCCTCTACCTCCTCTACCCCCTCCCATACAAATGTTTGGTTTCGTGAATTTAAAATACACCGAACCCAATGAAAATTCTATGCAACTTCGTCTATGAAACTGACATTCTATACAAAGAATATTGGATTTGGTTCAAGCAATCACTTAAAAAAATATTTTCATTCACCCACCCTTACTATCACCCTTACTATCACCCTCCCCCCTCCCCCTGGAATAGGTATACTAGAACGAAGAATAACACTGATTTTCGTTTGTATGAAGAATATTATGTCTTCATCAAAGATTTACCTACTCGCTTTAATTCTGAATATTGACTTAAAGTGCAGTCAGATATTATTAGAGATTCCTTGAAGTTTTGGAAATTTGTTAATTTTAAGCGTAAATCCTGTAGTTGTCCAGCCTCTTTTCAATTCCTTGGAAGCAATAATAATGATGAATTTACTATTTGCAATTTCGTTGCTACATTCTTCAGTGGATCTTTTACTGGTAGTGACTTTGTTCCTGACATATCATACTTTGATGACATTAGAAATACTGCTTCATCCACTTTGTCTAGTATACCGATTTCTTATGAAGATATAATGATGTTAATCACATCTCTCACCTTAAGGATGTTTCTTCACGTGGCCCTGATGGAGTTCCCATGTGGACACATGGGTTCGAACATACGCGCACCAATTGTTTTGGACGGACAAGATGTGTAAATTGTGCAAGATTTTTGTTACCTCGGAGGCATTGTCGGCATGAATAGCGGAGGTGAAAAGTATATTGAGGGTCTTATTAATAAAGCTCGCCAGGCCTTCGGTACCCTTTCCCCATTCTAGAGATTAAGAGAGATCTCCCTTCGCACGAACCTACGAGTATTTGAGATATGAACAAAATTCATTTCGTTATATGATTGTGCTATATGGAAAGTAACCGTGAGGCTTACCAAGAAACTGCAAACTTTCGTGAATCAATACCTCTGATGCATTTTGTGGCCAGATGTGATTTCCAACGATGAAGTTTGAAGTATAAATGGGCATTCTAAATGGGAACTGAACGCCGTATGCCGTACATATGGACTCATATCTCCGAGACCGTTCGTTTTTGGGTGGATTGTTAATTGGATAAGTGAGCTCCATTATCTAAATTTTGGAGAGTGTCCAGTGGAAGGGGGAGACGGTGTGAGGGAAAGAGTCAAAAACTACACTTGTTAATATCTCCACGAGGAATGCAGATGGAAGCTGAAAATTAGCTCAGGTATAAAAGGAATTTTGGGAGAAACTTTATAAATAATTCAATGTTGTTATCCATTGGCGTCCGCAAAGGGGGGCTAAAAACAAATTGTAGGCCAATTTTTTTTAAATGATTATATCTTTGAAATTATGCACCAAAAAAAAAATTAAAATTTTGAGACCATTAAGGCGGCAAACATCAAAATAAGATTATAAGGAGGCTAATTATTGTAAGGGTGATGGTCAGAGGGGGGAGGGGGGTGCAAAAAGAAACTTTTAAAAATTAATATATCAACTATCTCTTAAGCTATGGAGTTGAAACTTAAAACATGTATTAAGCTATCCTAGTAAAATACAAGAAAAGTATAAAGTTTGGTCATAGCAGTAGACAGGGAGGGGCAAATGTGGAGCATTTCAAAAATTATGCACTTTCCAAAATTTCAAACCATTATATCTAAAAACTCAGAACAGATATCAAATCGAAACTTCGTCAAATTATAGAGCTAGATAGTCTTTAATTTTGGTAAAGATTTTGGGTTGGAGGTGGTAAGCAAAAATGTCGAAAAATTTGATTGCTTTTTTTTGTGGAACTCTGGTGAAAGATACAAAGTTTAAATTTTGCATGTGGATACATCTTTTTGATATACATAAAAAAATAATAATAATTTGTTCCACAATTGTTCTAAACCAATCAATTATCATCTAAATATTAAGAGTTATCAATTTGAAATTTTGCATAATAACTTTTAAAAATAGTTGAAGTGAAATTGCGTCAAAAGTTTTGAGATACGAACTTGAAATTTTGTACGAGTTCCTTACAAAAGAAACGGAATAAAATTGCATCACAAATTTTACGATTCCCTTACCTCCTTTACCCCTCCTCTACAAATGTTTGTTTTCGTGAATCTAAAATACTCCGAATCTTATGAAAATGCTATGCAACTTCGTCTGTGAAACTGACATTCTGTAGAGAGAATGTTGGACGTATTTCAAGCAATCAATTAAAAAACTATTAGCATCCACCCACCTTTACTATCACCCCACACTCCTCGGCTCATTGAAACCTAAACTTGCATTACTGGATCTATTGATCGTATCCGCAATTAAGTGTTAAATTGATAACAGCCCTGCCGAAGAACCCCCTTTCACTTAGTCTTCCCTAAGCACTCTAACCTGCAAATTGACTTTCAAACATTCTTAACTTGTCCCACGAATAATAAAGTTGCGCCCGACTTGTTGGCAGTTTATTTGTATATAACACCAAACGTAGTTTGCAAAATGTTTCATGCTGAATTTAAAGTTTTTAGCTTTCATAATTTACGAGAAAATTGAAAAATGTTTGTCTGAATTTATGGCTTTGGGTTTTGAATGATTTTGAATCTACTTAGGAACATTCCAATCATATTATTTTGTTACAATTTTAATGTCGATATCTCCCATATGTTCGAAGGAGACATACTTAGTAGTGGGTATATGGCGGTTTGGGACCACTTTCTGGACCACGGTAATGCAGTTCGATTTCTCCTTAGCGACACTAGCGCCACGAGCGCAGGTGGCTAATAGCAATACTAATTAGTGGGGTGGCTGATAGCAATACTAATTAGTGGGGATCCAAACCGGTAGTTAGACTTTGAGAAGGCTTTCGCTGTTTCTTCAGAGATGGCAGTAGCAGTATCCCTAACTGACTTTTTTTTAAATGCCAAGATTGATAAGAGTTGTACGAATTATGATTCACATATGATGTAATTGATATGTATTTACATTGAGAGGAATAAACACGAATTGTTTTAAATTTTTTTTTTCCAAGTCGATCACAACTTGCATATCAGATACGTGCTTTATCAATTGTTTTTTTTTAGTTAGACTTCGTGATATGCAGAAAGTGACGGTTGATCAGCATTTCTAGTTGTATGGAAAAAGGTCCATTCTGCTTGTGTTTATATAAGAGATTTGTTTTGGAATCGGTAGGTTTTTTATCTGATAGTAGTTTTGAATTAAAATAATTTTTGGTTTAGAGTATTTGTATATGATGAAAATAACTTGTATTTGTAAATTAGATTTTTAGTTGGCCTTCAGCATGTAGTTTATTTATAGATTGTGTGTTATCAATTGAAATTTGGTTATACTGGTAGAGGAGGTCGACTTATACCTACAACAACAACAACAACAACAACAACAACAACAACAACATCAACATCAACAACAACAACAAAAAGAGGAGGAGGTGGAAGAGGAGGAATTTTGGCCGTCCGACATCGGCATCGTCATTGATTTAACGGAGAAGTGAAAAAAAATAAAAAAAAAATTAAAAAAAAAAATAAAAAAAATTAAAAAAAAAAAATAAAAAAAAAATTTAAAAAAATTAAAAAAAAAATAAAAAAAAAAAATTATTATAAAAATATATATTTATAAAAAAAATTATAAATTACATTATTTTGCTTTTCTTTTTATTATTCCACTTTTACTTAATATTATTCCACTGCTTCTTCACTTACGAACAGGAATAAACACGATCGATCCATTCTGCTTGTTTGTGTGTGGTCAGCATATTTTCGATGATGAAATTCATATTTACATTAACAGGAATAAACACGTTCGTTATCAATTGAAATTTAAGTTTGGTGGTTTTAGGTTTCATATAGGCTAAAGTTAGCGATTGAATTCTGTGTCAGTAAAAGTAGATAAGAATTTTTTGTTATTATTATAGGTTGTTTATAAATAATTGTTTATAGTTTTGCGGTTCTTTGTTCTTATGGAAAAAGATATCCTTGCTGTGTGGTCAGCATATTTTCGATGATGAAATTCATATTTACATTAACAGGAATAAACACGTTCGTTCATTCGGTTGTTTATGAATAATTGTTTATAGTTTTGTGGTTTTAGGTTTCATGTATGCTAAAATTAACGATTGAATTCTGTGTGAGTAAAAGTAGATAAGAAATTTTTTTGTTATGATAGATTGTTTATAAATAATTGTTTATAGTTTTGCGGTTCTTTGTTCTTATGGAAAAAGATCCATTCTGCTTGTTTGTGTGTGGTCAGCATATTTCTGTATAAATAAGATTTTATTATAGATAAGAGTTTTAGTATAAAAAGAACAGCAACAACCTCATCGGCTATAGTTTCTCTTCGAAATTCGTCAAGTGAAGTTAATCAAGTGATTTTTTTTATACATATAGTTTGTCTTAGAAATTCGTCAAGTGAAGTTAATCAAGTGATTTTTTATACATATAGTTTGTTGTTAGAAATTTGTCAACGAAAGTTAATCAAGTGTGAAGTTAATCAAGTGATTTTTATATAAAAAAGTAATGGAGTCTGTACTTTGTGAAGTGTGTGGAGTGATTTTCTCGACGGCTGATGGTCTGAAAAGACATGTAGAAAATACTCACAGTAAGTGTTGGCTTAAGCTTTTAATTTTTCTAGCTTTTACAAAAATGTATATATTTTTAATAGAAAATACTACGATGAACCGCAACGCAATAGGAGAAAGGAAGGAACTATCTTCAATGAAACGATTGCGGACACCAGTTATGAACATCATAACACATAAAACGATTAAACTTAGCCCACCTTCATCTTTAAGCGTAAACGAATACAAACCGCTTAAGGGAACGAAACACGTACCTTTGCCGCCTTTCATAGCAAAGAAACATGCTTGTGTTAATGTAAAAAATAATGATGAATTCTGCTTTAAATGGAGTATAATTTCTGCATTATCACCGGTGAAAACGCATTCAGACAGACCATCGTCATATGATATAGCCGATATTACGCAAAGTGTTATACATCTTTCCAATGGAATAACATTAATGTTCAACGATCTCGAGTTTCCACTGGACGTGCAGAAAGTGGCAAAGTTTGAGGAATTAAACCCATCAATTAGCGTCAATGTGTATGGATATAAAGCAGAAATTAAGAAAATTGTGGGTCCAGACTATCATACAAAGAATGAGAAAAAGTGTCATATAAATTTATTACTAATACAAGGCACTGATGAACTGAATCACTACGTCTGGATAAAGAACCTTTCAAGGTAATAACATTGAGTTTTTTTTCATATTCCTTTTTTTAATTTTTTGTTTTTTTTTTTTTTCTGTTTAAGGTTGATCCATCATCAACAGACTCTACACGTCCGTTTACCACCTTTTATAACAAACAAATATGCGTGTGTTAATGTAAAAAATGACGATGAATTCTGCTTTAAATGGAGTATCATTTCCGCATTATCACCGGTGAAAACGCATTCAGACAGACCATCATCATACCATATAGCCGATATAACACAAAGTGTTATACATCTTAGCAATGGTATAACATTAAAGTTCAACGATCTCGAGTTTCCACTGAACGTGCAGAAAGTGGCAAAGTTTGAGGAATTAAACCCATCAATTAGCGTCAATGTGTATGGATATAAGGCAGAAATAAAAAAAATTGTGGGTCCATGCTATAACACAAAGAATGAGAAAAAGTGTCATATCAACTTATTATTGATACAAGGCACTGATGAACTTAATCACTACGTATGGATAAAGAACCTTTCAAGGTAATAACGTTGTTTTTTTTCAAATTCCTTTTTTTTTTTAATTTTTTTTGTTTTTTCTGTTTTTAGGTTGATCCGTGATCAACAGACTCTACACGAGCATAAGAGTTTCATTTGCAATATATGTCTGCAACATTTCCATAGTGAAGAAGCCCAATTACAACACAAAAATGAGTGTAGTAAGGTTGTAACAACGATGCCAAGTCCCGAAAAATCAACATTGCAATTTCAACACTATGAGCGCCAATTGGATGTACCATTCGTTATATATGCAGACTTTGAGTGTTTACTTGAAGAGGTTAGTACCTGTTTTGTCGACCCAGGAACATCTTCATCAGCTGTTGTTCAGGAGCATACACCATGTGCCTTTTCGTATTATATTAAGTGTTCTTATAATTCGTCATTAGATAGGTTAAGAGTGTATAAGGGAAAAGAATCCTCTAAAAATTTTCTAGATTCGCTTGTTAGGGATGTGAGGGGGCTCTATTCCGATTATATTATGAAACCAAAACCTATACCTAGACTGACAACCCAACAGATGAAAATTCAGACTGAAACGGAACTTTGTTACATGTGCAAGAAACCTCTTCTCGACGATCGAGTAATAGACCACTGTCATTTAACGGGGAAATATAGGGGTCCAGCTCATAATCAATGTAATTTATTGTTTAGAGTGCCTAAATTCTTTCCAATCTTTTTTCACAACTTTTCTGGGTATGATTGTCATTTATTCGTAAAAGAACTAGGGAATATAGATGGTGATATAAAAGTAATACCTGAAAATAAAGAACGATACATTTCCGTATCGAAGAGAATTACGGTTAGTGATACCAATACGGTAGAATTAAGATTTTTAGATTCAATTAGATTTATGAATAGTAGTTTAGATGAGCTTGTTAAATATTTACCCGAGGCAAAACTGGAGACAATACGTTCAATATACGGTGAAGAAAGCAAATTTAAACTGCTCACAAGAAAGGGTGTATTTCCCTATGAGTATATAAATTCGTGGACTCGTTTGGATGATGTTTGTTTGCCTCCAAGGGAAAATTTCGCGAGTAAATTAACAAATAGTGAGTGCAGTGAAATCGATTATGAACACGCACAAAAAGTTTGGAAAGAATTTAATTGCAAGACGCTTTGGGATTATTTAGAGTTATATTTGAAAACAGATGTTTTGCTTTTAACGGACGTTTTTGAAAATTTCAGAAAAATTTGTAAACAAATATATGAGCTGGATCCCTGTCAATACTATACTGCTCCGGGGTTAGCGTGGGACGCTATGTTAAAAACCACAAACATTAGACTAGAACTTTTAACTGACATTAACATTTATAATTTTATTAAACGCGGTATTAGGGGGGGTATTACGCAATGTTCGCATCGACACTCTGTGGCCAACAACAAATACATGGACAATTTCGATGAAACGAAACCCTCAAAATACATTACATATTTGGATGCCAATAACTTGTACGGGTGGGCAATGTCTCAACCTCTTCCACATTCTTCATTCGCATGGGTTGAAAATGTCAATGAAATCGACATTCGTAATATTCCGCTGGATTCCGATATTGGATACATATTAGAGGTTGATTTAGAGTATCCCGATTCAAAACATAATGAACATAACGATCTACCTTTTTGTGCAGAAAACAAAGCAGCACCCGGTTCTAAAACAAACAAGCTTATAACGGATTTAACAAACAAACATAAATATATTATCCACTATCGGAATCTACAACAGTGCCTAGAGAATGGATTGAAACTTGTTTGCATTCATAGGATTTTACAATTTAAACAGTCTGATTGGCTAAAGAGTTATATCGATTTGAATAATTATCATCGTACAAAAAGCACAAATTCATTTGAAAAAAATTTCTTCAAGCTATTAAACAACGCGGTATATGGGAAAACGATGGAGAATGTGGAAAAAAGGAAAGATGTGAAAATTGTCACACAATGGGAAAGTAAGGGTAGAAGTTTAGGTGCCCGCGCTCTTATAGCCAAACCAAACTTTCATAGTATAGCTATATTTTCGGAAACCATGGTTGCTATCCAGATGGATAGAGTAAAAGTGTGCTATGATAAGCCAATTTATTTAGGTTTTACCGTTCTTGATATTTCCAAGCTAAAGATGTACGACTTCCACTATAACTATATAAAACCAAAATACACGGACAATGTTCTTCTAAACTATATGGATACGGATTCATTTATTTATACAATTCAGACAGATGACTTTTACAGAGACATTATAGACGACATTGACAAACACTTTGATACTTCAGAATATTCGAAAGACAATCCCTATAACATTCCTTTGAAAAATTGTAAAATATTAGGATTAATGAAAGACGAAACACACGGTCAAATAATTAAGGAATTTATAGGTTTAAGATCAAAAATGTATTCGATAAGTATAGATAATAGTAAAACAATAAAAAAGGCCAAAGGTGTTAAAAAGACTGCTACAGACATATTGACAATAGACAATTATAGAGACTGTTTATATAGAGAGAAAATTTTTAGAGGAAATATGTATATATTTAGGTCTAAGCTACATAAAATTTACACAGAATGTATTAATAAGATAACTTTAAGCCATTTAGATGATAAGAGATTAATTAAGGAAGATAAAATTAGTACATATGCATGGGGGCATTATAAAATTTAAATTTAAGATAATAATAAAATATGTATATATTTAGGTCTAAGTTATATAAAATTTATACTGCATGTATTAATAAGATAGCTTTAAGCCATTTAGATGATAAGAGAGACATTGTGATATTTAGAATTTAAGATAATAATAAAATAATTCTTAATATATAACAGCTTTGTTTCAATCACAATTAGAAACCTTTTTTTTACATTTTTCAGCACATAAAGCCAATTTCTTATTTTCTATTTTTTAAATTACACTACATTTGAATTGTATTCAACTCTACAATATCGTCAACTTTACATTACACAGCTATACAGCTGTACAACCAACTATACAGCTGTACAACCAACTATACAGCTATACAGCTATACAACCACACAGCTGTACAACCAACTATACAGCTATACATACAACCACACAGCTGTACAACCAACTATACAGCTATACAACCACACAGCTGTACAACCAACTATACAGCTATACAGCTATACAACCACACAGCTGTACAACCAACTATACAGCTATACAGCTATACAACCACACAGCTATACAACCACACAGCTGTACAACCAACTATACAGCTATACAGCTATACAACCACACAGCTATACAACCACACAGCTGTACAACCAACTATACAGCTATACAGCTATACAACCACACAGCTATACAACCACACAGCTGTACAACCAACTATACAGCTATACAACCACACAGCTGTACAACCAACTATACAGCTATACAGCTATACAACCACACAGCTATACAACCACACAGCTGTACAACCAACTATACAGCTATACAGCTATACAACCACACAGCTATACAACCACACAGCTGTACAACCAACTATACAGCTATACAGCTATACAACCAATCAATCAACCATCTATACAACTATACAACCAACTAATACCACCATGAAACCATCTTACCTAACTTGATATCATCTTATAATAACATTAATTCTCGAATATTTAAAAATCTATACTTTTCCCTACAACACTCAGCAGTCATGTATTCTAAAATTTATCCAATATCAAATAAATACAACTACTATATATATAATCAATATGAAGACTTTGATTCAGTGAAATGTTTTAAAATTTCTATAAATATGCAAGATGTGCGAATTTTATGTTTAGTCATATCGATGACCTTGATCTTGTATGCAAACACTTTTATCTTAAACGCAGAATATTTTTTTTTTTTTCCTCTATTGGACTTGGTTGACTTTCAAACATATGAATGCTGATAACAAGATTCCTGTTGGAACATGTAAAGTTGACGATATTGTAGAGTTGAATACAATTCAAATGTAGTGTAATTTAAAAAATAGAAAATAAGAAATTGGCTTTATGTGCTGAAAAATGTAAAAAAAAGGTTTCTAATTGTGATTGAAACAAAGCTGTTATATATTAAGAATTATTTTATTATTATCTTAAATTCTAAATATCACAATGTCTCTCTTATCATCTAAATGGCTTAAAGCTATCTTATTAATACATGCAGTATAAATTTTATATAACTTAGACCTAAATATATACATATTTTATTATTATCTTAAATTTAAATTTTATAATGCCCCCATGCATATGTACTAATTTTATCTTCCTTAATTAATCTCTTATCATCTAAATGGCTTAAAGTTATCTTATTAATACATTCTGTGTAAATTTTATGTAGCTTAGACCTAAATATATACATATTTCCTCTAAAAATTTTCTCTCTATATAAACAGTCTCTATAATTGTCTATTGTCAATATGTCTGTAGCAGTCTTTTTAACACCTTTGGCCTTTTTTATTGTTTTACTATTATCTATACTTATCGAATACATTTTTGATCTTAAACCTATAAATTCCTTAATTATTTGACCGTGTGTTTCGTCTTTCATTAGTCCTAATATTTTGCAATTTTCCAAAGGAATGTTATAGGGATTGTCTTTCGAATATTCTGAAGTATCAAAGTGTTTGTCAATGTCGTCTATAATGTCTCTGTAAAAGTCATCTGTCTGAATTGTATAAATAAATGAATCCGTATCCATATAGTTTAGAAGAACATTATTCGTGTATTTGGGTTTTATATAGTTATAGTGGAAGTCGTACATCTTTAGCTTGGAAATATCAAGAACGGTAAAACCTAAATAAATTGGCTTATCATAGCACACTTTTACTCTATCCATCTGGATAGCAACCATGGTTTCCGAAAATATAGCTATACTATGAAAGTTTGGTTTGGCTATAAGAGCGCGGGCACCTAAACTTCTACCCTTACTTTCCCATTGTGTGACAATTTTCACATCTTTCCTTTTTTCCACATTCTCCATCGTTTTCCCATATACCGCGTTGTTTAATAGCTTGAAGAAATTTTTTTCAAATGAATTTGTGCTTTTTGTACGATGATAATTATTCAAATCGATATAACTCTTTAGCCAATCAGACTGTTTAAATTGTAAAATCCTATGAATGCAAACAAGTTTCAATCCATTCTCTAGGCACTGTTGTAGATTCCGATAGTGGATAATATATTTATGTTTGTTTGTTAAATCCGTTATAAGCTTGTTTGTTTTAGAACCGGGTGCTGCTTTGTTTTCTGCACAAAAAGGTAGATCGTTATGTTCATTATGTTTTGAATCGGGATACTCTAAATCAACCTCTAATATGTATCCAATATCGGAATCCAGCGGAATATTACGAATGTCGATTTCATTGACATTTTCAACCCATGCGAATGAAGAATGTGGAAGAGGTTGAGACATTGCCCACCCGTACAAGTTATTGGCATCCAAATATGTAATGTATTTTGAGGGTTTCGTTTCATCGAAATTGTCCATGTATTTGTTGTTGGCCACAGAGTGTCGATGCGAACATTGCGTAATACCCCCCCTAATACCGCGTTTAATAAAATTATAAATGTTAATGTCAGTTAAAAGTTCTAGTCTAATGTTTGTGGTTTTTAACATAGCGTCCCACGCTAACCCCGGAGCAGTATAGTATTGACAGGGATCCAGCTCATATATTTGTTTACAAATTTTTCTGAAATTTTCAAAAACGTCCGTTAAAAGCAAAACATCTGTTTTCAAATATAACTCTAAATAATCCCAAAGCGTCTTGCAATTAAATTCTTTCCAAACTTTTTGTGCGTGTTCATAATCGATTTCACTGCACTCACTATTTGTTAATTTACTCGCGAAATTTTCCCTTGGAGGCAAACAAACATCATCCAAACGAGTCCACGAATTTATATACTCATAGGGAAATACACCCTTTCTTGTGAGCAGTTTAAATTTGCTTTCTTCACCGTATATTGAACGTATTGTCTCCAGTTTTGCCTCGGGTAAATATTTAACAAGCTCATCTAAACTACTATTCATAAATCTAATTGAATCTAAAAATCTTAATTCTACCGTATTGGTATCACTAACCGTAATTCTCTTCGATACGGAAATGTATCGTTCTTTATTTTCAGGTATTACTTTTATATCACCATCTATATTCCCTAGTTCTTTTACGAATAAATGACAATCATACCCAGAAAAGTTGTGAAAAAAGATTGGAAAGAATTTAGGCACTCTAAACAATAAATTACATTGATTATGAGCTGGACCCCTATATTTCCCCGTTAAATGACAGTGGTCTATTACTCGATCGTCGAGAAGAGGTTTCTTGCACATGTAACAAAGTTCCGTTTCAGTCTGAATTTTCATCTGTTGGGTTGTCAGTCTAGGTATAGGTTTTGGTTTCATAATATAATCGGAATAGAGCCCCCTCACATCCCTAACAAGCGAATCTAGAAAATTTTTAGAGGATTCTTTTCCCTTATACACTCTTAACCTATCTAATGACGAATTATAAGAACACTTAATATAATACGAAAAGGCACATGGTGTATGCTCCTGAACAACAGCTGATGAAGATGTTCCTGGGTCGACAAAACAGGTACTAACCTCTTCAAGTAAACACTCAAAGTCTGCATATATAACGAATGGTACATCCAATTGGCGCTCATAGTGTTGAAATTGCAATGTTGATTTTTCGGGACTTGGCATCGTTGTTACAACCTTACTACACTCATTTTTGTGTTGTAATTGGGCTTCTTCACTATGGAAATGTTGCAGACATATATTGCAAATGAAACTCTTATGCTCGTGTAGAGTCTGTTGATCACGGATCAACCTAAAAACAGAAAAAACAAAAAAAATTAAAAAAAAAAAGGAATTTGAAAAAAAACAACGTTATTACCTTGAAAGGTTCTTTATCCATACGTAGTGATTAAGTTCATCAGTGCCTTGTATCAATAATAAGTTGATATGACACTTTTTCTCATTCTTTGTGTTATAGCATGGACCCACAATTTTTTTTATTTCTGCCTTATATCCATACACATTGACGCTAATTGATGGGTTTAATTCCTCAAACTTTGCCACTTTCTGCACGTTCAGTGGAAACTCGAGATCGTTGAACTTTAATGTTATACCATTGCTAAGATGTATAACACTTTGTGTTATATCGGCTATATGGTATGATGATGGTCTGTCTGAATGCGTTTTCACCGGTGATAATGCGGAAATGATACTCCATTTAAAGCAGAATTCATCGTCATTTTTTACATTAACACACGCATATTTGTTTGTTATAAAAGGTGGTAAACGGACGTGTAGAGTCTGTTGATGATGGATCAACCTTAAACAGAAAAAAAAAAAAAACAAAAAATTAAAAAAAGGAATATGAAAAAAAACTCAATGTTATTACCTTGAAAGGTTCTTTATCCAGACGTAGTGATTCAGTTCATCAGTGCCTTGTATTAGTAATAAATTTATATGACACTTTTTCTCATTCTTTGTATGATAGTCTGGACCCACAATTTTCTTAATTTCTGCTTTATATCCATACACATTGACGCTAATTGATGGGTTTAATTCCTCAAACTTTGCCACTTTCTGCACGTCCAGTGGAAACTCGAGATCGTTGAACATTAATGTTATTCCATTGGAAAGATGTATAACACTTTGCGTAATATCGGCTATATCATATGACGATGGTCTGTCTGAATGCGTTTTCACCGGTGATAATGCAGAAATTATACTCCATTTAAAGCAGAATTCATCATTATTTTTTACATTAACACAAGCATGTTTCTTTGCTATGAAAGGCGGCAAAGGTACGTGTTTCGTTCCCTTAAGCGGTTTGTATTCGTTTACGCTTAAAGATGAAGGTGGGCTAAGTTTAATCGTTTTATGTGTTATGATGTTCATAACTGGTGTCCGCAATCGTTTCATTGAAGATAGTTCCTTCCTTTCTCCTATTGCGTTGCGGTTCATCGTAGTATTTTCTATTAAAAATATATACATTTTTGTAAAAGCTAGAAAAATTAAAAGCTTAAGCCAACACTTACTGTGAGTATTTTCTACATGTCTTTTCAGACCATCAGCCGTCGAGAAAATCACTCCACACACTTCACAAAGTACAGACTCCATTACTTTTTTATATAAAAATCACTTGATTAACTTCACACTTGATTAACTTTCGTTGACAAATTTCTAACAACAAACTATATGTATAAAAAATCACTTGATTAACTTCACTTGACGAATTTCTAAGACAAACTATATGTATAAAAAAAATCACTTGATTAACTTCACTTGACGAATTTCGAAGAGAAACTATAGCCGATGAGGTTGTTGCTGTTCTTTTTATACTAAAACTCTTATCTATAATAAAATCTTATTTATACAGAAATATGCTGACCACACACAAACAAGCAGAATGGATCTTTTTCCATAAGAACAAAGAACCGCAAAACTATAAACAATTATTTATAAACAATCTATCATAACAAAAAAATTTCTTATCTACTTTTACTCACACAGAATTCAATCGTTAATTTTAGCATACATGAAACCTAAAACCACAAAACTATAAACAATTATTCATAAACAACCGAATGAACGAACGTGTTTATTCCTGTTAATGTAAATATGAATTTCATCATCGAAAATATGCTGACCACACAGCAAGGATATCTTTTTCCATAAGAACAAAGAACCGCAAAACTATAAACAATTATTTATAAACAACCTATAATAATAACAAAAAATTCTTATCTACTTTTACTGACACAGAATTCAATCGCTAACTTTAGCCTATATGAAACCTAAAACCACCAAACTTAAATTTCAATTGATAACGAACGTGTTTATTCCTGTTAATGTAAATATGAATTTCATCATCGAAAATATGCTGACCACACACAAACAAGCAGAATGGATCGATCGTGTTTATTCCTGTTCGTAAGTGAAGAAGCAGTGGAATAATATTAAGTAAAAGTGGAATAATAAAAAGAAAAGCAAAATAATGTAATTTATAATTTTTTTTATAAATATATATTTTTATAATAATTTTTTTTTTTTATTTTTTTTTTAATTTTTTTAAATTTTTTTTTTATTTTTTTTTTTTAATTTTTTTTATTTTTTTTTTTTAATTTTTTTTTAATTTTTTTTCACTCCTCCGTTAAATCAATGACGATGCCGATGTCGGACGGCCAAAATTCCTCCTCTTCCACCTCCTCCTCTTTTTGTTGTTGTTGTTGATGTTGATGTTGTTGTTGTTGTTGTTGTTGTTGTTGTTGTTGTTGTTGTAGGTATAAGTCGACCTCCTCTACCAGTATAACCAAATTTCAATTGATAACACACAATCTATAAATAAACTACATGCTGAAGGCCAACTAAAAATCTAATTTACAAATACAAGTTATTTTCATCATATACAAATACTCTAAACCAAAAATTATTTTAATTCAAAACTACTATCAGATAAAAAACCTACCGATTCCAAAACAAATCTCTTATATAAACACAAGCAGAATGGACCTTTTTCCATACAACTAGAAATGCTGATCAACCGTCACTTTCTGCATATCACGAAGTCTAACTAAAAAAAAACAATTGATAAAGCACGTATCTGATATGCAAGTTGTGATCGACTTGGAAAAAAAAAATTTAAAACAATTCGTGTTTATTCCTCTCAATGTAACATCATATGTGAATCATAATTCGTACAACTCTTATCAATCTTGGCATTTAAAAAAAAGTCAGTTAGGGATACTGCTACTGCCATCTCTGAAGAAACAGCGAAAGCCTTCTCAAAGTCTAACTACCGGTTTGGATCCCCACTAATTAGTATTGCTATCAGCCACCCCACTAATTAGTATTGCTATTAGCCACCTGCGCTCGTGGCGCTAGTGTCGCTAAGGAGAAATCGAACTGCATTACCGTGGTCCAGAAAGTGGTCCCAAACCGCCATATACCCACTACTATACTTTTCTTGAATTTCCAGTACAAACATTGGGAGGTAGTAGAAGGAGTGAAGCGAATCTCATATTTATTTAGCATTCGTTGCAATTATTAAGGGACAATATCTGGCAAAATTTGAAGTATGTAGTTCTCTTAATTTCAATGAAAATTGTGCATTGGTATTCGAGGGGGTAGAAGAAGTGTTCGAATCATACTAAATTTTTCGACATGAATAATTTTTGTAATAGTATACTTTTATCAAAATTTAAAGTCGATAACTTTCATATTTTGAATAAAAATTATTTAATCGAAATTCCGAAATTTCAAGAAATTTGTGTGTAAGGGGGTAGAAAGAGTGAGTTGAAGTTGATAGTTTATCCAAAATAAACTGCCAACAAGTCGGGCGAAACTTTATTATTTTTGGGACAAAATGCGCATGCGTAGAAAGTCAATATGCAGGTTAGAGTGGTTAGGGAAGACTAAGTGAAAGGAGCTTCTTAAGCAGGGCAGTTCTCAATTTAACACTTTCCGGAAACGCTCCATATTTCATTCCTTTATTTATACAAGTTTGAGTTTTCATGAAGGGAGGGGGGAGGGTGATAGTAAGGGTAGGTGGATGTAAATAGTTTTTTAAGTGATTGCTTGAACCAAATCCAATATTCTTTGTATAGAATGTCAGTTTCATAGACGAAGTTGCATAGAATTTTCATTGGATTCGGTGTATTTTAAATTCACGAAACCAAACATTTGTATGGGAGGGGGTAGAGGAGGTAGAGGAATCGTAAAATTTGTGATGCAGTTTTATTTCGTTTCTTTTGTAAGGTGCTTGTACAAAATTTCAAGTTTGTAGCTTTTAATTTGTTAGTTAATAGTTGATTTAATGAAATTGGTCGAAATCATACTTTTGTGTGGGAGGGGGTAGAAGGGCAAGTGCAATCTCAAAACTTTTAACGTAATTTTATTTCAACTATTTTTGTAAGTTCTTGTGCAAAATTTCAAATTGATAGCATGTAATAGTTAGGTGATAATTGATTTCTAACAAATGGTCGAAAAAATAATTTTGTATGGGAGGGGGTAGAAGTTTTAAAGATATTCAACCAGTTAATATTTCAAACTCTTACAGATTTTTTTTAAATGCATTTCGCAAATTTTCAACTTTCTACCTAAAAATTTCATTCAAAAATTTTCAGTTTATATGTTTTTTTCATTGCACATGAAACACTTTGTGCACGTTAGACCTCCACTTCGGTGCATAACAATTTTGGAACAAATTATTGTTTTTTTTCTGTGTACAATAAATAGATACGTCGACGTGCAAAATTTAAACTTTGTATCTTTTACGAGAGCCATAAAAAAATCACTCAAAGTTTTCAACATTTTCGCTTTCCACCTCCCTCCCCTTACACCCCCCAGCTTAAATTTTTTACCAAAATTAAAGACTATATAGCTCTACAGTCTGACAAATTTTTGATTTGATATCTGTATTCAATTTTGAGTTTTGGTGATTTGTAGTTTTGGAAAGCGCGCCATTTTTGAAATGCCCCCCATTTCCCCCCACTACTATTATGTCAACATGTTGTATTTTTATACTCTAGATGGAATCTGAGAGTATTACAAGTTCGCTCTAAGGTTTGTAACGCCAAGAAATAAGGCTCGGTGAAAAAAATGATGAATACAGAAGTTAATATTATCACTCAAAAATTTCAAAACCGGATGTCCGTCCGTCCGTCCGTCCGTCCGTCCGTCCGTCTGTCCGTCCGTCTGTCCGTCCGTCCGTCCGTCCGTCCGTGCGCTCTCTAGCTTGAGAACGCGTTGAGCTAGAAAGTTCAAATTTTGTACACGTCGTTTTTGACAAAAAAGTAAGGTCAAGTTCGTGAACGGGCCAAATCGTTCCACCCCTTCTACCCCCTCCCATACAAAATGACACAATTACGCAATTTGACAATAAACGGATTTGCTCAAAAAGTATAAAAGTTATTGGCCTGAAATTCAGAATATATTACTTTTATGATAATGTCAATCTATCATAAAAAAATTGTGCGTGTCCTCCCCCTCCTTCTACCACCTCCCATACAAACTGTACTTATCATGAATTACTCTAAGCCAATTTCCTCAGTGCTTATAAAATTCAGCGGGCTGAAATTGTGCACCAAATACTTATTTAAAATTGTTAGTAAGGTCAAAAAAAATAAGATGATTAACTTCACCCCTTCTACCCCCTCCCATACAAAATGACACAATTTTGCAATTTGACAATAAATGGATTTACTCAAAAAGTATAAAAGCTATTGGTCTCAATTTTGGTATATATTACTTTTTTAATGATTTAAATCTACAGTACAAAAATTATTTGCTTCCTCCCTTTCCTTCCACCCTCTCCCATACAAACTACACTTTTTCCTGAAATGCTCTAAGCCGATTTTCTCAGAACATATATCATTTGTTGAGCTCATATTTTGTAATAAATATTTAATTAATATTATTACTAAGGTGAAAAAAAAAATATTTGATTTGCTTCACTACTTCTATCCTCTCCCATACAATATGACACAGTTTCACAACTTCACAAAAAATCGATTTTCTTGAAAATTATGAATGGCACTAGTCTGAAATTTAAGGGATGCCAATTTTATAATATTCCTAGTTATTTCTGAAAAAATCATCAAAATCCCCCCACTCTTTCTACCACCTCCCATACAAACTGCACATTTTCACTAAATCAAACTCACTAATTTTCTCAGTTCCCATTCAGTTTTTGGAGTAAGCATTTTGTATAAAACATTTTCATAGCTACTTTAGCATGATGTCGAAAAAATTAGTACAATGCTATCATCCCTTCTAACACTCCCCATACAAAATTTCTTGGGATCACAAAAAATTCTATTTCATCTAGAGTGTCGTAAGATTGCGCTTTACGCGCAATCGTAGCCCTGTTATGTTTTTTTATATTATTCTATTAAAGCTTAGTACACGTTTCAAGTTTCATTTACATAGCTTAAGAGATAGTCGAGATATTAATTTTTAAGTGTTTTTCTTTGCAGCCCCCCTGATCCTTCCCCTTACAATAATTAGCTTCTATCTAAACTGATTCTAGCACATCCATATGCTATCTTAATGGTCTCAAAATATCAATTTTTTATAGGAAGTACTTTCGAAGATATAATCATTTGAAAAAAAAATTCGGCCGACAATTGGTTCTTAGCCCCCCCTCTTCGCACCCCAATGGATAAAAAAATTAAATTATTTTTAAAAGTTGTCCTACAAACTTTTTTATATGTATGTTGATTTTTAGCTTCCTAGCTGTAACCATGGTTGAGATATTTGAATTCGTATTTTTCGGTTTAAGCGCTCCCCCTGCCTCCCCCTGAACTTGTACACCCCCCAAAATGGGTATCCGCCTGAGATCCGCAACTACCTATAATCCCTCCAAAAATAAACTTTCTATCTTGAAGGGTTTGGGAGTTAATGTGCGCTGAGCGTTCACGTCGGCGTACGGCGGACGGCGTACAGACCGACGGATTTTTTTTTTTTGCATTTTTAGGCTAATTTAGTCATGAAACGCGAAAAAAAAAATTTTCAGGGTAGCAAAGTTTTTTTTTTTCTTGTGTCGATCACAATACTTTATTATTAGAATAATAAAGTAATTAGTTGTAAATGTAATAAAATTAATTATGGTAAAAATTAGTTCTATTAGCTTTGCTAGTTGCAATGAAAACCGAATCAATGCATTTTTGAAAATCTCCACTTGAAATATTTTAAATTTAAGTGTCAAAGCACTTGATTCAGTCATAGCTTTTTATATGTTTAATAAATTAGATGAAAGCAACATCTGTATATATGTATTCTACAATACAGTATTTATTTGAATTTATATTATGAAGGAAATTTTAAATACCAATGTACATTATTCCATCTCATTCCTTCACATTTCGTTTTATAGAGTTAATCGATTTGTGCAGTGAACAGCTTATATGTTATAAGTTCCCATTACATAGTTTGAGAGATGGATCTATCTGTTAAGTCATTCCAAAGAAATATGAAAAAAAAGCTTCGGCCCATAATTTGTTTTTAGTCCACCTTTTCGTACCCCTATTTTACTATAGCCATTTTGTGTGCTATCTCCTTTATGTATAATTTTGAGTAATTGTTAAAATATTGGCATTACACGCGCCAATATAATTACTTGATTTTTTATTAATGCATGAAATAAAATGAATAAATTAAATCGTACTTTTCTGGATAAATGTTGCGTGTAGCTTTTTTTCTTGTCAAAAAATTCTTCTACGAAAAATAACATTCTTTTCCTATGAATTGTTTTTATCCTGGAATGTTCGTTCGAAAAATATTTTCATAAAACAACGCGCTCAATTATTAACACTTTCCTGAATATAAAACTCTTCTTACCACGTATGCCCACTGAAATGAACTGAAACAAATAATTTCAGCAGTCTTTTGAATCCACTGGGAGATACTCTTGAAGTATTTATGAGGACATTATCCAACCGAAAAGCATTGTTCCACAATTTTTTGAATCGACGGAAAGCGATTTAACGATTTACGAGTTTTTTAGTAGTTGAAAATATTTTCTCCCATTCGCCCCTCAAAACCGATTTGAAGGTGAAAACATGTTGAAAATAATATATTTCGTATTCGATAGCGATTCATACCACATAAAGCCCAGAATAATATTTTTTGATAGTGAGTTTTAGCGCAAATTTCATATCAAGGACTCTATCCGCATCTCGAATCTGAACAATTCAATTTCACACTCAGCTGAAGTTTCAGGTGCACTCCTAGAAATGGGAGATTAAAAAAAAAAAAATTACGATAATAAAACAAAGTTTTAAATTTGCAAGATGATTTTCTCTTGTGTAAAATATCAAGAATGGTCCTCACGTTTTTCCACCCTTGACAATAAAGTTCTTGTATACACATACGCGTGTACCTAAAAAATATTGTATGAAAATAAAAATTGTTGCCGAATTGTTTTCAGAAAAGGGTGGCACTCTCGGAAGAAAGTTCCGGCTACATTCCAACGTTATAAAAATGTTAATGTTCTCAATACCTTTAGCTAAAAGGGGGGGTCAAGTAAAGCGGAAATGAGACGCGAAAAAGGACTAAAATCGTGCACAAAACGAGAAACCGAAAAGCCAGGGCCAACGAAGTGGCTCGATCGAAAAGTGAAAGGAAATGGTCATACTTTTTTCTATAGAGCTCGCATTCAACCGACATTTAATGTCGCCCTTCATTGGTTCTTTATTCGTCCCAAGAGGATTAATTTCACGTACGAGCACAATGTTAAATTGGCTACATTCCGGGGATTTACCTTTTGGACGGGATGTGAATAGTAAAAATGTATGTACACATCCAATGGAATGAAAATTTATTTGAACCTTCACTCCTTCTCCTCTCCCCGTCCTGATAGATCACAGAAAGCAAAAATTCAGATTTTTTAAAATTTCTACGACAAATCTGAGTAAGGGTTGACGTCTGAGTATGTGGATAAATCTAATACGCAGGGTGTTTTTTAAGAGGCGGAGAACTTTAAATTAAAAAAAAAAAACACAGAAGAAATTTTTCAGTATCCATGAAATTGGCTTTATTTGGAAAATAACTTTATAGCATTAATTTTTGAATATGATTTTGGGCATGTGGCCGCCGCGGCTGGCGCGTATATGGCGTAATATGGAAGTTCATTTTTCACACACTAAATGAAGAAAATTTTTGATTTTAAGAAATTTTGTATGTGGAAGCTGTAGAAGGGGTTACGGTATTGAACCAATTTCTCACATCATGCTAGAATGTTTTATTATACTCTAGATGAAATCTGAGAGTATATTGTGTTTGCCTTACCGTTTGTAACGCTAAGAAATAACACTCGCACAGAGCCGCCAAGGGTACAGAAATATTTGTTGTCGCTCAAAAACCTCGATTCCGAGTGACCGTCTGTCCGTCTGTGCGTCTGTCTACAGCATAACTCTCGAAAGCTTTGAGCTATAGTGCTGAAAATTTTTGTATGTCACTTTTAGCAAAAAAGTAACTTTAAGTTCGTGAATAGGCTACATCACCCCACTCCTTCTACCCCCTCCCATACAAATTTCAAGAAATTTCCAAATATTAAGAAATTGATTTTTCTTTGAAACTGTTTAAGCTATATAGATGTCATTGATATCATGGAATATTGATCCGATCCCCTTACTCCTTCTACCCCCTCCCATACAAATGGACAATTTTGAAAAATACATATTTTCGATTTTCATTGAAACTAGTAAAGCTGAAAAGACGAAATTTTGTCAGAATTAATTCTACCATAATTGCAATTTATTTTAAAAATAATTATCAACTTCACCTCACTCCTTCTACCCCCCCCATACAAATTTCACGAAATTTTGAAATTTAAATTAAATTATTTTTCTTCGAAATTGTTAAGGCTAGCAACTTGATATTTTGTATAAAGTATACAAATAGAAATATTAATAATGCGAAAAAAATTATTTTGATCCATACACTCCCATACAAATGCATAATTTTTGTTAAATGCATTTTATCGATTTCCATTCAAACTAGAAAAAGTACAAACTTCAAATTTTGCCAAAATTTGTTTCTTAATAATTGAAATAACTGTTAGAAAAAATTATCAGCTCCGCTCCACTCCTTCTACCACCTCCCATACAAATAGCTGTATTATAAATTCAAGAAAAGCATTTCTCCTTCAAGTATACATATGAGAGCTATCGACTTTGAAATTGAATCAAAGCAAGGTGATAAGGATGATGATAAGCAGTTTCAAAATCATCTTAAACGCTCCACTTCCTCTGCCACCTCCCATACAAATGCCCCAATTTCAGAAAAACTATGACTAATTTCTTTAAAAATAATGAAAACTAAAAACTTTAAATTCAGTAAAAAACATTTTGCATGCCATGTTCGGTGTCATATACGAAAAATGCAAACCTTCCCCTCTACTTCTACCACCTCCCATGCAAAAGTCTTTATTCACTATTCGAAAGAATTTAAGATGATATATTTTCCGGTATATTAAAGTCATTTCCATCTCATCTAGAGTATTACATGATTGGGCTTTAAGCCCAATTATAATTCTGTTAAGTTTGAAAATTTAAGTTTAAATTAAATAAAATTTAATAGTTACGGAGAAAATTAGTGCATTGGATTTAGTGAAATTGTGCATTTTGTATGGGGGCTGGTAGAAGGAATGGGAAGTTCTTCGTGAGTTTTTCAAAAATAACTGTAACTGTTTTCAATCGCAGATCAGTAGCATTCAAATTTTTCAGGAAAATCGATTTTTTGAAAAGTTGTGAAATTGTGTCATATTGTAATGGAGGGGGTAGAAGAAGTGAAGCTGATTATCTAATTTTTTATGCCTTACTAATAATTCTAAATAAATATTTTTTTCAAAATTTCAGCTCGATAAATTTTATACGTTCTAAGTAAATTGGTTTATAGTATTTCATGAAAAAGTGCAGTTTATATGAGAGGTGGTAGAAGAAGTGGGGGATTCAAAAAATTCTTATATCGTAGATTGAAATCGGTATAGAAGTAATATATTCCAAATTTCAGATCAATCGGTTTAGTGTTAAATGTCGAAAATTCATCATTCGCTATTTTGTATGGGAGGGGGTACAAAAGGTGGAGCGATTGGGCCCGTTCACGAATTTGATCTTACTTTTTTGCAAAAACAACGTATACAAAAATTTTAACGTTCCAGGTCAACGTGTTCTCATGCTAGAGAGCGAACAGATGGACATCCGGTTTTGAGATTTTTGAGTGATAGTATTAACTTCTGTATCATTCATTTTTTTCTCCGAGCCTTATTTCTTAGCGGTACAAACTTTAGACCAAACTTAGATTTCATCTAGAGTATAAATAGTAAATATCTGCCTACAAGCAGGTGCCGCTTTATTATTCTTCAGACAAGTCAAGGATGAGTGTAATCAGGTTAGGCTGAAAGTAGTTAGGGCGACTCATGAGAGAAGGTTCTAAGGGCTATTATCAATTATTTAACGATAACGATCAATATTTCTGGCTTAAAGAATAGGGGAATCAGCGATGTGGGTGGTTGTAGAAGCGGTGGGTAAAATTCGCAATAGTTTCTATTCATGAAATCATACATTTGTATGGGAGGGTGTAGAAGTGTTAGAGTAGTCGCAACATTTCTTAATAGTTTTTCTTTTATCTTTTGCTTTGAAAAAAGTTCGCACAAAATTTCAAGTTCGTAGCTTTTAATTTGTTCGCTGTTGATTTATTGAAATCAAAATGATACTTTTGTGTGAGAGTGGGTAGAATAAATAGAGGGATTTGAATATTTTTGATAAAACTTAGTTTTGAATAATTTTAGAAGCGCTTGTACAAATTTTCAATAGTATGTTGGTGATAATTGATTTATTAAAAGTGATCGAAATAATACTTTTGTTTGGGAAGGGGTAGAAGTAGAGAAAGTATTCAACCAGTTAATATCCTGAACTCTTACTTATTTTTATACTCTATATGAAATCTGAGAGTATTATTTAAGTTTGCCACAAAGTTTGTGACGCCAAGAAATAAGGTTCGGAGAAAAAAATGAATGATACAGAAGTACATATAATCACTCAAAAATCTCAAAGCCGGTTGTCCGTCCGTCCGTCTGTTATCCGTGTCCTCTCTAGCTTGAAGACGCGTTGAGCTAGAGACCTCAAATTTTGTACACGTCATTTTTGACAAAATAGTAAGGTGAAGTTCGAGAAACGAGTCAAATAGCTCCACCCTTCTTACCCCCTCCCATACAAAATAACACAATTTTGCAATTTAACAATAAAAGGATTTACTCGAAAAGTATAAATGCTATTGTTCTAAAATTTAGAATATATTACTTTTATGATGATTTCAATCTACTGTATAAAAGTTATTTGAGTCCTTCCCTTTCTTCCACCATAGCCCATACAAATTGCATTTTTTCATGAAATACTCAAAACAAATTTACTCAGTACGTATAAAATTTATCGAGCTGAAATTGTGCACTAAATATTTATTTAGAGTTATTAGTAAGACCAAAAAAAAATTAGACGATTGGCTCCACTCCTTCTTCTTCTACAATGGTGCTACAGCCCAAATCGGACCTTGGCCTCCTGACATTCAAGTTCCTTAACATTTTTTTTTATTACATATTGTGGAAGAGTTGTTAGCCCTTCGCACAACCCTCTTTCTACGAAATTTTTCATTTTCGTAGATTGAGGTGACCAAGGTATATCCAGGCAGGCAATGTGCTGAAATTATATATTGCGTCGACCGAGATTTGAACTCACGACCTTCACATTACAAGACCAACACGCTACCCACTAGGCTACACCCTAGCTAACTTCTTCTTCTACCCCAACCCATAAAATCTGACACAGTTTCACAACTTTACAAAAAGTCGATTTTCCTGAAAAGTATGAATGCTACTGATCTGCAATTTAAAACATGTCATAAGCATGATGCTTATAATTATTTCTGAAAAAGTTATTAAGAACTCGCCTCTCCTTCTACCACCTCTCATACAAACTGAACAAGTTCACTAAATCTTAAGTAGTAATTTTCTCAGTACCTAATAAATTTTTTACAAAAAGTTTTGAAAACAACTGTAGCGTGATGTGAAATTATTAGTTCAATGGCGGAGGGGGTACCCTCTACCACTTCTCCTACAAAAACTCTAAAAATCAAAAAAAAAAATTCTATCATCTAGAGTATCGCACGATTGGGCCTTACTTACTTACTTACGATGGTGCTACAGTCCAAACCGGACTTTGGCCTCCTGAATACTTTGCCTCCATCCATCTTGGTTCAGTGACCACGTCCTCCAATTAGAAAATCTTGCAAGTGATTTGCTGTCTGTCTTTGTCCGTTGACTTTCCCTTTTAGTGTGCGTCTGGAAATTCTTCCGTCATCATCCGTTTCACATGACCAAACCGGTGAAACTTTTTAAATTTTACGAGGGTTGACACATCTTTACGCCCCATCATAATTCTTTTTAAATGAATTTCGCAAAATTTAGAAAACTTAAAATGTAAATCAAAAATTTGATTTTATGTGTTTTTTTTTTCAATACACATGAAACATTTCGAGCAGGTTATTGCCCCCTTCAGTGCATAACAGTTCTGGCTCAAATTTTTTTTGTATGTACATATAACATATGCAAAGTTTTAAGTTTGTATCTTTTACCTGAGTCCTAAAAAAATTACCATCAATCAATCAATCAAATTCCTGTTAAGACCCCCTATAGGGGCATAGGACAGAAACAACTCTCTTCCACAAGGCGCGATCCTGAGCATCGGCCTTAAGCTGTTGCCAGGACTTGTTTATTCCTCTGGCCTCCTGCTCAACTGCTCGCTTCCATGTGTTACATGGTCGACCAACCCGACGTCTTCCTTGAGGACTATAATCCAGAGCCTGTTTTGCGATATTTTGCTCTGGTTTCCTCAAAGTATGACCGATCCACTGCCACTTCCGCCGTTGAATCTCAATACCTATTTTAGTCTGGCCAGTTGTACTCCAAAGTTCGTCGTTGGAGATCACTTCTGGCCAGAATATTCCTGAAATGCGCCGGAGGCATTGGTTTACGAAAGTCTGTAGTTTCTTGGTAAGTCGAACGGTCACTTTCCAAGTAGTACAACCATACAACAACACAGATTTGACGCATGCGTCAAAAACTCGCAGCTTCGTGCGAAGGGAGATCTCTCTTAACCTCCAGAAAGGGGAAAGGATACCGGGCAGGTGATAATATGCAGCCTTGTCTGACACCCGTTCGCATAGGGAAGCTCTCGGACAGCTCTCCTCTATGCAAGACGCGACACCTTGCATCTTCGTAGGATTCTTTAATCATAGCTATGACCTTATCTGGAATACCTCTCCTACGCAAAGCATTCCATATGTAATCTCGCTTAACGCTGTCGAAAGCCTTCTCGAGATGTAGTAGCGAACCCATTTCGGCTGACTGCTCTAATATTATCCGTAGGGTATTTGTGTGGTCGGTACAAGACGACCCTTTACGGAATCCAGCCTGATAAACTTCGAGAGTGCTCTCGACGACATCACTAATCCTATTGAGAATTACCTTAGCCATAATTTTTGAGACGGCAGAAAGTAGACATATACCACGCCAATTGCCACAATCCCGAAGGTCGCCCTTCTTCGGAATCTTCACAATGACGCCCTCCTTCCATTCAGTCGGATATCTTCCCTCACTCCTCACCTTAGTGAAGAGTGGGAGGAGTATATCGGCTGTGATTTTCGGGTCCGCTTTGAGGAGTTCGGTTGGTAGTCCGTCTATACCTGGAGCTTTCCTTCCCGCCATTGACCGAATGGCGGAAACTATCTCTTCATTATGTGGGGGATTGTCCCTAATAGAGGATTGTTGTGGTTGGATGTTTGGAAGTTGTTCTGTTTCCGGAATATCTTCCTCTGACAAGATGTTTAAAATATCAGAGAAGTATTCCTTCCATCGCCGCAACTGGTGTTCACTCATATTAAGGAGAGTTCCGTTGACATCTCTCACCAGGTGGTTGGCGGTGAAATTCCTGTTCGTCAACTGTTTCATGATTTTGAAAAGTGAACCCATATCCCCAAGGTAAGCCGCAGATTCTGCCCTGTTTGCCAGATCTTCAATGGCCTTTCTCTTGTCGCGTCTAACAGCCCTCTTAAGCTGTATATGAGCATCTCGGTAGTTCTGCCTCAAGTCGGGCGTTCGTTGGTTGACATCAGGTTGAGAGATGATTGCCAATTTGGCTTTTTTCCGATTGCCAACCTTGACCCATGTGTCTTGTGACATCCAGGCTTTCTCACCGCTTTGCATATATCCCACAGATTCTTTAACACTAGTTAGAAAAGTGTTTCTGGTTGCCTCCCAATTGGCGTCCAGTGTGCGCATTTCATGTTCACCCAATGTGAATGACTTTTCGCGTAGAATAGTGGTGTATTCGCGTTTTTTGTTGGGATCTCTAAGTTTATCCACATTAAGCTTGCGCTTCATTTGAAGAATTTGTGGTCGTCGGATAGCTGCTGTACACAATCTCAAGCAGGCAACCATCGAGTGGTGATCGCTCCCCACGTCAGCTCCACGTTTCGCTCGCACATCGAGGAGACAGCTTCTCCATCGGCGACTTATAGCCAAATGGTCGATCTGGTTCTGAGTAACACCATCAGGGGAAACCCAAGATGTTTTATGATGACTCTTGTGTGGAAAAAGGGTCCCTCCGATGACCATTTGCCGAGTACTACAGAACTCCACAAATAATTCGCCGTTTTCGGGTCTCTTAATCCAAGGTCGTGACGCGTCGACCCAAGGGTCACCATGCCTTCCCATGACGTGTTCTAGTCCAGTGTTGTCTGATCCAACCTGGGCGTTCATATCTCCTGAGATGATAATAATATCACCTCTTGGAACACGTTCGAAGGTGGCACTCAGTTGGCTATAAAACTCCTCTTTGTCACCAGATGTTGCGGTATTAGTTGGTGCGTAGCACTGCAGAATTGTGACGTTTCTGACACTGGTCCTGAGCCTGACGACGATAATCCTATCCGAGATTGGTTCCCAGCTAATGAGACTGTTTCTCGCACTCGGTGTAAGGACGAACGCCACGCCATTTCTGGCTTCACTTTCAGGGCCAATGTACAGAATAGTGTTTCCGCTAGGGGTTCGTTCTTCTCCTGATCCTGTCCACCTGACCTCGCTCAAGCCCAAGATTTGGATGTTATAGTGCTCCATTTTACGGTCGATCACCGATTGGCGGTGCAAGGACCGAGTAACCCCAGCTCTTCCCCCGTCATTCAATGTTCGAACGTTCCAGAAGCCAATCATAGTCCGTTTTCGAATGCCAAAAGTCGTTACCGTAGAATCAGTCCGTATCCGAGGCGATGTATCTGTTTCTCGTATCATTTAGGTCTTAAGATCACGGGTGATAAGCCCATGATCCAGTGAGTGTCCATTTGCCATTTTTAGGGCAAGCAGGACTGGCTGTGGGTGAATTCTACAGCCCCCATCCCAGAGGGGGATAGTTAGCTCAGGTCCGTGGAGTCGCTAACTCCAAAGATAGTTGCAGGAATTGGTAAAACCTCATACTACAACTACCCCCTTGCGGGGAAAGAACTAGATTTCAAATTTACTTTATTATTTTTTCATCAATTGATTTTGAATTGGGAAATCAAGCGAAGAAAAATTAGAGGATTAGGAGTTTTCTTGAATTTATGTGGTCCTCGAAAATAGTTGCAGAATATGAACCATCAGTTTGGCAATTCTTCCCGAAGAGCAATTCACCTTCTGCAATCTTCTAGAGAAAATTTAATGGTTATTGAGGCAAAAACCTCATTAAGACAATAAAGTTCTCGCTCTAAGAGTGTTTCAACATTGGAATAAAGAAAATTCCATTCTTACATACGTATTAGTTTTAATTGGGCAATAATTTTAAACATTATTCTTAAGTTCTTGTCGAAAATTTGCAGGAGCCTAAACGGATAAAGCTAACTTCCTATCTGATGCCGCAACACAAATAAATCCCAAAATTGTCTTACACATAAACGTACAAATATTCGATAAATATCAGACCCTTTGTAACTACTAACCGGAAAATCAAGAAATTAGTAGACCGCAAGAGGGTTAACTATTCACGCCACCCCCGAATATAGTGTCTACCTAATTTGTGCTCACGGAAGGAACTGAGGCGTCTCGATCCCAAAATTAATCTGCTGACATCGAGCTTAACAAAATGACCAAAAAAGGAGTCAGAGCTTGACCACAATATGAAAAGGTCCATCGACATTATTTAGGTGTTCGGTATGATGTGTAATTCTACGTCGCTCCAGCATATACCGACTCGACATTATCGAGGTGGGTCAAATCCTTTTGGGTTACATACACTCATCTCTTCACACACTCTTCAACTTGAACCATCCGAAGTAATTTGTCGGAATTAATTTCTTGCAAGGACATAACAACATTGTCCTTCTAAAATTTTAGGTTAAAAAGGAACATTTTTGGATTTAATTAAACTAGGCTAAGCATTTCGTAACCTTAAGCTAATACACGTGCAATTAAGTTCTGCGAGACTCTAAATGCGTGTTGCTGCCTTTTATAGTACTGAAACACATAATTAAATTGGAATATATTAAAACTATGTGTAGCTAAAAGTTAACAAAATTTCGGAGTAATTGTGTTGTTCGAAAAATTTCGCTTCATATTCCGGGCTGAAATTGTTTCGTTTTGTTTCTGTCCTTTGTTTCAAATTAATTTAAACGTTGGAACCATTAAAAGTTTTTTGCTGCATTTAGAGTTTAAGCAGATGAAAGATAAAATAGATTATGCAGATCTGAGAAATTATTTTTTTATAATGGGAGGTGGTGCAAGGGATGACAATTCAAAGCAGTATGTAGTTTTGTAATCTTATGCATTTGTCAGTTGGTAAGGTCCGGTTTTTAAAGTTTGTGGACTTTCTTGTTCGCTATATAATATTATGCTGTGTATGTAATAACAGAAGGAAATGCCTTTAGAAAACGTATTGTTGGCCTTGTACGCATCGCTAACCTCTCATTTTCAATTTAAAATCTGTTGATAGTTTTGTCTAAATAATCTGAAAGTTTCTTGTAGACACAATCCGCAGAAACCTTTCGGCAAGGAAAAACTGCATAGCGAAAACCCAATCAAATTTAAATATTTGAGAAAATTGAGGTAAAGGGATCTTAACGTATTTATTTCAGGTCATTAAAAATCACTTTGTCAGCGAGAATCATTGCCCACACCTTCATGCCACCCACATCACAGCCCTTGATAACGTAAAAGCTTTTCCTATGTATCTGCATAATAGTCCTTTCTGTCGCAGTACTACGTATGTGAAATCTTAGAAAATCTCATCAGTTCTCATGCTCTAGCCACACTTCTCAGATTTACTTATATGATTTGTTATTTCGGTGTATTTGGAGGAGTTGAGGGGACTGGTGATATGGAGCTCACTATTATTCGATTCCTTTTGCCACGTCAACCCATCGTAACAAAGGGACGAGAAGAAGTATTATCCTTGATGCGCATTATTCAACACGATGTTTTTCTGAAGACGGCTAAAGAAACTGAATTTTCATGTGGTTATCTTTCTCATCGTCTCTTGGTCTCGAGGAATCGTAGATTCCCACGCGCGGTAAATTATGCTTTTAAAGATTTCTGGGATTGGATAATTTTCAGAAGAGGAAATTAAAATCGTTACCACTTGAAGGAGAATTGTGGGCTGTGCGAATTTCTTGGTGGTTAATGGAAAAGTTATCGCAAGAAATAAATTAAAATTACATTGGGCATGTTATGGCGGATGGTACTTACTTCGATTCAAGAATTATTTGCCGCGCCAGAAATTCTAATGATAAATGAATGAAAAGGGCATTTTAATTTACGTCGAATTGTTTTCAGTTTTCATGAGTTTCGGTTAAATTAGTGGTGTGCATTGTAATTTTGAATCATTGTTCTAAGTTGTTGGATGCTTTGTGTTTTTTCAACTACCAAAGAATCCTGGCTTACATGAGCATCCAAGTTGAAATTTTAAGTGTGTAGCATTTAATTGCAATTTCGAAGCGAAACAATTGCGATGAAATTCGAGACCAGCAACCCCTAACACTCATAGCTGGTTTGGGCCTAGGAGCGCGGACGAGGTGGTGAATAAAACACGAGTGAATACAAACTAATCAACAATTTTATTATGCAATATATGAGAGCGCGCTGTTCCGGAGGTTGTGAAAGTCCAAGTCGAAATCGTGTTCTAAAAGCCAGCGCGAATGCTTTTAACCCGTGTCATTATGCTGACGCTGCGGCGTGTCTGGCTGGCGAACTTTGTTATTATTTTTGCGTGATAAACAACAAAGTAATTGCTTGATCGCGCGCGTCGTCGGGCATGCCACTTGATCTCCTTCGTTGCATATCTGGCGATATGCAGAAGGTGACGTTGGCGATCAGCAAATCTGGATGTATGAAAATGAGGACGGTTCTGCTTGTGCGTGGTCAGCATATATCCGATTGTATGAAAATGAGGACGGTTCTGCTTGTGCGTGGTCAGCATATATCCGTCCGATGTTAATGACGCTGGAATGTGTCGACGACGTCGAATCGCCACAGCTGGCAACGTTCGTCAATGTTCGCTGTTTTGAAATACCAGTGAGTGTATTCAAATTTTTGTTGAACTTTTCCAGGGGTTCTTACTTCCAAGGGTTGGAATTTTTTAGATCATGACTGTATGTATTGAAGATTATTAAAAATGTGTAGACGCTTGTATTTCGGGTTAATCTTTAAATAAAGTTTAATTAAAATAACCTTAATGGATGAAAGAATTTCGAATCCCCAACGTTAGACAATTCCGGCTCATGGGTCGGCCACAACCACTGTAGGTGCAGATCAAGTGGAACTTAGTGCAGGTGAGGTAGGTCAAGAGAATTTCAGAACTTAGTCAGGAAATATGATATCTTGGGCTAGTGGTGTGACTAAGAGGAGCGGCGTCTCTCCGCGAAATTTTCATAGTTCCTCCCCCCTCCTGGAGACACACTTAATGCGGAAAATTTATCTAAAAGTTTATAATGCCAAAGTGCACCTGATTTCCCAAGTGAAACCCCTGTCGACAGGTTTAATGGTGATTATTATACTCTAGATGAAATATAAAATAGAGTATATTGTTTTTGCCTTACCGTTTGTAGCGCAAAGAAATAATGCTCGCACAGAGCCGCCAAGGGTACAGAATTATTTTTTGTCGCTCAAAAACTTCGATTCCGAGTGACCGTCTGTCCGTGTGTGCGTCTGCCTACAACATAACTCTCTAAAGCTTTGAGCTATTGTGCTAAAATATTTTGTGTGTAATTTTTAGCAAAAAAGTAACTTTAGGTTCGTGAATGGGCTACATCCCCCCACTCCTTCTACTCCATCCCATTCAAATTTCATGAAATTTCGTAATTTTAAGAAATTGATTTTTTTTTTTAAACTATTTAAGCTATCGACTTGAAATTTAGATTAAAGTATTGCGATATAGATGTCATTAATATCACAAAATATTGATCCGATCCTCTCACTCCTTCTACTCCGTCCCATACAACCAACCGAACTCTTCAAAGTGGACCCGAAAATAACAGCTGATATACTCCTCCCTTTCTACTGAGGTGTGAAATGAAGGTAGATATCCGACTGAATTAAAGGAGGGCAATTGGCGTGGTGTATGTCTACTTAATGCCGTATCGAAAATCATGACTAAGGTAATTTTCAATAGGATTAGTGATGTCGTGGAGAGCACTCTCGAAGTTTATCAGACTGGATTCCGTAAAACGTCGTCTTGTACCGACCACACAAATACCCTACGGATAATATTAGAGCAGTCAGCCGAAATAGGTTCGTCACTACATCTCATGTTTGTGGACTTCGAGAAGGCTTTCGACAGTGTTAAGCGAGATTTCATATGGAATGCTTTGCGTAGGAGAGGTATTCCAGATAAGGTCATAGCTATGATTAAAGAGTCCTACGAAGATGCAAGGTGTAGCGTCTTGCATAGGGGAGAGCTGTCCGAGAGCTTTCCTGTGCGAACGGGTGTCAGGCAAGGCTGCATATTATCACCAGCCCTGTTTCTGGTGGTAATAAATGACATCTTGAAAGCTGCACTGGAAGGTGGGGAAGGTAAAGGTCTTCAGTGGAGACTATTTAACATCTTAAGTCACCTTGATTATGCTGATGACGTGTGTTTGTTTGCACATAACCGTTCGGACTTAGAGTCAAATGTTCGTTCGTTGCATTCTAAATGTAAAGAGGCGGGAAAATAAATGTGCGTAAAACCAAGTACATGCATATGGGTTCAAACGCAAGCACACCGATTGTTCGTAACGGACAAGATGTGGAAGAGGTGCAAGATATTTTTATCTCAGATGCATTGTCAGCATGGACGGTGGAGCCGAAAAGGATATTGAGGCTCGTCTAAATAAAGCTCGTCAGGCCTTCGGTGGCCTTCCCCCTTTCTGGAGGTTAAGAGGGATCATGCGTCAAATCCGTGCTATTATACAGTTCAACTATTTTTAAAGTTTTTGTGCGAAATTTCAAATTGATAGCTTTTAATAGTTAGGTGATAATTGATTTCTTGAAAGTGGTGGAAAAAATAATTTTGTATGGGAGGGGGTAGAAGTTTCAAAGGTTTTCGACCAGTTAATATTTCTTATAATTAGGGATTTTTTTTAAATGCATTTCGCAAATTTTCAAGTTTCTCCCGTAAAATTCCACTCAAAAATTTTCAGTTTATGTGTTTTTTTCAATGCACATGAAACACCTTGTGTACGTTAGACAAGGGGAGGGGGATCGGTTTATAACAATTATGGATCAAGCTATTAATATTTTTCTATGTATATCCAATAGATGTATCAACATGCAAAATTTAAACTTTGTATCTTTTACCAGAGCCTTAAAAATATCACTCAAAATTTTCGACATTTTTGCTTATCACATCCCTGCCCTTACACCTCCCAATTTTTACCAAAATTAACCACTATGTAGTTCTACAATCTGAAAATTTTTCGATTTGATATCTATACTCATTTTTGAGATATAACGATTTGTAATTTTGAAAAGTACGCCATTTTTGAAATGCTCCTCATTCCCCCCCCCACTACTTTTATTTCAACACTAGCAAACCCCCGCGACCTCGGCCGCGTACAAATAGCAATAATAAGCAATTTTTGAGAGTGTAGTTAGTAATGCATTATGTGGGATATAAAATCTGCTTACTTTAATGGCTCTTTGAAGAGAATGGTTTGTATATTGTTCGAATTAGAACCATAAATTATTAAGAATGAAAGCATGATACTCCCATTTTTATGGGACAGGCTCGTGATCAAATCAAACCCGTGATTCGAGATCGTATACGTGTTGAAGAGCGTTAAGAACATGTGAATAATTGTAGCTGGTGTTAATTAAAAAAAAAAAGCAAATAAAATAACATTAAGCATAAAAGCATAACAGGACTACGATTGTGCGTAAAGCCAAATCATACGATATTATTAATAGATGAAATCGACATTTTTGCGGTGTTAAGAAATTTTGTATGGGGAGTGGTAGAAGGGGTGACAGCACTGAACTAATTTGTTTCACATCATGCTAGAGTAGCTATAAAAATGTTTTGTACCAAATTTAAGCTTCAAAAATTGAGTAGGTACTGAGAAACTTAGTGCACTGAATTTAATGAAATGTGCAATTTGTATGGGAGGTGGTAGAAGAAGTGGAGGGTTTTTGGTGATTTTTCGAAAAACAACACTTTAAATTTCAGATCTGTATCATTCACACTTTTCAAGAAAATCGAATTGTTACATAGTCGTGTAATGTGCCTCATTGTATGGGAGGGGGTAGAAGGAGTGAAGCTACTCGGTTAATTTTCTTCCCGCTGTTAATAATAATGCTAATTAAGGATTAAATTTAAATTTTTACCTCGATGAAATTTAAATGTACTGAGAAAATTCGTTTAGAGTATTTTATGAAAAAGTGCGGTTTATATGGGAGGTGGTGGAAGGAGAAGGGGGTTTTTGGTGATTTTTTGAGAAACAACTATAATCATCATGCAATTGATATATTTTAAATTTCAGATCAGTAACATTCAGACTTTTCAAGAAAATCGAATTCTTGTGAAGGCGTGGAACTGTGTCACATTGTATGGGAGGGGGTAGAAGGAGTGAAGCTAATCGGTTAATTTTATCTCGATATTAATAATAATGTTAATTAAGGATTTAATATAACATTTTAGCTCGATGAAAGTTACACGTACTGAGAAAATTGGTGTAAAGTGGTTCACGAAAAAGTGTAGTTTGTATGGGAGGTGGTAGAAGGAGTGACAGACTTTAAATAATTTGTATACCAAAAGACTGCATTTATAATAGAAATAAAATAGTCCAAATTTCAAATTAATAGCTTTTATAGTTTTCAAGAAAATTTGATTAATTTATATTTTTGAAAATGAGTCACTTTGTATGGGAGGGGGTGGAAGGCGTGAGGAGAGTGAAATAAAACCAAAAGCAGATTTGATTCCGATGGACACCTGACAAACTGTGCAAGTTTCATTACAATCGGTTCAGCCGTTTGTGCGTGAAAAGCGGTCGTACAGACAGACAGACAGACAGACAAAAATTTCAAAAATGTGTTTTTATGCTTAGTTAGTGCTAAAATAACTCAAAAAACTAACTTATAGCCATTTATAAGCAAATAACAGACAGACACTACAATTATATTTATATGTATAGATGTTATATATATTTTTGTATTTTCCTGGTATAGCTTAATATGTGTTACAAGTTTCAATTACATAGTTTTAGAGATAGTTGAGATATTCATTTTTGAGTGTTTTTATTTGCATTCCCCTGACCCTCCCCGTTACAATAAATAGCTACTCTCTAAGCTGATTCCGGTGGAACTATATACCACCTTAATGGTCCCAAAATATGAATTTTTTACAATAAGTAATTTCGAAGATACAATCATTTGAAAAAAAACAATTCGGCCGACAATTTGTTTCTAGCCCCCCCTCCTCCTTTCGGACGCCAATGGATAAGGAAATTAAATTATTTTTAAAGTTTGTCGCACAACACTATCTATATCTCTACTGATTTTCAACTTCCTATCTGCATTCGTGGTGGACATATTAGCAAGTGTAGTTTTTGACTTTTTCCCTCCCCCGCCTCCTCCTTCCACCAAACACCTTCCAAAATTTAGAAAATAGAGCTCACTTACCCAAAGAACAATCCACCCAAAAATGTTTATTTTTCTACGTTTAACGGTCTCGGATATATGAGTCCATATGTACGGCGTTTTTATACTCTAGATGAAATCTGAGAGTATATTGTGTTTGCCTTACCGTTTGTAACGCTAAGAAATAATGCTCGCACAGAGCCGCCAAGGGTACAGAAATATTTGTTGTCGCTCAAAAACTTCGATTCCGAGTTGCTGTCTGTCCGTCTGTCTGTCTGTCCGTCTGTCCGTCTGTCTACAGCATAACTCTCGAACGCTTTGAGCTATCATGCTGAAATTTGGTGAGTGTCATTTTTAGCAAAAAAAAACTTTAAGTTCGTGAACGGGCCACATCCCCCCACTCCTTCTACCCCCTCCCATACAAATTTCACGAAATTCCAAAATTTTTAAAAATTGATTTTTCTTTGAAACTATTCAAGCTATCGATTTGAAATTTGTGTCAAAGTATTATAGTATAGATGTCATTAATATGACGGAATATTGGTCCGATCCCGTCACTCCTTCTACCCCCTCCCATACAAATGCATAATTTTGAAAAATGCAGTTTTTCGATTTTCATTGAAACTAGCAAAGTTATAAAAACGAATTTTTGCCAGAATTAATTTTATTATAATTCCAATCAGAATTAAAAAAAATAATCAACTTCACCTCACTCCTTCTACCCCCTCCCATACAAATTTCACGAAATTTTGAAATTTAAATTAAATTATTTTTCTTCGAAACTATTAAAGCTATCAACTTGATATTTTGCATAAAGTATAAAATAGAAATATCAGTAACGAGAAAAAAATGTGTTTCGATCCGTACACTCCTTCTACCCCCTCCCATACAAATGTATAATTTTTGTTAAGTGCATTATATCGATTTCCATTAAAACTAGAAAAAGTATAAACTTAAAATTATGCCAGAATTTGTTTTTTAATAATTGCAATAAATACTAAAAAAATTTATCAGCTCCTCTTCACTCCTTCTACCCCCTCCCAAACAAATATCTGTATTATAAATTCAAGAAAAGCATTTCTCCTTCGAATATATTAGAACTATCAAATTTGAAATTGAATCAAAGCGTGGTGATAAGGATGATGATAAACAGTTTCAAAATCATCTTAAACGCTCCACTTCCTCTGCCACCTCCCATACAAATGCCTCAATTTCAGGAAAACTATGTCCAATTGAAAATAATGAAAGCTACAAACCTTAAATTCAGCACGAAATATTTTGCATGCCACATTAGGTGTCATATCCAAAAATTGCAATTGGGCTTTACGCCCAATCATAATTCTTTTATGTTTTTTTGCATTTTTAGGCTAATTTAGTCATGAAACGCGAAAAAAAAAATTCATGGTAGCAAATTTTTTTTTTCTGTGTCGATCACAGTAGGTAAAGGTGCACTTGGGCGTGGGAAAATTTTAAAGACCGTGGGAACTTTTTGTTAACCTTGAGATGACCTTGAAAACAGGTGTTGGTGACGTCATAGGGAATCCCCGTGTAATCTATGGGTTTTGAATGGGGTCATGGAGGTCAATGACCTTTGAGGGATTCCCTTGATCACCTGAGGGTTTTGCACCTGGGGCGGGGGAATATTTTGAAGACCGTGGGAACTTTTAGATTAATCACCTCTCATGGGACTCCTAACTACTTTAATTGGATTGATTGATCTCTGATTGATTGATTCTCTATCTCTCTCTCTCTCTGGTTCCTGTTAACACCTGTTCTCCGTAATCGCCTTTTATCTCTCTCCACAATTTGCCAATACAGGCACCCACGCTCTCAGCTGACTTTCTCTACATGTTTCTCGGTCGTCCATCACGATGTCTTTTGCGCTGTATCTATCTTATCTATCCTATACTGGCGATTGATCGATTGAAATTTTAACATGAATTGATGTTGAATTCCATATGAATCTGATTTGATTTATTGCCGGGGACGTATTTTAATAGTTGCACTCGGCACTTAAATTACTTTTGTCGAAAAAAAACTGTTGCCACCAAAGGGACTTGAACCTGGAACCACATGCGCAAGAAGCGGTAGCGTTAACCTTACGCTAGCCAGACTACATACTCGGCCTTGTTCAATATGCAAATATGTGGTAAAAAAGCGATAACATAACATATGTAGCCGTTTTCAATTCTCGCTCTGCTTGATACCATTCGTTATCAATTTCTTTTCTGGGCGATAAGCTCCTATAGCCTCCGTATAATGATTCACCCTGCATGTTGGCTGGTGCAATCATGTGTCGATCTCCACGATCTATAAATACGCGCTAACGACTGAGTCATTGTGCGCAACTTGTTGGAATGGATTGATTATTTTTTTTTTTTGTCCATTCTGCTTTGATGTCAATCGTAGTAGAATTTGATCCAAAGTTAGAGTTGTGGCATACGAAAGGATCTTGGTGTAGAGGTAGCGACGTATGCCTTTAGATCAAGTAGTTCAGGGTTCAAATCGAGATGGTGGAAAAGTTTTTATTTAACACTTATACGTAAGTTGCTAGGGGAAGACTCTTTAATATCCGATTGATATTGGAATTAAAGAAATCAACTAGCTCGCTATTCGGAAGTGTGTTACAATGAGGAAAGTATTACTATGAGCGTAGATGGCAAAGTTCCAGGTCCTAGGACCCATACCTCCGCCTTTAAGGTTGACCGAAGAGACTTGTCTCTTCAATAGGGGTATGTACCTCGAGAGTAATACGAGTACGTTTAACTGTAACCCGAATCCACGCAGTGGTGGCCGAATGCGGTGTAAAATCAGTGTTAAAATAAATCGTAGAATTTATCCGAAACCATATGACGTTTTGCAATTTCGAATCCTGTATTTACTATAAATTTTACAATTTAATTTTTTTTTTTAGCAACTGTTGATTGCCATTATGGAGGGGGTATAAATAGAAGTACTCCAATCCAGTTTGATCATTCGACGACTAGTCTTCATCTAAGAAAGGTCAAACAAAAAAACAGTTTAAGAAATATTAAGTGTTAACAATTTTCAAAATATTAAACATTTTGTAAAAATGCAACGTTCTGAAGTTACTAAGGATTATAATACACATATTAAACGGTTCAATGTAAATGGGCGTAAAATCGAGTTCAAAATCAAATCTGTACCCAAAGATACCGAACCTGTTGGCTGGATTAAAGGAGCTGTGAAGGAGATACTGCAACATGCTGCATCTAATCTAAACCCTGATGATAAAGTTGGAATAACGTTTTGCGGAAAAAGTTTTGAAGAAAGAGGTCCAGGCTGGATAAACTTTAGGAACGCTTCTGAGCTGCAACTTGATGATGTGTGGGAAATGATATCAAAAATATTCCAAAGTAATTCCGATGGTTTGAGCACTGACACATTTTGTTTGGGTGTTACATCTGTACAGATCCCGAAAGGGCGAGGACGGAATAACAAATACAACACTTTCAATGAAGAATGCGCAATGCGTCGAGGAATTATAACAATCGATTCAAAAGACAATTTGTGTTTACCGCGTGCGTTGGTTGTTGCTATAGCTAACATTGAAAAGGACCCGGAGTATAAGAAAATCAGGAAATCAAACTCAACACTTCAAACTAAAAGAGCGTCTGCATTAATAAATGACTCGAGGATTGAAATACCTGAAACAGGATGTGGCATACCGGAGCTTCGATCGTTCGAAAATTATTTATCAAAGTATAAAATTGTTGTTTATCAATATGGTACAAAAGGCCATGATGTTATATTTGAAGGAATTTGTGATGGAAAAGTTATAAATTTACTATATCACATTGGACATTATAATGTTATAACATCGTTAACAGCTGCGTTTTGCTGTAGTTATTATTGTGAAAATTGTCATGTGCCGTACAATTTAAAAAAGCAACACAGGTGCGGTGGAACATGTCCGCAATGTCAAAAATTCCCAAAATGTCCTAAGGATTCAATGGAAATCTTATGTGAGTGCTGTAATCGTTCATTCAGAGGTATACATTGTTTTAATAATCACAAAGCGGTTGCGTCTGACAATGAGAAATCAATTTGCGATCAAATAAAACGATGCTGCGATTGTTTTAAAACGTATCCAAGGAACAGGAAACACCTTTGTGGAGAGTACTTTTGCAAAATGTGTCGCAATCATGTCCCTCAGGAGCATTTATGTTTCATTCAACCCGATAATCATCAACCATTAGTCGAAAATGTGTCATTTATATTTTACGATTTAGAAAGTCGACAAGAAAAGATTATTAATGACAGAGTTATGGAAAATGGTACAGTAAACTCAGTAAAACAGCATGAACCCAACTTATGCGTTTTTCAACAGCTGTGTGATAAATGCTTGGACGAAAATCTTTACTTCTGTCAAAAATGCAAGTATCGGCTTTCCATCAAGAAAGATAACGTGATATACGAGTTTATGAATCACATTTTAAAGGTGAGAAAGGAATTTAAAAAAGTTATTGTCATTGCGCATAATGGACAGTCATATGATCATCAATTTATATTGAATTACATATTACAAAACACCGATTTGAAACCAAAACTGATAATGCGTGGCACGAAAATTATACTTATGCAGCTTGAAAATGTAAAATTTATAGATTCATTAAACTACTTACCAATGGCTCTCTCAAAATTACCAAAAGCGTTTGATTTATCATCGTCGTTGCAGAAGGGATATTTTCCATACATATTTAATACGAAACAGAATGAAAATTACATCGGTTCTCTACCTCAAATTGAATACTACGCCCCCAATACGATGAAAAGTGAAGAGCGTGATGCTTTTTTGAAATGGTATGATACACACAAAAATAACGAGTTTAATATGCAACGTGATATGCTTGAATACTGTATCAATGATGTCAAAATATTAACTGAAGCATGTCTCAAATTTAGGAAATTATTATTTGATCAGTGTAAAGTGGACCCATTTGTAGAAGTTACAACCATAGCGTCAGCCTGCAATCTTGTATATCGTCGCAATTTCTTAATGGCTGAGACTATAGGATTAATCCCAAACCGTGGCTACAGATACGCAGACAATCAGTCAACAAAAGCTGTGCAGTGGTTGATCTGGGAGGAGAATAAACGAGGGATTAATATACAACATGCAGCAAAAGAACGCGAAGCTGTTGTTGCTGGTGTAAGAGTCGACGGATTTTCCAAGGAAAACAATCAGATTTTTGAATTTCATGGGTGCTATTATCATGGACATCCTTCATGTTTAAAAAATAATCGAGATCAGCCCTTACATGATGACCATAACGACACATTAAATCAACGATATGAAAGGACTGTTGCAAAAATAAATCGATTAAAAGATCTTAAGTATGAGATCATTGAAATATGGGAATGTGAATTTGATAAGTTAATAAGCAGTAACAAAGAAATGGAGTATTTGAAAACACATCCATTAATTCAACAAATACCGCTAAATCCGCGCGATGCATTCTACGGCGGACGTACAGGGAATGTGTATAGTTACTACAAATGCAAAGAAAACGAAAAAATTAAATATATAGATATTTGTTCACTATATCCCTGGGTTTGTAAATACGGAAAATTTCCAATTAGTCACCCAAAGGTTCATGTAGGTAATCTGATATGTTCCAAGCTGGATTTAAATAACATAAATGGTGTTATGAAATGTAAAATACTACCGCCCGAACAACTGTTGCATCCCGTACTACCCACGAAACAAAATAATAAACTGATGTTTACACTCTGTCGAAAATGTAGTTACTATAAAAATCAAGAAGAAATTTGTCCTCACACCGATGATGAAAGGACCTTAACCGGTACATGGATAGTAGATGAAGTGTTAAAAGCAATTGAAAAAGGATACAAACTATTGGAAATTTTCGAAATATGGGAGTACAACATTATACAATACGACAAATCGAAAAAGTCTGGAGGGCTTTTTACTGAAATGATGAACAAATTTATTAAATTGAAACAAGAAGCATCTGGTTGGCCAAAGAAATGTGTTACTACTGAAGACAAAGATAATTACATCAAATGTTTCCAAAACATCGAAGACATTGAATTGGATTTCCCAGCAATATCGAATAACCCAGGAAAAAGATCTCTCGCTAAATTAATGTTAAATTCGTTTTGGGGTAAATTTGGTCAAAGAGAAAATCTACAAAAGACTGTAATTGTAAACAATCCAGCAGAATTATATGAATTGCTTACGAACCCTGCCGTGGAGGTTTGTCATATTTTACCAATCAATGAGCAAAATGTTGTAGTCAATTGGCAGTATAAAGAAGAAGCAGCTGATTCTTTGTCAACAGTAAATGTATGTATTGCCGCCTACACAACAACTCAAGCGCGTCTTAAACTATACAATTACTTGGAAATGTTAGGTAACAGAGTTTTGTATTATGATACTGATTCTGTTATTTATATCAGTCGTGAAGGAGAATTCGAACCACCAACGGGGGATTACATCGGTGATATGACAGATGAATTGGAATGCTACGGAATAGGCAGCTACATTACCGAATTTGTAAGTGGGGGTCCCAAAAACTACGCTTACAAAGTTTACAGTACCAAGGACCAAGCAGAAATAAATATATGTAAGGTGAAGGGAATTACTCTGAACCACTCAACATCACAAAAAGTTAATTTCGACACAATAAAAGAAGCCATACTAAACGCAGACGATTACAGTGATATTTTAGTATTTTCTCAAAATATTCAGCGGACACCATTTCACGAAGTTATAACTGTACCACAAATCAAAAGGTATCAACCAAAAGCAGAAAAACGTAGATTCGTTGATGACTACAGTTCAGTTCCATACGGTTACAAAAGACATTGTCTAGAATGATAATAATTTATGACTTGTATATAAATCTAAAAATAAAAGTTGTGAAATTAATATTATGTCAATTAATTGTTTATTTACATTACGACTTTGCTAAACTGTGAAAATCATGTAACAATTAATTTTAAATACAATGTTTTCTAAACTCCATAAAATGTGCTTTTTATTTATGTGGAAAAGTCAGATTGTGTTTTCTTTCAGCTATCATGGTTTTGAGTAGATCATAAGATTCGATTTTCAAGTCGCTTTCAATAAGTGAATATTGCATTCTAATGCAAAATGACTTAAATTATGTTTCATGACTTCGGACATCTTAAAATCGAATAATTTTTTTTAATTGAATATAGCTGTAATTCAAAATTTGACTTGGAGAATATCCCCAGAATTTTAAGAAAAAGTATAGATTTTTTGAATATTCTAGAATCAATGTGATTACAAGATGATATCAAGTTAGGTAAGATGGTTTCATGGTTGTTGTATAGCTGTATTTTTGGTTGGTTGTATAGCTATATAGTTGTATAGCTGTATAGTTGGTTGGTTGTATAGCTGTGTGTTGTATAGCTGTATAGCTGTATAGTTGGTTGTACAGCTTTGTGGTTGTATAGCTGTATAGTTGGTTGTACTGAGGTGTACAGCTTTAATACTGCTTTGTACAGCTTTAATACTGCCTTGAAACTAACTAATACCACCTTGAAACCAACTACTCCCACCTTGAAACCCACTATACAACCAACCAACTATATAACCAAATATACAGCTATACAGCTGTACAACCAACTATACAGCTATACAGCAATACAACCAACCAACCAACTATACAACTATACAACCACACAGCTGTACAACCAACTATACAGCTATACAGCCAACTATACAGCTATACAACACACAGCTATACAACCAACCAACTATACAGCTATACAACTATACAGCTGTACAACCAACTATACAGCTATACAGCCAACTATACAGCTATACAACACACAGCTATACAACCAACCAACTATACAGCTATACAACTATACAGCTATACAACCACACAGCTGTACAACCAACTATACAGCTATACAACCACACAGCTGTACAACCAACTATACAGCTATACAGCTATACAACCACACAGCTGTACAACCAACTATACAACTATACAGCTATACAGCTATACAACCACACAGCTGTACAACCAACTATACAGCTATACAACCACACAGCTGTACAACCAACTATACAGCTATACAGCTATACAACCACACAGCTGTACAACCAACTATACAGCTATACAGCTATACAACCACACAGCTGTACAACCAACTATACAGCTATACAGCTGTACAACCAACTATACAGCTATACAGCTATACAACCACACAGCTATACAACCAACTATACAGCTATACAGCTATACAACCAACTATACAGCTATACAACACACAGCTATACAACCAACCAACTATACAGCTATACAACTATATAGCTATACAACCAACCAAAAATACAGCTATACAACAACCATGAAACCATCTTACCTAACTTGATATCATCTTGTAATCACATTGATTCTAGAATATTCAAAAAATCTATACTTTTTCTTAAAATTCTGGGGATATTCTCCAAGTCAAATTTTGAATTACAGCTATATTCAATTAAAAAAAATTATTCGATTTTAAGATGTCCGAAGTCATGAAACATAATTTAAGTCATTTTGCATTAGAATGCAATATTCACTTATTGAAAGCGACTTGAAAATCGAATCTTATGATCTACTCAAAACCATGATAGCTGAAAGAAAACACAATCTGACTTTTCCACATAAATAAAAAGCACATTTTATGGAGTTTAGAAAACATTGTATTTAAAATTAATTGTTACATGATTTTCACAGTTTAGCAAAGTCGTAATGTAAATAAACAATTAATTGACATAATATTAATTTCACAACTTTTATTTTTAGATTTATATACAAGTCATAAATTATTATCATTCTAGACAATGTCTTTTGTAACCGTATGGAACTGAACTGTAGTCATCAACGAATCTACGTTTTTCTGCTTTTGGTTGATACCTTTTGATTTGTGGTACAGTTATAACTTCGTGAAATGGTGTCCGCTGAATATTTTGAGAAAATACTAAAATATCACTGTAATCGTCTGCGTTTAGTATGGCTTCTTTTATTGTGTCGAAATTAACTTTTTGTGATGTTGAGTGGTTCAGAGTAATTCCCTTCACCTTACATATATTTATTTCTGCTTGGTCCTTGGTACTGTAAACTTTGTAAGCGTAGTTTTTGGGACCCCCACTTACAAATTCGGTAATGTAGCTGCCTATTCCGTAGCATTCCAATTCATCTGTCATATCACCGATGTAATCCCCCGTTGGTGGTTCGAATTCTCCTTCACGACTGATATAAATAACAGAATCAGTATCATAATACAAAACTCTGTTACCTAACATTTCCAAGTAATTGTATAGTTTAAGACGCGCTTGAGTTGTTGTGTAGGCGGCAATACATACATTTACTGTTGACAAAGAATCAGCTGCTTCTTCTTTATACTGCCAATTGACTACAACATTTTGCTCATTGATTGGTAAAATATGACAAACCTCCACGGCAGGGTTCGTAAGCAATTCATATAATTCTGCTGGATTGTTTACAATTACAGTCTTTTGTAGATTTTCTCTTTGACCAAATTTACCCCAAAACGAATTTAACATTAATTTAGCGAGAGATCTTTTTCCTGGGTTATTCGATATTGCTGGGAAATCCAATTCAATGTCTTCGATGTTTTGGAAACATTTGATGTAATTATCTTTGTCTTCAGTAGTAACACATTTCTTTGGCCAACCAGATGCTTCTTGTTTCAATTTAATAAATTTGTTCATCATTTCAGTAAAAAGCCCTCCAGACTTTTTCGATTTGTCGTATTGTATAATGTTGTACTCCCATATTTCGAAAATTTCCAATAGTTTGTATCCTTTTTCAATTGCTTTTAACACTTCATCTACTATCCATGTACCGGTTAAGGTCCTTTCATCATCGGTGTGAGGACAAATTTCTTCTTGATTTTTATAGTAACTACATTTTCGACAGAGTGTAAACATCAGTTTATTATTTTGTTTCGTGGGTAGTACGGGATGCAACAGTTGTTCGGGCGGTAGTATTTTACATTTCATAACACCATTTATGTTATTTAAATCCAGCTTGGAACATATCAGATTACCTACATGAACCTTTGGGTGACTAATTGGAAATTTTCCGTATTTACAAACCCAGGGATATAGTGAACAAATATCTATATATTTAATTTTTTCGTTTTCTTTGCATTTGTAGTAACTATACACATTCCCTGTACGTCCGCCGTAGAATGCATCGCGCGGATTTAGCGGTATTTGTTGAATTAATGGATGTGTTTTCAAATACTCCATTTCTTTGTTACTGCTTATTAACTTATCAAATTCACATTCCCATATTTCAATGATCTCATACTTAAGATCTTTTAATCGATTTATTTTTGCAACAGTCCTTTCATATCGTTGATTTAATGTGTCGTTATGGTCATCATGTAAGGGCTGATCTCGATTATTTTTTAAACATGAAGGATGTCCATGATAATAGCACCCATGAAATTCAAAAATCTGATTGTTTTCCTTGGAAAATCCGTCGACTCTTACACCAGCAACAACAGCTTCGCGTTCTTTTGCTGCATGTTGTATATTAATCCCTCGTTTATTCTCCTCCCAGATCAACCACTGCACAGCTTTTGTTGACTGATTGTCTGCGTATCTGTAGCCACGGTTTGGGATTAATCCTATAGTCTCAGCCATTAAGAAATTGCGACGATATACAAGATTGCAGGCTGACGCTATGGTTGTAGCTTCTACAAATGGGTCCACTTTACACTGATCAAATAATAATTTCCTAAATTTGAGACATGCTTCAGTTAATATTTTGACATCATTGATACAGTATTCAAGCATATCACGTTGCATATTAAACTCGTTATTTTTGTGTGTATCATACCATTTCAAAAAAGCATCACGCTCTTCACTTTTCATCGTATTGGGGGCGTAGTATTCAATTTGAGGTAGAGAACCGATGTAATTTTCATTCTGTTTCGTATTAAATATGTATGGAAAATATCCCTTCTGCAACGACGATGATAAATCAAACGCTTTTGGTAATTTTGAGAGAGCCATTGGTAAGTAGTTTAATGAATCTATAAATTTTACATTTTCAAGCTGCATAAGTATAATTTTCGTGCCACGCATTATCAGTTTTGGTTTCAAATCGGTGTTTTGTAATATGTAATTCAATATAAATTGATGATCATATGACTGTCCATTATGCGCAATGACAATAACTTTTTTAAATTCCTTTCTCACCTTTAAAATGTGATTCATAAACTCGTATATCACGTTATCTTTCTTGATGGAAAGCCGATACTTGCATTTTTGACAGAAGTAAAGATTTTCGTCCAAGCATTTATCACACAGCTGTTGAAAAACGCATAAGTTGGGTTCATGCTGTTTTACTGAGTTTACTGTACCATTTTCCATAACTCTGTCATTAATAATCTTTTCTTGTCGACTTTCTAAATCGTAAAATATAAATGACACATTTTCGACTAATGGTTGATGATTATCGGGTTGAATGAAACATAAATGCTCCTGAGGGACATGATTGCGACACATTTTGCAAAAGTACTCTCCACAAAGGTGTTTCCTGTTCCTTGGATACGTTTTAAAACAATCGCAGCATCGTTTTATTTGATCGCAAATTGATTTCTCATTGTCAGACGCAACCGCTTTGTGATTATTAAAACAATGTATACCTCTGAATGAACGATTACAGCACTCACATAAGATTTCCATTGAATCCTTAGGACATTTTGGGAATTTTTGACATTGCGGACATGTTCCACCGCACCTGTGTTGCTTTTTTAAATTGTACGGCACATGACAATTTTCACAATAATAACTACAGCAAAACGCAGCTGTTAACGATGTTATAACATTATAATGTCCAATGTGATATAGTAAATTTATAACTTTTCCATCACAAATTCCTTCAAATATAACATCATGGCCTTTTGTACCATATTGATAAACAACAATTTTATACTTTGATAAATAATTTTCGAACGATCGAAGCTCCGGTATGCCACATCCTGTTTCAGGTATTTCAATCCTCGAGTCATTTATTAATGCAGACGCTCTTTTAGTTTGAAGTGTTGAGTTTGATTTCCTGATTTTCTTATACTCCGGGTCCTTTTCAATGTTAGCTATAGCAACAACCAACGCACGCGGTAAACACAAATTGTCTTTTGAATCGATTGTTATAATTCCTCGACGCATTGCGCATTCTTCATTGAAAGTGTTGTATTTGTTATTCCGTCCTCGCCCTTTCGGGATCTGTACAGATGTAACACCCAAACAAAATGTGTCAGTGCTCAAACCATCGGAATTACTTTGGAATATTTTTGATATCATTTCCCACACATCATCAAGTTGCAGCTCAGAAGCGTTCCTAAAGTTTATCCAGCCTGGACCTCTTTCTTCAAAACTTTTTCCGCAAAACGTTATTCCAACTTTATCATCAGGGTTTAGATTAGATGCAGCATGTTGCAGTATCTCCTTCACAGCTCCTTTAATCCAGCCAACAGGTTCGGTATCTTTGGGTACAGATTTGATTTTGAACTCGATTTTACGCCCATTTACATTGAACCGTTTAATATGTGTATTATAATCCTTAGTAACTTCAGAACGTTGCATTTTTACAAAATGTTTAATATTTTGAAAATTGTTAACACTTAATATTTCTTAAACTGTTTTTTTGTTTGACCTTTCTTAGATGAAGACTAGTCGTCGAATGATCAAACTGGATTGGAGTACTTCTATTTATACCCCCTCCATAATGGCAATCAACAGTTGCTAAAAAAAAAAATTAAATTGTAAAATTTATAGTAAATACAGGATTCGAAATTGCAAAACGTCATATGGTTTCGGATAAATTCTACGATTTATTTTAACACTGATTTTACACCGCATTCGGCCACCACTGCGTGGATTCGGGTTACAGTTAAACGTACTCGTATTACTCTCGAGGTACATACCCCTATTGAAGAGACAAGTCTCTTCGGTCAACCTTAAAGGCGGAGGTATGGGTCCTAGGACCTGGAACTTTGCCATCTACGCTCATAGTAATACTTTCCTCATTGTAACACACTTCCGAATAGCGAGCTAGTTGATTTCTTTAATTCCAATATCAATCGGATATTAAAGAGTCTTCCCCTAGCAACTTACGTATAAGTGTTAAATAAAAACTTTTCCACCATCTCGATTTGAACCCTGAACTACTTGATCTAAAGGCATACGTCGCTACCTCTACACCAAGATCCTTTCGTATGCCACAACTCTAACTTTGGATCAAATTCTACTACGATTGACATCAAAGCAGAATGGACAAAAAAAAAAAATAATCAATCCATTCCAACAAGTTGCGCACAATGACTCAGTCGTTAGCGCGTATTTATAGATCGTGGAGATCGACACATGATTGCACCAGCCAACATGCAGGGTGAATCATTATACGGAGGCTATAGGAGCTTATCGCCCAGAAAAGAAATTGATAACGAATGGTATCAAGCAGAGCGAGAATTGAAAACGGCTACATATGTTATGTTATCGCTTTTTTACCACATATTTGCATATTGAACAAGGCCGAGTATGTAGTCTGGCTAGCGTAAGGTTAACGCTACCGCTTCTTGCGCATGTGGTTCCAGGTTCAAGTCCCTTTGGTGGCAACAGTTTTTTTTCGACAAAAGTAATTTAAGTGCCGAGTGCAACTATTAAAATACGTCCCCGGCAATAAATCAAATCAGATTCATATGGAATTCAACATCAATTCATGTTAAAATTTCAATCGATCAATCGCCAGTATAGGATAGATAAGATAGATACAGCGCAAAAGACATCGTGATGGACGACCGAGAAACATGTAGAGAAAGTCAGCTGAGAGCGTGGGTGCCTGTATTGGCAAATTGTGGAGAGAGATAAAAGGCGATTACGGAGAACAGGTGTTAACAGGAACCAGAGAGAGAGAGAGATAGAGAATCAATCAATCAGAGATCAATCAATCCAATTAAAGTAGTTAGGAGTCCCATGAGAGGTGATTAATCTAAAAGTTCCCACGGTCTTCAAAATATTCCCCCGCCCCAGGTGCAAAACCCTCAGGTGATCAAGGGAATCCCTCAAAGGTCATTGACCTCCATGACCCCATTCAAAACCCATAGATTACACGGGGATTCCCTATGACGTCACCAACACCTGTTTTCAAGGTCATCTCAAGGTTAACAAAAAGTTCCCACGGTCTTTAAAATTTTCCCACGCCCAAGTGCACCTTTACCTACTGATCACAATACGTTTTTATTAGAATAATAAAGTAAAATAGTACACTTTACAAAGTTTCAAACCGTTATATCTCAAAGTCAAAGTCTTATTAAATAGAAATTTTGTCAGATTTTAGAGTTATGTGATCTATAATTTTGGTAAAATGTTCAAGTTAAGTGATGCAAAGAGAGGGAGCTGGCTAGCCAAAATGTCGAAAATTTTGAGTAATATTTTTAGGGTTCTGGTAAGAAATGCAAAGTTCAAATTTCGCAACTGCATACATCCAATATCAAAAAATTATTAACATCAACCCAATTCTGCTATCGCTCCTCTCTCATACTAATTCTTACGCATTATCAGCTTGTCCCAATAATAATAAACTTGCGCCCGACTTCTTGACAGATATGTCATTGTTGTTTTTGTGAGAAAAAAACATTGAATGCCAATCATTCTATCTACCATATCCCATACAAAATGCTCAATCTTACGAAATTCAATACTCTAATTTTCTCAGTACCTATCAAATTTTTGATGCAGAAAATTTGTGTAAGATACTTTGCTAGCCACAAGAGCATGAAATTGAAAATAAACTGCCAACAAGTCGGGCGAAACTTTATTATTCTTGGGACAAGTTGCGGCTGAGTGGAAAGTCAATAAGCAGGCTAGAGTGGTTAGGGAAGACTAAGTGAAAGGGAGTTCTTGGGCGGGGCTGTTGTCAATTTAACAATATTTAAGGGGGCGTAAGCAGTTGCGAAATCCCATGTAAATTGCACAATATTTATGACCCATTTTCTCAGCTCGTACTTCTTATTTTTGGATGCGGTTTTTTTATTAGTTAGATGATGTATTAAGCTTCCTTTATATGTAATATTAATATGCTATTATTTCAAGAAATATTTTTTTTTAACTGACAAAAAACTCTAATTTTTGTTTCCGTTTGTGCATATATAACTAATCTTCAAAACATTTTTTTCAAAAATGCTCCCGTTAATTGATAGACAATTTAATAACAAACAAAATAAAAAAAAATGAACAAAATTGGTCAATTACTTGTTAAGAAAAAACTGCCAACAAGTCGGGCGAAACTTTATTATTCTTGAAACAAGTTGCGGATGCGTGGAAAGTCAATATGCAGGTTTGAGTGGGTAGGGAAGACTAAGTGAAAGGGGGTTCTCGGGCAGGGCAGTTATCAATTTAACACTTTGTGGCAACGTTCAAAAGCTCCAGTATATATAATCAATATTTCGTTCGTTTATTTATGCAAGTTTGAGTTTTGTGAGGGGAGGAGTGAGGGGTGATAGTAAGGGTCGGTGGATGTTAATAGTTTTTTAATTGATTGCTTGAATAGAATTTTCATAAGATTCTATGTATTTTACATTCACGAAACCAAACATTTGTATGGGAGGGGGTAGAGGAGGTAAGGGAGTCGTAAAAATTGTGACGCAATTCTATTTCCTTTCTCATGTAGTGTGCTCGTACAAAATTTCAAATTCGTAGCTTTTAATTTGTTGGTTATTAGTTGATTTAATGAAATTGGTCGAAATCACGCTTTTGTATGGGAGGGGGTAGAAGGGCAAGTGCGATTTCAAAACTTTTTAATTAGTTTCATTTCAAATATTTTTATAAGTTCTTATGCAAAATTTCAAATTGATAGCTTTTAATAGTTAGGTGATAATTAATTTCTTAAAAATGGTGAAAAAAATAATTTTGTATGGGAGGGGGTAGAAGTTTTGAAAGTATTCGACCAGTTAATATTTCGTACTTTTAGGGACTTTTTTTAAATGTATTTCCCAAATTTTCAAGTTTCTACCTTAAAATTACATCCAAAAATTTTAGTTTTCGTGTTTTTATTTTTTTATTTTTTTCTATGTATATCGAATATATGTATCCACATGCCAAATTTAAAGTTTATATCTTTGACCAGAGTCCTAAAAAAATCACTCAAAATTTTCGACATTTTTGCTTACCACCTCCCTCCCTTTACACCCCCTTACTTAAAATTTTTATCAAAATTAACTATTGTGTAGTTCTATAATCTGACAAATTTTCGATTTGATATCTGTACTATTTTATGAGATATAAGGATTTGTAATTTTGAAAAGTGCGCCATTTTTAAAATGCTTTCCATTTCCCCCCATTACTATTATTTCAACATATTATATTTTTTTTTGCATTTTCCTAGCATAGCTTAATATACGTTTCAAGATTCAAGTACATAGCTTAAGAGATAGTTGAGATATTAATTTTCAAGTGTTTTTCTTTGCACCCCCCCTGACCTTCCCCCTTACAATAATTTGCTACTTTCTAAGCTGATTTCAATGAAACTATATGCTTTCTTAACGGTCTCAAAATATAAATTTTTTACGATAGGTAATTTCGACGATATAACCATTTGAAAAAACAATTCGGCTGATAATTTGTTTTTAGCCCCCCCTTTTCGGACGCCAATGGATAAAAAAATTAAATTATTTTTAAAGTTTGTCCCACAACCCTCTCTATATGTCTACTGATTTTCAACTTTCTATCTGCATTCGTGAGGGAGATATTAGCAAGTGTAGTTTTCGACTTTTTCCCTCCCCCCGCCTCCCCCTTCCACCTAACACCCCCCAAAATTTAGAAAACAAACAACAATCCGCCCAAAAACGAACATTCTACCTTTAACGGTCTCGGAGATATGAGTCCATATGTACGGCGTACGGCGGGATGGATTTTCTTTTTTGCATTTTTAGGCTAATTTAGTCATGAAACGCGAAAAAAAAAATTTCAGGGTAGCAAACTTTTTTTTTTTCTTGTGTCGATCACAATACTTTATTATTAGAATAATAAAGTAAATTAGTTCAATGCCGTAACCCTTTCAACCAAAAAGTGCTTATGAAAAGTGTTGCGAGGACTGGTAAAAACGCTGGCATATGTGTATAGTATCTACTCGGGATTACTTTGAAGGTGAAAAAATAAATATTGACAATTAATTAAATATTTTGCGTTTTATTTTCAAATTCCCGGAACTTTGCTGCCTTAATGTATGCTTGAAGTTTCAATTCTATAGCTTAGAAGATAGTTGAGATATTCATTTTTCAGCGTTTTTCTTTGCAGTCCCCTGACCCCCCTATAATTAGCCTCCCTCCAAGCTGATTCTGGACGATGGCACCTTCACGGTCCCAAAGTACGAATTTTTTATGGCAAGTAATTTCGAAAATCTAATCATTAAAAAAAAAAAAAAAAAATCGGCTAGCAATTTGGTTTTAGCCCCTGCTTTTCGGACGCCAATGGATAAAAAGTTTATCCCACAACCCTCTCTATATCTATGATGATTTTCAGCTTCCAATCTGCATTCGTAGTGGCAAGTGTAGTTTTTGACTGTTTTCCTATCCACGCTTCCCCTACACTTGACACTCCATAATGGATAATGAAGCTCACCTACCCAAATAACAATCCACCCAAATAACAATCCACCCAAAAACGAACATTTTATTTTTAATGGTCTATATATACGGCGTAGGGCGGGACGAATTTTTTTTTTTTGCATTTTTAGGCTAATTTAGTCGGGAAACGCGAAAAAAAAAATTGAAAGGGTTGCAAAAATTTTTTTTCTGTGACGATTGCAATACTTTATTATTAGAATAATAAAGTTAAATAGGTTTCCCTTGTTATAGTTTCAGTTTTTTTCCCACGCATTTTAAAGAAATTCTAGCCAGAAGACATCTCCAACGACAACTGTACAGTCCAATGTAGGCATTGAGATTTGAAGGCAAACGTGGCGATAGATAAGTCACATTTTTAGGAAGCCACTGCAAAATATATTGCAAAATATCTCTGGACTATAAGTCTCAAGTCAAGCGAGTTTACATGTGGAATGCTTTGCAAAGGAGAAGAATTCCGGATAAGGTAATAGCAATGATTAAAGAATCCTACGAAGATGCAAGGTGTCGCGTTTTGCATAGAGGAGAGCTGTCCGAGCGCTTTTCTGTGCGAACGGGTGTCAGACAAGGCTGCATAGCCCTGTTTTTGGTGACAATAAATAACATCTTGAAAGCTGCACTGGAAGGTAGGGAAGGTAAAGATCTTCAATGGGACTATTTAACATCTAGTCACTTTGATTATGCTAATAACGTGTGTTTGCTTGCACATAACCGTTCGGACTTAGATTAAAATGTTCGCTCTTTGCATTCTGAATACAATACAACAAGTAAAGTCAACTTTCAGGATCGTGCCTAGTTTTAACCAGGAATTGATAGAAATAACTAATTGCCTTCGTTTAACAAAAAAAAAAAAAAAAATTAAATGTGATTGACCAATAAAACTGGACCACCTTTTGCGGTAATTATTAATAAATTCCCCAGAATTTTTCAAAAGGAGGAATTAAAAGACTGTCCAATTATTGTTAGTTCATCATTTTCCATCGTTCAATTATAACTAAAGCATTGTGCAAAAATATGCTCGAATGAAGTGCTTATAAATAAAAAAAACAATCTTCAATGAATTCTAAATTAATTATTCTTCTAAATTTTTTCTATCGTATTATTTTAATTAAAGTCAAAGCTTTCCTTTATAAATTTTTGATGCTACCGCATGAAATCCTTTTACTTAAGTCGAAATGAGAAAGCACCAGCATTAATGACTGCATTCGTTGTTCGATGATAATAACACATAGTCGTCCTTTAATAACACACAAGAAATTAATATCCTTAAGAATATGTAAAGCCTCGCAGTTTATTTTAACGGAAAAATCCTTAGAGTTTGGCGATTGCCATAGATATTCCAAGATATGAGTAAACGATCATTAAATATGGAAAAGAAGCACTCAACCGAACATCAAAAAACTTTTCTCAGTTGTTTTAAGGATTTTACAGGTCATATGTTCGTCTTTCAATTCTCTTTTTCATGTAAGCGACGCATATTTAAAAAATCCTTTAATAATACTTGTGCCAACGTGCATAAAGTTCATCCTTGCAAAATGCTTAAAGTTATAAGGACTTTCGAAAGATTATTGAATAGTAGTTACTCGTCCAATTTTGTTCAAAGCAAAAGGAAATTTCGTGAATCGGACTCGTAACTTTTCGATTTTCTGCAAATGATAACTTAAAGATTCGAATTTAGATGGAAATAGTGTTTCCTCATTGAATTACGGATATAAAATAAAGTCAATCATTCTAGTGATACATGAATTTCACAATATTAATTTCTCATTTCAGCAAAAATGTATTGCAGTGATCTGGAACTCTTCTGAAAAATACTTTTACACATTGCGCTAAATAATAATCTTTAAATTAAGGAGGACGTGAGGAAGGTTTGATCGTTAAAAATTAATAACTCAAACTTTTTTGAGATAAATTAGAACTTATTATGTGTACTATATAGTATCACCGGTGGGGTGTGTGAAAAATAACGAAATCACACTTTAAACATGAATTCGCCTAATACTAGGAATTTTTTCATTAGACACTTTTCTATTTTGTTCGTTCACCAAATTCAAGCAGCAAAGAACAATTGTAGTTCTGAAATGGGATCCCGCCTGTCTGTTCCCAACTTTATTTACCTTTTGCCATAGGGCATAGTACCTTTTTAATGATATTAGTTGCATTCCCCTCCCTTTACCTGTAATAATAAAATACAATGCTCGTTAGTCTTTCTGTACCGTATGAGCCTTACAGCCATTTCTACAAGTTCGAACTGATACAAGTTTGTGAACGGGACACATCGCTCCACCCCTTCTACTCCTTCCCATACGAAATGACAAAGTTTCGGAATTTAATAATAAATGGATTTCCACGAAAAGTATAAAAGCTATTGATCTGAAATATATAATGTATTATTTCTATCATCATCATCATCAATGGCGCGACAGCCCAAATCGGGCCCTGGCCTCCTGAAGTCGTCGCCTCCAATCGTCTCGATCCAAAGACCGCGTCCTCCAGCTGCTAATTTTTAGAATGGCTTTGCTGTCTTCATCAACCGAGTCTTCCCATCGCTTGCGTGGTTTGCCTACTGGCCGGTTACCACTCGCTTTGCCTTTAAGAGCACGTTTGGGGATTCTTCTGTCTTCCATTCGCTCTACATGGCCAGCCCACTGCAGTTTACGTAACTTAATGAACGTTGAAGCTTCTGGCTCGTCGTAGAGTTGATACAACTCATGGTTGTATCTTATTCGCCATTCCGTTCCTTCCTTCACAGGTCCCAAAATTCTTCGGAGGACCTTTCTTTCGAATGCGTTAACTGCTTTTTCGGAAGTTCGCGTTAATGTCGTATGAATGTCGTATAATAGTTTTATAAATCCGCAGCTTATTGTTCCTGTGCACTTTCTTGGATTTCATTATTGGAAGTACCGAATAATACGTCTTATTTGCTAGTATTATCCGTCGTTTGATTTCGTCTGTTTCATTACCGTCCTTTGTTAGATTAGCCCCAAGATATATGAAATTGTCCACACTCTCCAAATTATATTCCGCAATTGCTATGTTTTGTCTGATTGGCGTTCTCCTTCTTGTTTGCGTCATTACTTTTGTTTTGCTTTCATTAATGCGCAACCCGACTTCTTTTGCGGCGGAGTCAAGATTGACAAATACCTCCTTAGCACTAGGGAAGGATCTTGCTAGAATGTTAATGTCGTCAGCGTATGCTACTAGTTGGGTGGACTTGAATAGTAGTGTCCCGTTGGTGTCGACTGGGATTTTTCGGACGACATACTCTAGTGCCAAGTTGAAAAGCATAGGAGCTAGACCATCTCCCTAATTTAAACCACATTCCGTTCGAAAGCTGGTTCTGGAATCGTTTTGTATTCTCACTTGGGATTCAGTGTTCGTCATTGTGAGTCTTGTTAGTCGGACTAGTTTTGGAGGAATTCCAAAGTCAAGCATGATTTGGTACAGTACGCTCCTGTCGATACTGTCGTATGCTTGTTTAAAATCTACGAATATTTGGTGCACGTCTGTGTTATATTCCCAGCATTTCTCAAGCACCTGTTTCTCCAAGAATATCTGGTCTGTTGTAGATCGTCCGGTTCTGAATCCGCCTTGGTATTCGCCAATTATTTGATTAGTATAGGGCTTAAGACGACGTTCAATTATTTTTGTCAGTATTTTATAGGACGTACACAACAATGATATACCTCTGTAGTTCTCACAGCAGAGTTTGTCTCCTTTCTTGTAAATTGGACATATAATGCTTTTTCGCCAGTCGTCGGGTATGATTTCCTCTGTCCAAATTTTGCATATCATGCTGTGCAGTATTTCAGCGACACAGGTTCCACCGTTTTTCAGAAGTTCAACTGGTATTTCGTCAATTCCCGGCGCTTTGTTTCGTTTTTGGTCACATAGGGCTGCTTTGATTTCAGGAAGCGTGGGTGGTGTCGATGATGGTTCATCTTCGTCAGTTGAGGCTTGAATTGAAATGTTGTCTGTCGTTATCGGTGCTACTGGTATGGGATTCAAAAGATGTTCGAAGTATGAAGCCCATCTCCTTTTGATTTCTTCTGTGTCGCTGATGATATTGCCCTCTGCGTCTTTGCAGAGACTGGTTTTTGGCTTATATCCCTTTTTCAAGTCTTTTACTATGGCGTATGCGTCCCGCGTATTATTTTTTCTCATGTCGTCGTCCATTTTTTGTATCTTGTCATTATGGTACTTCCTTTGTTTTCGTCTGCAGGTCTTTTTCGCATATCGCCTAAGCTCGTCATATCTTTCTTTTTTGGCTCGTGTTGGTCGTTCAGTAAAAATTTTGTAAGCTTCGTTCTTTCTATCTATTGCGTCGCGACATTCTTGGTGGAACCAATCATTACTTTTTCGCCGTGCTTGATATCCTAATACCTCTTCCGCGGAGGATTTGATGCCGTCTCGTATTTTCATCCACGCATTATCCACTGGCATATTTTGGATATTTTCATATATTGGTGTCAGGTGTTTATTACATGCTAGCATGTAAGCCTGCGCCACCGTTTCGTCGTTAAGCTTGTCGACATTGAATTTGCGAGCTCTACTCGTTTTCGAATACCCACGACAAGCTATTTTGCATCGATACTTAGCTCTGACTAGATAGTGATCAGAGTCACAATTCGCACCGCGGAGAGTTCGTACATCAAGTATGCTGGAAGCAGCCCTTTTCTCAATAAGAACGTGGTCTATTTGGTTGAAGGTGTGACCATCTGGTGATGCCCACGTTCGTTTGTGAATATCGCGATGTGGGAAGCACGTAGAGCTTACTATGATATTTTTGCTGCTTGCGAAATCAATAAGACGTTGGCCATTGTCGTTGGTTATGTCATGGAGACTGTGCCCTCCTGTTGTTCCTCTATGAGCCTCCTCCTTTCCGACTTTTGCATTAAAATCCCCTAAGACAATTTTTAGGTCATTCGAGGGCAGTGAGTCATAGGTTGTCTCTAGGGTGGCATAAAATTCGTCTTTAGTTACATCGTCCCTGTATTATTTCTATAACGATTTCAATCGAATCTCTTCACTCCTTCTACCACCTCCCATACAAACTGCACTTTTTCATGAAATACTTTAAACCAATTCACTCAGTACGTAAAAAATTTATCGAGGTGAAATTGTGCACTAAATATTTGTTTAGAATTATTAGTAAGACTCAAAAAAATTTAGACAATTATTCGGAATTTTCACTCTCCTTACATTCAGTCGGATATCTTTCTTCATTCCACACCTCAGCAAAGAGTGGAAGGAGGAGAGTGTTTGCTGTTATTTCTAGATCGCTTTGAGGAGTTCGGTTGGTAGTCCATCTATACCTAGGGCTTTCCTTCCCACCATTGACCTAATGGCCGAAACTACCTCTTCTTTATCTGGGAAATTGTCCCTAATAGAGGATTGTTGCGGTTGGATTTAGTAGTTGTTCTGTTTCTGGAATATCTTCCTCTGACAAGATGTTTTAAATATCAGAGAAGTACCTATTCCTTTTATCGCCGCAACTGGTGTTCACTAATATTAAGGAGAGTTCCGTTGACATATTTCACCAGGTGGTTAGGGGTGAAATTCCTGTTCGTCAATTGTTTCATAATCTTAAATGGTTTTAGTTTAGTTTAGTTTATTTATTTATTCATTTGGTTTAACATAATTAAGATATAAGAATTTTTGTTTGCGTAATAATGGTAAATTAACTTTTCAAATTAAGTGATTCATTTAAAATTAGTTCTATATTAATAACTGTTAATCAAAAGAGGAATAGAAAAAAAAAAGAAAATAAAAACAAAAATTTAATTAGAATAGAAAAGAAAAGAAAAAAAGCCTCGATTCAACCTCTCAAGTATACGCCGAGCCTCCTGCAAAAATCACCATCCCCTCCTGATCTACGAATTTCGACTGGTAGCTGATTCCACTGTTGAATGACATAAACGAAGAATTGCCTCTGTGAGACTAGATATAAGAACTCAGGTGTTATTAGTTGGTGAGTCCTGGAAGACCTGGCGAACGTAATTCGTTGGGAAAGATACTCGGGCCTTTTGGAATGAATTATCTTGGAAAGAAAAATCAAGCAGCGATATAGAATATAACGTTCTAGAAAGCAGCCAAATACATTGTCAGCATAAAAAGAAACATGGTCAAATCGTCGCAAACTATGGATATAACGAACAGTAGAGTTGAAAGCTACATTTAGTCGATATATAATCAGGTCTACAGAAAATTTCATGCCCATATATCAAAATTGGTATTACTAAAGTTTTTACCAGCATAAGTTTGACATCTACTGGTACATACTGACGTGTGCTAAATAAGGTTCGAAGAATTCCATAAACTTCTCCTATATTGGATAAAATATGATCGCTCCACGTTAGGGTGTTTTTAAAAAAAGCCCCAAGATTCTTAATTTTTACCACATATTCGATAACAGAGTTATTGAGGATGACAGCAGGGAAATACGACAAATCAAGCTGCGTTTTGTATATTACGATACTTTTGGTCTTAGATGAGTTGAGTTCTATGGAATTCATTCGCGCCCAATTACTAATACGAGTCAAATCTTCGTTAATGCGATTGGTTGCATCTTCTACCAACCCAAGTGGATAACTAAGCTGTAGTTGCACATCGTCAGAGTACATGTTGATATCGCAGTGTTTTATAAAGAATGGGAGATTATTGATATAAATAACGAAAAACAAAGGACTAACAATACTTCCTTGCGGTACACCACATTTTATTTGCAAAAAAAGGTCATAATTGCTCATTGACTGATACGGCTTGTAGGCGACTAGTAAGGTTTGATTTAATCAAAATGGTTGAAGAAGTAGAAAACTGATAATAGTTTAGAAGTTTGTAAGTAAGGATATTGTGATCAACTTTATCAAACGCTTTGGAAAAATCCAACAAAGTAAGCATGGTCACACGATCATTGTCCATTTGCACTATGATATTGTCAGTAACATTAAGTAGTGCAGTGATACAACTATGGTGGGGCCTAAAATCGGATTGTAAATCCGATATTAGATTATATTCGCTGAAGTAGTATGATATTTGGCTATTCATAAGTTTTTCAAAAACTTTAGAAAGATAAGGCAAGATGGCAATCGGTCTGTACTCTTGTTGAGCTGAATTAAGAGATTTCTTAGGAACAGCAATAATTTTAGATTTTTTCCACGCATCAGTAAAAGTTGAAGTAAAAAACCGCAGATTCTGCCTTATTGGTCAGATCTTTAATGGCCTTTCTCTAGTCGCGTCTAACAGCCTTTTTAAGCTGTATATGAGCATTGCGGTAGTTCTATCTCAAATCGGGTGTTCGTTGGTTGACATCGGGTGTTCGTTGGTTGACATTGGGTCGAGAGATGTTTGCCAAATTCCCTTTTTTCCGACCGTCACCCTTGTCCCATGTGTCTTACGACATCCAGGGTTTCTCACCGCTTTGCACATATCCCACAAATTCTTCAGCACTAGTTAGAAACGTGTTTCTGGTTGTCTCCCAATTGGCTTCCAGTGTGCGCATGGTAGTGTACTCGCGCTTTTTGTTGGGATCTCTAAGTCTATCCACATCAAACTTGCGCTTCATTTGAAGAACTGGTGGTCATCGGATAGCTCCTGTGCACAATCTCAAGCAGGCAACCATCAAGTAGTGATCGCACCCCTCGTCAACTTCATGCCTCGCTCGCACATCGAGGAGACATCTTCTCCATCGGCGACTTATAGCCAAATGGTCGATCTGGTTTTGAGTAACACTACCAGGGGAGACCCTGGTGACTCATGTATATAAAAAGGGTCCCTCCGATGACCATTTTTCGAGTACTACAGAGCTCCACAAATAATTCGCCGTTTTCGGGTCTCTTAATTCAAGGTCGTAACGGGTCGCCATGCCTCCCCATGACATGTTCTAGTCCAGTGTTGTCAGAACTAACCTGGGCGTTCATATCTCCTGAGATGATAGTAATATTATCGGTTGGAACACGTTCGAAGGTGGCACTCATTTGGGTATAAAACTCCTCTTTGTTACCAGGTGTTGCGGTATTAGTTGGTGCGTAGCACTGCAGAATTGTGATGTTTCTGACTCTCGTCCTGAGCCTGACGACGATAATCCTATGCGAAATTGGTTTCCAGCCGATGAGACTATTTCTTGCTCTCGGTGTAATGACGACTGCCATGCCATTTTTGGCTTCAATCTCAGGACCAAAGTACAAAATGGTGTTTCCGCAAGGGATTCGTTTTTCTCCTGATCCTGCCCACCTGAACTCGCTCAAGCCCAAGATTTTAATGTTATGCATGCTCTATTTTACGGTTGATCACTGAATGGCGTTGCAAGGGCCGAGTGGTCCCAGCCCTTCCACCGTCATCCAATGTTTAAACGTTCCAGAAGCCAATCGTAGTCCGTTTTCGAATGCCAAAAGTCGTTACCGATGAATCCGACCGTATCCGATGCACTGTATCCATTTCTCATATCAGTTAGGTTTTAAGATCATAGGTGATAAATCTATAATGCAATGAGTGTCTATTTGCCATTTTTAGGGCAAGCAGGACTGGCAGTGGGTGAATTATACTGCCCCAATTCCTCAGGGGGATGATTAGTTCAGGTCCATGGAGTCTTCTTCTACAATGGCACTACAGCCCAAATCGGACCTTGGATTCCTGACATTCGGGTTCCTTAACATTTTTCATTACTTATTGTGGAAGGGTTGTTAGCCCTTCGCACAACCCTCTTTCTACGAATTTAAAATTTTTATACTCTAGATGGAATCTGAGAGTATTATAAGTTTGCTCTAAAGTTTGTAACGCCAAGAAATAAGGCTCGGAGAAAAAAATGAATGATACAGAAGTTAATATTATCACTCAAAAATCTCAAAACCGGATGTCCGTCTGTCCGTCCGTCCGTTCGCTCTCTAGCTTGAGAACGCGTTGAGCTAGAAAGCTCAAATTTCGTACATGACGTTTTTGACAAAAAAGTAAGGTCAAGTTCGTGAACGGGCCAAATCGCTCCACCCCTTCTACCCCCTCCCATACAAAATGACACAAATGCGCAATTTGACAATAAACGGATTTGCTCGAAAAGTATAAAAGCTATTGGCCTGAAATTTGGAATATATTACTTTTATGATAATATCAATCTACGGTATAAAAATTATGCGTGTCCTCCCCCTCCTTCTACCACCTCCCATACAAACTGCACTTGTCATGAATTACTCTAAGCCAATTTACTCAGTGCGTATCAAATTTAGCGAGCTGAAATTATGCACTAAATATTAATTTAAAATTGTTGGTAAGCCTAAAAAAAATTAGACGATTAGCTTTACCCCTTCTACCCCCTCCCATACAAAATGACACAATTTCGCAATTCCACAATAAATGTATAAAAATTATTTGCGTACTCTCTCTCCTTCCAACCCCTCCCATACAAACTACACTTTTTCATGAAATGCTCTAAGCCAATTTTCTCAGAACATTTAACATTTATCGAGCTCACATGTTGTAATAAATACTTATTTAGCATTATCACTAACATTAGAAAAAAAATTTGATTAGCTTTACTGCTTCTACCCCCTCCCATACAATATGACACCGTTTCACAACTTCATAAAAAATCTATTTTCTTGAAAAGTATGAATGTTACTGGTCTAAAATTTAAGAGATGTTAATTTTATGATATTCTTAGTTATTTCTGAAAAAATCACTCGAATCCCCCTTCTCTTTCTACTACCTCCCATACAAACTGCACATTTTCACTAAATCTAACACATTAATTTTCTCAGCTCCTATTCAACTATTGGAGTAAGCATTTTGTATAAAACATTTTTATAGCTACTTTAGCATGATGGGGAAAAAATTAGTTCAATGCTATCACCCTTTCTAACACTCCCCATACAAAGTTTCTTGGGATCACAAATAATTATATTTCATCTAGAGTATTGTAAGATTGCGCTTTACGCGCAATCGTAGCCCTATTATGTTTTTTTTTTAATTTTCGTAGATCGAAGTGACCAAGGTGTATCCAAGCAGGCAATGTGCTGGAATTATATATTGCGTCGACCGGGATTAGAACTCACGACCTTCGCATTATAAGACCAACACGCTACCCACTATACTACACCCTAGCTAGGTCCATGGAGTCGCTATTCTCCAAAGATAGTTGCATGAATTGGTAAAACCTCATGCTACGTGACCCATTATTGCATGAGGCGAGAAGGCTACGTGAGACTTCAGCCTTTACTCAGGACGTATTTTGGTCCGAATGGAAAAAAATTCATTCATCTCGACAGTCATGCATCCTTTCGAAAAAACGCGGGGTAGGAAAAACTTACTTTTAAATTTGTCACACGTCATCTTTCGGTCAGGTCAAAAATAAAATGTTCACAACTTTTTGTTTTATTGGTAATAATTTCCGTTTCCGGTTAGCGGTCATTTCAAAAATCAATAGGTTTTTGTCAGCCGAAGAGACCTTTACGGTTGAGGCTTACTCAAGTTATCGTCCAGAAACACAGACAGACATTACTGCAAAAATATTTTTTTTTGACCACAGATCTGCCCAAACACCATGTTACACAAAATGTACGATAAATTTTAAATGCAGTGTCCCTGGATGTCTAGAAGATACTTTTATCATAATTAGATTGCATTTCTGTACCAGACCACAAAATAGTTCGAAAGGCATGCAATGTAATAAAAATCCTGAAGAACACCCTGTTATTTGTATGAAGGAAGTAAATCATTTTTTGTGACAGTCTAATGAAAAATATTGCTATCATACAAAACTATAAATTGGACTGCCAAAAACTAGATTGCATTCAAAACTTTCATTATATTTCTTATGATCCTGTAACAAACCAAAATTTAATTCCATTTTAATTTTACACACAGCAAGGAAATTTATTGGATAATCTGTCATGAGACGGGATGCCACTCCACCACTATCGCAAATGCACATTGCACATGTCCCATTATTGCTTTCAATAAGATTAACTCAATGGTCCGGCATACAAAAGTAAGTCACATACTCGATCTCACCACATCTAGCAGCGTCCTTGCCATCCTGGGCATTTCAACCTAGAAATATTCCGAAGAGGGATCCCCACACACATCGTTATTTTCAACTGATGGTGAACTTCGTGCAAACCTTAAATTGCAGCCATTCCGTTCGCTCGACCTGGATAACATACCGAATGGTCAGGCGACTACTTCATAATCGTGCCGTGAAGGCTGGTAAATGTATTATATCTCAAAGGTGTGAGTACATCGGTGCTTATGGTCAGACGAAAATCCGTTTTTCCTACTATCCTACAGGTCCTTTTCTGGAACGTACGTTTCTTGTTGCATCAAAGCTCCTTGTTAATGAGCTGTTTTTTGGAAGGCAGTATAAAAAACATCCTTGTGTTTATTGTTCCTACAAGGAATGGGATTTCCTTACCTCAAGATTGCATTCAAAATTTACTGAACTTTTTGTCTGTAGCTCGAAGATCGCTATTTACCATTCAAAATGTTTTTATTCGCCTTCTTTTGGATGAAAACTTTTGGTGTCTGCTGGTGAGATATATTGGGATTTCAGATGAATTTATCCAAGTCTTAGTAAATGATATTAAGTCTCTTCTACACATGTTTTCTTCTTGTTTTGCGATTTTCGCGAAATTTTACACTTTTAAAGTTTAAATGTGTACTTTCATTTAGCTCATCATGAAAGCGGCAGAAGTATATAGGAACTTTCCATATCTCAAATTCAAATACTTCAGATTTCGCTGTGAATTAAATTAAAAAAAATTGGTAACTAACGTAAGAACGCGTAAGACTGGTCGAAAGTGCACAATTATACTTTAAAAGTGTAATATTTAGCAAAAAACAATAAACAGGAAGAAGTCAGGTACAGAAGAGCCTTAAAGTATTCTACATGTCAAAAGTTAGAAAGAAAAAATTTTACTTTTACGGGAAACACTACTATTTCATACAGTTAATACTATTCAAATGAAAGGACGAAGAACAATTTTAATTATTAGCCAAGGAACATCTTCTATACCAGATAACCTCCTACCACCTAATCTGTTCGTATCTCAATTTAAAATTGCTGGGAAGTAGTTCCTAGTATTGAAACAACCAGCATGCTTAACGAAAATAAAATATCGGACTAACCAGTAAACAAACCTAGAAGCTCTCGTTAAAGCGAAACCGATTTCTAGATAGCTCGTAAAAGACATCATAGAGAGACGTTGCCGTAAACTTTATGGACGACAACTTCTTATCCTTAATCCCCAGGCCGACAGTAGATAGAACTTAATATTTGCTGAGCTGACCTGCACGAAGTAGTTCGTATTTCAAAAACTTGCCCATCTTAAGCTAATAAACTGGAGATTACGAATTTTCTCTGACGACTGTTTATTTGTGACTGTGTGTGGCTTTGCAATGCAATGCGCAAAGTTTTTAAGTTCTGAAGAACCATTAACCGGGAAACGTATAGGGAAAATTTTACAAATAACAGGACCATTGCTGGATCTCTGAGCACATGCATGAAGTTGTATCCTCTCGCCACATAATACAAATAAAAAATATCCTTCCATGATGAAATACATGCTACAAAATTCCAGCTATCTTCTATCTAACGAGCAATTTAAATGCACACAAGGACTTCATTAATTTTTTCACCACACATGATTTTCAGTGTAAATATTAAACCGTTCTTCGTTTTTTCGCCTGACTGAAAAAAAAAATCCTGTCCATCTAACTTTTCGTTGTAGAGAGCTAGCGACCTTGCATATAATATTCCCCGGTGTAAATAAAGTTGGCAACTTAAAGCTATCCATCCGCCCACGAAACGGAAAAATAAAAATACAATAAAAGTACTTCACAGACTTTGCGCGCTATATTTGAATTATATTGAAGGAAAACTTGGCAAAAAAAAGTCCTTTCGTAAAACATACAACAGGAGTCAAGTGCACCCTGCAGGCATATGAGCAGCATAAACGGCAAGGATGACGTAATCACAGAATGATTAGCGACTCTAGTGGACACTAGACATGGCAAAACTCAGAGGATATAATGTTCGGAGGATCCTTAGAAAAATACTCAATAGAATAGAGTAATTTAACATTCATGAAATGCAAATGAGTTTCGAGATCTTCACCGTTCGCAAGTCGAGATTCGTAGAAGAAGATTCTCGGCGAAAAGTAAACATCATCTGCGATTAAGAAATAAGAGTGCGAATGCCCTGAAGAGTTTGAAAGGCCATTGGAATGGATTTCGAAGTAGATTCGACCATCACAGCATTCGGGAGAAACAGAAAAAATTTTGCACTAGTTTCTTGAAGAAAAAAACAAAACAAAAAAATAAAATGAGTAAACTGCCAACAAGTCGGACACAACTTTATTATTCTTCGGACAAGTTGAAGATGCATGGAAAGTCAATATGCAGGTTAGAGTGGTTCATAAAGACTAAGTGGAACCCTCTTTCACAAGTGGAACACCGTTTAGGGCAGGGCTGCTGTCAATTTAGCACTTAATTGGGAATACGATCAATGGCTCCAGTACATGTAGTCAATATTTCATTCGTTTATGCAAGATTGGGTTTTTATGAGGGAAGGGGGAGGGGTGGTAGTAAGAGTGGGTGAATGCTAATCATTTTTGAATTGATTGCTTGAATCACGTCCAATATTCTCTGTACAGAATGTCAGTTTCATAGACGAAGTTGCAAAGAATTTACATAAAATTCAGTGTATTTTACGTTCACGAAACCAAATATTTGTATGGGAGAGGGTAGAGGAGGTAAGGGAATCGTAAAATTTGTGATGCAGTTTTATTCCATTTCTATTGTAAGGTGCTCGTAAAGAATTTCAAGCTCGTAGATTTCAATTTGTTGGTTATTAGTTGATTTATTGAAATTGGTCGAAATCATACTTTTGTATGGGAGGGGGTAGAAGAGCTGGCGTGATCTCAAAACTTTTGATGAAATCTCGTTTCAGCTATTTTTAGAAATTTTAGTCCAAAATTTCAAATTGATACCTTTTCATAGATAGGTGATAATTGATTTCATAAAAATCGTCAAAAAAATAATTTTGTATTGGAGGGGATAGAAGTTTTGAAGGTATTCGACCCTTCGACCAGTTAATATTTTATACTTTTAAGGATTTTTTTAAATGTATTCCGCAAATTTTCAAGTTCCTAGCTCAAAATTTCATTCAAAATTTTTCAGTTTAAGTGTTTTCTTCATTGCACATGAAATACCTTATGTATGTTAGAAATCTCGTCGGTGCATAACTAACATAACATAATTCTGGAACAAGTTATTATTTTTTCTCTATGTAAATAGAAGAATCCACATCCACATCCGCTTCTGAGGTTGGCTGCATTACGTTTCGATAGTTTGAAGTAGACCTTGTTGAGTTCAAAATCCGCGAAACTTTTCGCTACAGATAACCTTTCCATGAAGCTTTGGTCGATTCCGAGAACAAGAAGTTGGCCCTTGCCTCTTTCTTCTCTATGGAAAAGCTTCCATACCTCCGTGGAAGATTGTTTTGCAACTTAATGTTCTGCAGTAGGAGTCCAGGGTTTTCAATGATACCCGGGATCCATACAGACATTTTTGTCAGTTTAGAAGTCTTAGCATCTTCCACCACCTGTTGCTTAATGCCCTTTAAGAGCTTGTTCATCTTGGGAAGACCAGAGTGTTTTGGTCAGCACAAGTTATCCTAAGATAACCTGGCTCGAAGTTATACTTCAAAAAGCTTGGTTTTGCTGCAGGATTACCTAAGAGATATATATGAATGTTCCTCAATGAAGATTAGATTTGAGGACACATCGACTCTGATATAATGCCTAGCAATTCGTTGGTGTTAATGACTGCTGCCTGGAGGGAACTGCTAGCGACGTCGCTATAGGTAGCCGATCTCGGCTCTTTTTTTTTTGCTACAGGTATCGGCATATTACTATCATCCGATCAGATGCGCTTGTGTTTCTGTTTCAGTGGTTTGAGTTTATTACCGGCGACTGTACGCGTGGATGAAGAGGGTTCATTGGCATTGCCAAAGGTGGTACTATGAACCGATCGTGCCGAAGCAAGCGGGGATGAAAGTGTTTTAACCACTTTGACATTTTCCACTGTTGGCTGCAAATTGGGAGAGCTGATTGGGGACCAGGAGTCAAGCTATGAGTCTTACTCCGTTGTGATGCTCTTCAGAGCAGTTTCGAAACCACAGCGCTATCCGTAGCAATGTTTGACACTACTTACAGCGGAGTGATCGGAGCTTGCAAAGACTTTTTCGCAGGAGACTTTATTACCCTATCCACACTCGTTTCGAAAGTGCTAGCTTTATTAATCAGAGAGGTTGCTGGGATACTGAGACCTTTCGCCTCAACTCTGATTACTTCAGCCGGCACGCTGGCTGGACGTAAAGCTTCTACAGCTCGTGAATCGTCCGTCCCAGAGGACAGTCGACCTAGAACTGCAACCACTTTAACCTCTACCGCATCGTCAAACCTTGATTTGGCAGCTTTTCATTTTAGGTTGGTTTTAGCTCGGTGACGGGCACGATTGCTAATACCTTGAGCGGCTTTGATGGTCTCAGTACCAAGGCCAGCCGAGGTAGTTATGCAGGATATTGTCGACGTCGAAGCATGAACAATATCTATACCCACCTCCATTGGCTTATTTGGTTCTTAGGCTGCATCCCCTAATGTCATTATAAAAGCGAGATCACTGAGCACTAACATGGAAGACTCAGTGCGCTGGGTGTTTGCCAGCAGTAAAGCACTACTACAACCTGGTTGCACCGTTCTAGTAGCTCCCGAACCGCGTTCGGATCCGATGATCTTAGCACCCTCTTTTGCCGGAGACTGAGGGCCAATACGGGGGGACACCATCTCATAGTTTTTTGGGATGGTTCGCAGCATGGTTTTTACAGGAAGAGTGTTTGCTGCTATATCCACTTCATCATGCTCATTCATTTAGGCTTCCAAGGAGGTGGTTGCCAATGTGTGTCCGATGAGCACGTTGAGGAAGGTAAAACTGTCAAACTTAATTCCTTGCTATTACCATGCTAACTGCGGACGAGAGTCTTGCGACACATCACTGCGTCCTCCATCCACCACCCGAGGACGCGCCTGATAGGTTCTCAGCCCACAGGATATATGGTTCAGATATTCGAATTCTTAGTTTTCGATTTTAGCGCTTCCCCAGCCGCCCCCTTAACCCTTACACCCCCCAAAATGGGTGTCCCTCCGAGATCCGCAACCATCAAGGAGTGCGATATAAGGGATGGTTATATGTCAATAATTTTCTTAACTGATTACTCGAATTCCGCTGAAAATTCGCTGTATGGAATGTTCGTTTCATAGACGAAGTAAATTCTATGACATTCTCAGTGTATTTTCTTTTCTTAAAACCATACATTTGTATGGGATAGAGGAGGTGAGGAAGTAGGAAAATTTGTGATACGGTTTTGTTAAGTTTCTTTTGAAAGGTGTTCGCACAAAATTTAAGTTCGTAGCTTTTAATTTTACTTTATTATTATAATAATAAAGTATTGTGATCGACACAAGAAAAAAAAAAAATTTGCTACCCCGAAATTTTTTTTTTCGCGTTGCATGACTAAATTAGCCTAAAATGCAAGAAAAAAACATAACAGGGCTACGATTGCGCGTAAAGCGCAATCTTACGATACTCTAGATGAAATAGAATTTTTTGTGATCCCAAGAAATTTTGTATGGGGAGTGTTAGAAGGGATGATAGCATTGAACTAATTTTTTCGACATCATGCTAAAGTAGCTATGAAAATGTTTTATACAAAATGCTTACTCCAAAAACTGAATGGGAACTGAGAAAATTAGTGAGTTTGATTTAGTGAAAATGTGCAGTTTGTATGGGAGGTGGTAGAAAGAGTGGGGGGATTTTAATGATTTTTTCAGAAATAACTAGGAATATTATAAAATTGGCATCCCTTAAATTTCAGACTAGTACCATTCATACTTTTGAAGAAAATCGATTTTTTGTGAAGTTGTGAAACTGTGTCATATTGTATGGGAGGGGGTAGAAGTAGTGAAGCAAATCAAATATTTTTTTTTCATCTTAGTAATAATATTAATTAAATATTTATTACAAAATATGAGCTCAACAAATGTTATATGTTCTGAGAAAATCGGCTTAGAGCATTTCAGGAAAAAGTGTAGTTTGTATGGGAGGGGGTGGAAGAAAAGGCAGGAAGCAAATAATTTTTGTACTGTAGATTTAAATCATTAAAAAAGTAACATATACCAAAATTGAGACCAATAGCTTTTATACTTTTTGAGTAAATCCATTTATTGTGAAATTGCGAAATTGTGTCATTTTGTATGGGAGGGGGTAGAAGGGGTGAAGCTAATCATCTCATTTTTTTGACCTTACTAACAATTTTAAATAAATATTTGGTGCACAATTTCAGCCCGCTGAATTTTATAAGCACTGAGGAAATTGGCTTAGAGTAATTCATGATAAGTACAGTTTGTATGGGAGGTGGTAGAAGGAGGGGGAGGACACGCACAATTTTTATACGAAAGATTGATATTATCATAAGAGTAATATATTCTGAATTTCAGGCCAATAACTTTTATACTTTTTGAGCAAATCCGTTTATTGTGAAATTGCGTAATTGTGTTATTTTGTATGGGAGGGGGTGGAGCGATTTGGCCCGTTCACGAACTTGACCTTAATTTTTTGTCAAAAATGACGTGTACAAAATTTGAACTTTCTAGCTCAACGCGTTCTCAAGATAGAGAGCGCACGGACGGACGGACGAACATCCGGTTTTGAGATTTTTGAGTGATAATATTAACTTCTGTATCATTCATTTTTTTCTCCGAGCCTTATTTCTTGGCGTTACAAACCTTAGAGCGAACTTATAATACTCTCAGATTCCATCTAGAGTATAATCAGATTCCATCTAGAGTATAAAAATCCGTCTGTATGTACGCCGTCCGCCGTACGCCGACGTGTACGCTCAGCGCACATTAACTCCCAAACCCTTCAAGATAGAAAGTTCATTTTTATGGGGATTGTAGATAGTTGCGGATCTTAGGCGGATACCCATTTTGGAAGGTGTACGGGTTCAGGGAGAGGCGGGGGGAGCGCTTAAGCCGAAAAATACGAATTCAAATATCTCAACCATGGTAACAGCTAGGAAACTAAAACTCAACATACATATAAAGGGGTTTATGGCACAACTTTCAAAAATAATTTAATTTGTTTATCCATTGGGGTGCGAAAAGGGGGGGGCAAAGAACCAATTGTCGGCCGAATTTTTTTTTCAAATGATTATATCTTCGAAATTACTTATTTTAAAAAAATCTTATTTAGAGTCCGTTAAGGTGACATATAGTTTCATCGGAACCAGCTCAGAAAGCGGCTAATTATTGTAAGGGGGAGGGTCAGGGGGGGTGCAAAGAAAAACACTTAAAAATTAATATCTCAACTATCTCTTAAGCTATGTAATTGAAACTTAAAACGTATATTAAGCTATACTAAGCAAATACAAAAAAAAAATAACATGTAGAAATAATAGAAGTGGGGGGAAATGGGGAGCATTTCAAAAATGGCGCACTTTTCAAAATTACAAATTCTTATATCTTAAAAAATAGTACAGATATCAAATCAAAAATTTGTCAAATTGTAGAACTACATAATAGTTAATTTTGGTAAAAATTTAAAGTTTGGAGGTGAAAGGGGAGGGAGGTGATAAGCAAAAATGTCGAAAACTTTGAGTGATTTTTTTAGGGCTCTGGTGAAAGATACAAAGTTAAAATTTTGCATGTGAATACTTATATTTAATGTTCATAGAAAAATAATAATAACTTGATCCATATTTATTATAAACCGACCCCCCCGGTCTAACGTGCACAAGGTGTTTCATGTGCATTGAAAAAAACACATAAGCTGAAAATTTTTGAGTGAAATTTTAAGGTAGAAACTTGAAAATTTCCAAAATGCATTTAAAAAAAATCTCTAAATATGCGAAATACTAATTGGTCGAAAACCTTTAACACTTCTACCCCCTCCCATACAAAATAATTTTTTCGACCATTTGAAACTGCGTTAAAAGTTTTAAAATCGCGCTCGCTCTTCTACCCCCTCCCATACAAAAGTATGATTTCGACTAATTTCATTAAATCAACTAATAACCAACAAATTAAAAGCTACGAACTTGAAATTTCGTACAAGCATCTTACAATAAAAATAAAAGAAAATTGCATCACAAGTTTTACGATTCCCCTACCTTCTCTACCACCTCCCATACAAAATTATTTTTTCGAGCATTTTTAAGAAATCAGTTATCAGCTAACTCTTAAAAGCTATCAATTTCAAATTTGGCATGAAAACTTATAAAAATAATTCAAATGAAGTTGCTTTAAAAGGTTTGAAATCGCGGTTGCGCTACTACCCCCTCCCATACAAAACTATAATTTCGACCAATTTCATTAAATCAACTAATAACCAACAAACTAAAAGCTACGAACTTGAAATTCTATACAAGCACCTTACAAGAGACGCGAAATAAAACTGCGTATCAAATTTTACGATTCCCCTATATTCTCTACCCCCTCCCATACAAATGTTCGGTTTCATGAATGTAAAATACACCGAATTTTATGAAAATTCTATGCAACTTCGTCTATGAAACAATTCTATACAGAGAGTATTTGACGTGATTCAAGCAATTAATTAAAAAGCTATTAACATCCACCCACCCTTACTATTATCCCTACTCCTCTCCTCATAAAAACCCAAACTTACAGCAACGAATGAAATATTGTGAACAGTCCTGCCCAAGAACTCCCTTTCACTTAGCCTTCCCTAACCACTCTAACCTGCATATTGACTTTCCACTCATCCGCAACTTGTCCCAAGAATAATAAAGTTTCGCCCGACTTGTTGGCAGTTTATTTTGTTTATTAATTGATTTGTTGAAATTGGTCGGAACCAAGCGCAAAGTGGATTTCAAAACTTTTGACGCATTTTATTTGAAATATTTTTAAAAGTCTTTCTACAAAATTTCAAGTTGATAGCTTTTAATGGTTTCGTGATAATTCATTTCTTAAAAATGGTCGAAAAAATACTTCTATATGGGAGGGGGTAGAAGTTTTAGTGCTTTTCAACTAGTTAATATCTTAACCATTTAATCATTTTTTTTTCAAATGAATTGTATAAATTTTCAAGATAGTAGCTTAAAATGTCATACAAAAATTTTAAGTTTTGCGTTTATAATCTCAACGAAATCTGAGAGTATTATTAGTTTGCCACAAAGTGTCCACGATAAGAAATAAGGCTCGGTGAAAAAAATGAATAATATGTACAGAAGTTTATATAATCACTCAAAAAACTCAAAACCGGATGTCCGTCCGTCCGTCTGTCCGTCCGTCTATCTGTCCGTCCGTCTGTCCGTCCGTCTGTCTGTCCGTCCGTCTGTCCGTCCGTCCGTCCGTGTCTTCTCTAGCTTGAGAACGCTTTGACTTAGAAAGTTCAAATTTTGTACACATCGTTGCTGACGAAAAAGTATGGTGAAGTTCGAGAACGGGCCAAATCACTCTATCGTTTCTTCCCCCTCCCATATAAAATTACACATTTTCACAATTTGACAATATACGGTTTTGTTCGAAAAGTATAAATGCTTAATCTGAAATTTGGAACATAATACTTTTAAAATGCTTTTGATCTACTCTATAAAATTACTTGTGTCTTTTTCCTCCTTCCACCACCTTTCATACAAACTGCACTTTTTCATAAAATGCTCTAAAAAAATTTACTCAGTACGTATAAAATTTATCGAGCTGAAATTAAGCACTAAAGATTTATTTAGAATTCTTAGTAAGACCAAAAAAATTAGACAATTAGCTTTACCTCTTCTACTCCCTCCATAAAAAATTACACAATTTCGTAATTCGACTATAAAAGGGTCTTCGAAAAGCATAAAAGCTATTGATCTGAAATTTGGAATATATTACTTTTATGATGATTTGAATCTACCGTATACAAATTATTGGTGTCCCCCTCCTCCTTCCACTACCTCTCACGCAATCTCCGTTTTCCATGATATGCTTTAAGCAAATTTACTCAGTACGTATAAAATTTATCGAGCTGAAATTGTGCACTAAATATTTGCTTAGAATTATTAGTTACACCGAAAAAAGAACAGGCGATTAGCTTCACGTCTTCTACGCCCTCCCATACAATCCGACACAATTTCACAACTTAAAAATAAGGAGATTTTCCTAAAAAGTATGAACACTACTGATCTACAATTTAAAATATTTCAAAAAGATGATGTTTGTAGTTATTTCTGAAAAGCTCCTTAAGAACTCGCTCCTTCTTCTACCACTTACAATACAAACTGTACAATTTCACTAAATGCAACACACTTATTTACTCAGTATCTGTTAAATTTTTGAATCCTAAATTTTGTTTAAGACAATTTGATAGCAACTGTGGCGTGATGTGAAAAAATCCTCTACAAAATTTTTTTAAAATCAAAAAATTTTTCTTTATAGTAGAGCGTCGCACGATCGTAGTCTTGTTATGTTTTTTTAAATTCACGTGAAATAACTAGTGAAGGTTAGCCCCCTCCCCTTTGCTGGATAACAGTTTTGGTTTAAATTAATATTTTTCTACATGTATATAAAATGAATGTATGCACGTGCAAAACTTTAACTTTATATCTTTTACCGGAGACCTAAGAAAATAACTGAAAATATTCGACAATTCGGCCCACCACGAAAATTATAAATCATATATCTCTACAGTTTGGCAAAATTTCAACTTAAAACCTGTTTTGAATTTTGAGATATAACTGTTTGTAATTTTGAAAAGTGGACCATGCAATAACTTAATATATGTTTTTAGTTTCAATAACATAGCTTAAGAGATAGTTGAGGTGTTTGTTTTTAAGTGTTTTTTCTTGGATCCTCCTGACCCTCCCCATTACGAATTTTGGCCGCCCTTTTAGTAGACTATAGTGGAACTGTATGCCACCTTATTTGTCTAAAAATAAGAATTTTTTGGATCAAGTAGTTCCAAAGAAAAAATCCCCCCCGTTCCACTTCCACCTGACACTCCCAAAAACTTGGCTAAGTGAGCTCCAGCTCACTTACTCAATTATTAACAATCTACCCAAAACGAACATTTTACCTTTAACGGTCTCGGAGATATGAGTCCATATGTACGGCGTACGGCGGGACGAATTTTTTTATTGCAGTTTTAGATAAATTTGCATTTGACAATACTCCCCATGAAGCCATAATAGCGGCAGCTAGGAAAAAGGGCTTGGAAACGGCCACTATTAGATGGATACATGCCATGCTAAGGAACCGAATGACAACCATGGATCTAGGTGATAGCACATTAACTGCATTGACCTATAGAGGCTGTCCCCAAGGTGGGGTACTATCTCCACTTCTTTGGTCAATTGTAGTGGATGAACTCCTAGACCGTCTAACAGAACAGGGATACGAGGCTATAGGATATGCCGATGACCTCGTCAATATCATTAGAGGCAAACATGATTTAATTATATCGGAAAGAATACAATCAGCCTTAGAAGTGATAATGAACTGGTGTCAATCTAAGAACTTGAAAATCAACCCAAGTAAGACTGAGTTAGTACCATTTACAAATAGAAGGAAAATGTACATCATAACCCCTTCAATAAATGAAACAATAATACCCTTTTCAGATGAGGTAAAATATCTAGGTGCCATACTGCAAGCTCAACTGGAACAAACATATAAAATGGACTCATGCCAAAGCACTAAAGGCATTTTGGGCCTGTAAGAGCTTATTTGGCAGAAAATGGGGACTAAAGCCCAAAATGATTTACTGGTGCTACAGAACAGTCATTCTTCCAATAGTCACATACGGATCAACGATATAGTGGATTAAAACTTTACAGCTGGGGTGTAGCCTAGTGGGTAGCGTGTTGGTTTATAATGTCGTTAGTTCAAATCCCGGTCGACTCATAATTCCAGCACACTACTTGCTTGGGTATACCTTGGTTACCTCAATTTACGAAAATGAAAAATTCATAAATAGAGGGTTGTGCGAAGGGCTAACAACCCTTCCGCAATAAATAATGAAAATGTTAAGGAACCTGAAGGTCAGTAGGCCTAGGCCCGATTTGGGCTGTAGTGCCATTGAAGAAGAAGAAGAAGAAAACTTTGCAAAGAAAAGCACAGCTTACGCTACAAAAAATCCAAAGGCTACCTTGTCTTGGTATCACAGGAGCTATGAAAACCTGTCCTACAGCGGCAATAGAAATGTTCCTTAACATCCCTCCGAATAAAAAAGGAAGCTATCAAAGGGGTGTTACGCACACAGAGGGAAAACAATTACGAACCAGGGGATTTTAGAGGCCACCTCAAAATCCTAGGAAACCCAAAATTGGAGGTTCTAACCTCCACATTATCGAACGCAATGCCGACAAAATTTACCCCTTCAAAGTTATAATCAGAGAACGCTAAGACTGGCAATCGACGCTACCTGAAATGGAAGAGGGATCAACCATCTGGTATACAGATGGTTCGCGCACCTCTGAGGGGACAGAAGCCGGAGTCAAAGGTCCTAACTTCTCGGTTTCAAAACCACTCGGCAAAGAAGCCATAATCTTCCAGGCTGAACTAATTGCAATGGAGCTATGTATCCAAGAGAATATAAAAAGAGATCATCGCAACAAATCAATTTATATCCTATCGGGTAGTCAGGCGGTTCTCAAAGCCCTAGCATCCAATAAACACAGATCGAGGCTAGTTTGGGACTGTATTCAAGACCTAATCATCCTGGGGAAAAAGAACGACGTAACCTTAATGTGGGTACCAGGACATATGGGAATTGAGGGAAACGAAGAGACTGATCGCCTTGCAAAAAACGGTGCGGAAAAAAACTTTTTTGGTCCAGAGCCATTCTGCGGAAAATCAAAAGGGCATCATAACTTTATACTTAGGAAATGGGTTGAGCAAGAACACAAAATCTACTGGAATAGACTTCCAGGCTTGTCAACCTCAAAAAAACTAATCCTACCACAACAAAGTGGAGGATATCCTGAAATTCAGCAAGAGCGATATTAGTACTCTATTCGGCCTAATGACGGGGCACAGTGGAGTGAACAATCACCTCAATAATATGGGCTTAGCTGAAACCGACATCTGCCGCCTCTGTCTCGAAGACTCAGAAACGACAATACATATCCTAAGCCACTGTGAAGCATTGGCAAGGAAAAGGCATAATCTTCTTGGGAAAGGTTTGCTTTCCACCGAGGAACTAGCCAACATGGCTCCCTTACAGATACTCAGATTAGCCAAACCTATTGAGTTATGGTAGAGTAAAGGGGCAATAATCGCACAATAGGCCGGAAAGGCCGCAGTGCTCTCACGTTTTCCCCTAATATAAATAATAAATAATAATAATAATAATGGATAAATTTAGTCATGAAACATGAAAAAAACAAAGTTTCAGTGTAGCAAATTTTTGTTTCTGTGTCGATCACAATACTTTATTATTAGAATAATAACTTAAAATCTCCCTCAGTAATCAATATTGGGTGTTCAATGCCAATTTTATCCCAACAAATAAGAAAATCCGACGAAATTTAAATGCAAAATAAAAACATTTCGAGAAAATAAGAAAAAAAGAACCAATATAATTATAACTTAAAGAGCCCTCAGAGGCCATTAAGTTTTTTGTAAATATTAATAAATAATCTTTATTAGATTACTGTTAAAAAGAGATGTTTTCGGCAAGAGGTGAGCCAAAATGTCGGAAACTTTAAGTATTTTTTAAAGCACTGATATGTTAAGAGAACAAAAGTTCAAATTTTGCAGGTGTATATATCCGTTTGATAAAGGGAAAATAATAATCAATTTAAATTCTAAAACTATTATACACCGAAGCGTGGCCCTAACGTGGATAAAGTGTTTTATGTGTATTGAAAAAAAATAGAAAAACGCAAAATTTTTCATTGAAATACTAACCTAGACCGCGAAATGTGCAAAATTCATTTAAAAAAATGCACGAAAGTATGTTATATTACCGAAACTTCTACTCCCTCCCATACCAAAGAATTACTTCGACAATTCTTAGTAAACCAATTATCACCAATATATTAACTCGAAAATTTGTACGAATACTTTTAGAAATAATTGAACCATGGCATCAAAAGTTTCGAAACCCCTACACTCCTTCTACCCTATACAAAAGTATAATTTCAGTAAATAAGCTAATAACCAACAAATTAAAAGCTAAAACCTTGAAATTTTGATCGAACACATTTCAAAAGGAATGACAACCAAAAGCATTACAAATTTTACGATTTCATTCTTCTATCCCATACAAATATATGGTTTCAAGTGTATTAAAAAACACAAAAGCGGAAATAATGAAATATTATGCTATTATAGACGCTTGAAAAGTTGTAAAACTTAATTTAAAAATGTTTAAAAGTGTAACACATTAACTGGTCGAATGCATTTAAAACTTCTACCCAAGCAGATTTTATTTTTGTAATCCATTGTTTGCAATATGCGGTATAGTAAATATTGTTGCAACCACTATACTCGACAACAACAACACTGTACTAATAAAAGAACACCTGCAAGTTCTTTTCTACGAACGAAAGTCACAATAATTTCACGCACGCACACATTCCGATCAAGTGGCATGCCGACACACGTTGGACTACTCATCGATGGACGGCATGAGCGAATACGACGTACCGAAAGCTGTCAGGTCGACAACAACAACATTGCACTAATAGAAGCACATTTGCAAGTTCTTTTCCATGAACGAAAGCAACAACAATTACACGCGCTCACAAATTCCGATCAAGTGGCATGCCGACACGTATCGTACTACTCACCGACGGTTGGCATGAGCGAATACGTCGATATGAATGACAACGGTCGGTATAGACTGGTCGGTTGTGATAGGTATAAAAATGGCGAGCGATCGTGAAAAGAATCAGTCAAAGTTCGAAGCGAAAGAGTCGAAGTTTGGAAATCGATACTGTGAACAAAAAGTGTTAAAGTTAATCTCAAAAGCGAATATGAAGTTTGTGGTTATTTGAAATCAAAAGCGACCTAGATTTATTTTTACTTGAAATTCAGCGACTCTTAGCGCACTTCATTACTAGGTTGTTGATGAAGATTGATCGAGAACAGATACAATTAATGAAATGTCAATAAATGGTTTGTTTCTTGCTGCTGCTGTTATATTTTTATTGTATGAGTTTGAAGAAGGATTAACGACAATGCCCAAAGCCAAGAGCTGCCACATCCCTTTTATAGTCTGTCATGTCGTAATTAAAAAAAAGGGTTCAGTTTGTTATTAATTTGTCGCCAGTTTAAACGCTTGCTTCTGTACTGTAAGGATTATTTTCGCTACTAATTGAGACGAATTTTCGTAATAAATTCTGAAACAGACATCATTCCCGAATTCTTTCACTGAAGAAGGTACAAACGCGAATCGATTTCATAAAAATATGAAAAAAACAACATCAACTCCTGAAATTCACGAAACTTATGTTTGAGATGTGAAATGAAACCATCATTAACGTCGAGAACAGAGTCCTTAATGATGTCTTAACAAATATAAACTCTACTCGGGAATAATTAGAGAATGAATCTTTACCGCTAGCAAAGTAAAACGTTCTAAAACGAGCGAATCTTTTCCAATTATGTTGGTACTCGTACATCGTATCCGAACAAGAAACCTTCGATATTGTCGTCATTTGCCTTTACATTCGCCAGAAAAAATATCGATAAATCTTTGCAGTGTTCTTCTTTAAGGAGTTTGCTTTCGCAAAAAGATAAAAAGAACAAAAAATTATATAAAACAAGCAAGGACGCAAAAAAACGCTATTCCTCTTCAACAATTTATAATGCAGGTTGGCAAATCCTTATGAAATATCCGCAACTATACAGAACAGAAGCCAGACAGCAGAGTGGATTCAAGGAACTTGTTATTTACATCTCTAATAACAATAACATCAGCAACAGCCAGGAAGATCACCTTGTGAAGTTTATTAGATTTTCAAGGCTTCAATATTTTGCCAGGGTGTACAAAGCCCCCGCTCTATATATAGAAATAAGAAAGCTTAGGGATGGAAGCATTCACGGGTCGGAATATCCTCCTCCGAAATGACAATGACGCCTTCGTGTATATCCTGCCAGGTGGTGGCTCTTATATTGTTCTATACCACAGCTTTACAAGAGCTAGTTCCAACGAAGGCTAACTGAAAATTGTTATTACTAAATAAACAGTAAGTCCTTTTCGGTGTGCTTTCTCTATGGTATTGGGGGTGGTCTGGTTGTCTGCTGTGATGATGGTGGCAGTGGTGACGTTGGCGGTTTCGTTAGACGATGCTGATACAATACTTTAGTAAATAAACAAATTCCTTTGTTTTCGCCTTTCAAATATTTGGCAGTTTATATTTGCATTTCAGTCTTTCCAGAGAGTGAATCCTAGGAAGCAATAAAAACTTCCCAGACTCTTTACAGGGTCCCGTTTATAATGTCGAAATTTCTCGGAGTTATTGTCATTGAGTATTATTCTTAGGTAAGAAATGCAAATAAAAGCTAAAACAGGAAAACATTAAGTGAACAATGGCGAAAGATAAAAGCAATTCGGTAGCCGCCTCTAATTGATATAATTATGCACCCTGAAAATTTCTCTGCGCAACCATTTCAAACCAATTTTCTTATCTAATTAGCTCATCACTCAAAATAATAACTGCAGGTGAAAGGTTTGTAGAGAGCCTACAGCACGAAATCGAATGTTAAACAATGTCAAGGATACTAGAGCCGAATGTCATTAATTATATACAATCAGATTTGCGATCCTTAACAGTAATTAGCTAGAAATTTTGGTTATATTCTAACAGTTAAAATTACTTAAATAAGTCAAATCAATCATAGATTAGTGGTTTATACGAGTAGGTAGGTACACAATAAAGATGTTTTCGCACCCACATATTCACATATTATTAACCCCGAGGTTGTATACGAGTAATGCTTTCGAAATGTCTACATAGTTTCTGGTGGCTTAAAATGGCTTAGGAATTGGAAGACTTTTTGGGTAGGGCGCTTCCAAATGACAGGAATCATTAGGAAAGTTTGCGAAATCCTGTTTTATTAATTATTAATTACAAAACTTCATACTGTTTTAAACTTACAGAAAGGTATTAATGGATTTTGGATAATTCGTTGAAAGTTTCTCAATTAGATGGTAGGTTTTCTTGTACTTCTAAATAACAGTGCCCTTTTAAGATATTCTATAAGGCACCTGATAAGTTCATTAACGATTTAACATATTTCGAAAACAGTTATAAGGCGAAACTTGAATTTAGGGTTGACTATGAAGCGATTCAGTTAAGTTTTATCCGGTCGGAGTGTCTGCATCATCCTAATAGAAATAACCACGGAAAATTAACTTATTTGTTCTTGTACGGTTTAATTCCCAGTAGAAGACATGATTTTACACGGCCACTAAAAACGGATTTATCTAGAAACTACCTGAACAATAATTGAAGTAAGATAATAGAAGTCCATTTGAAAAAATATAAATATTTAAAAGCTAGCTTGTAAGATTGCGCAACATGTTTACAAAATAATGAGCTTTTCGAAGCTTAGTTTCATTAATTACCACAGAGCAGCAAGCCAAAATATTTCATAAAATGTATCTTTGTTCTTTTAGCTAATATATTATGCGTCCTTTTTTTTTACTGTATACAAAAACATACAGAGTCTATTTTTGATATCTTGTCCAGAATTCTCTAGTCAGCTTCTTATACATACTGAGACGTGCTTATAATGTTAAGGCCTTTCGAACTCTTCGCTGGCGCCCTTCCAAAGTGTCAAATTAAGGCATCGGGTTAATTGCAAAAACATAGCACGATAACGTTACGGTATAAAAACAGTAAAGGATTCGAGCAGCTAATCATGGATATTAGTCCCCAAAAATCATGGGTTAGACGCACACGCCTTTTATTAATTGATTCCTTTACTTGGTCACGTATCTCAGGCTCTAATTCTAAGACCACATAAGGGTCGTTTTATATGCGGACATGTATGTGCGTTTCGATCAGTTTCACAGGAAATTTCTGAAATTTTCGTTTCGTTATGAGGCGTATCGGTCATGGTGATAATTGCTTAGTCGAGCTGAATCGAAAGGGATATTAATGGATAGTGAGTGGTTCGATCATAGGTAATTAATGGCTTCGACGAGTGTAAAATTGATTGAATATACGGATAGCTTACAAATGAAAGTACTTAACGCTACATTTCTATAAATCATATTTCCGCTGGATTAGCATATACAGTTGATCATATAATTGAGCGTACATTTACGATTTTGGAAAGGAAATAATTTTTATATCCAAAAGAAAAATATTATCTACAGTATTAAACATAATATAATGTTAAATGTTACATTTAAATATCGTTTTAAAGCAAAAAAGAGAAATATGTAACAATTTTACCCTCACAAAATTGAGCGTAAACTCAGGGCCGTGCAGTGGAAAAACAGCGCCCGGAGCACAAGTTGAACTTGGCGCCCCTCTTATATTAGAAACAATAAAAAGAAATTGCTACATACTTAAGATGTATTCTCTTGCAAATCATACTTTCGAAGATGCGTTAAGGGGGTTACTGAATTGCCCATTCTTCACAGAAAATGCGGCACCATTTTCTCAAGAACGGTTTGACCGATTTTCATAATTTTTTGTACACTTATTCTCTTATTATTCTAAGAATAAAGAATTGTGATCGACACAGAAAAAAAAAATTAAATTTGCTATCCTGAAATTTTATTTTTTTCGCGTTTCATGACTAAATTCGCCTGAAATTGGAAAAAAAATCACTCATATCTTCGAAACTTTAAAGGTATAATATTCGTTTTGTTGGTTTTTGTTTTGGTGGATTGCTAATTGGGTAATTAAGCTCCATTATCCAAATTTCAGGGAAGGGGGCGGTGGGAAAAGGGAAAGAGTAAAAAATTACACTTGCTAATATGGCATACAGATCCACTAGAATCAGCTTAAAGGGAGGCTGATTGTTTCAAGGGTGAGGGTCAAGACGGGTGCAAATAAAAACACAAAATTAATATCTCAACTATCTCTTAAGCTATGTAGTTGAAACTTTAAACGTTTACTAAGCTTTACTAGCGAAATTGAAGAAAACTATAAATAAACTCCCAACAAGTCGGGTGCAACTTTATAATTTTTTGATAAGTTGAGGATGCATGGAAAGCCAATATGCAAGATAGAGTGGTTAAGGAAGACTAAGTGGAACCCCTTTTCATAAGTGCAACCCCCTTTAGGGCAGGGCTGCGGTCGATTTAACACTTAATTGCGAATACGATCAATAGCTCCAGTATTAATATTTGCTTTGGACAAAACTGTAAAAAGAAAAAAACTAGACTCGAAATCAAAACAATACATTTTCGTTGGACATTGTGACACTTTCAAAGCGTACAGAGTTTATTCAACAGAAACAGGAAATATAATAAAATGTAGAGATGCTGCATTTATTCAAAACTCAGATTATGAAAATTTGAATAAGCCAAAATCCAATGAAGTAGAACTAATTTTTAATTTGATGTTCCAGAATATAAACCAAGTAATAACAGTACTGGAAATGACAAGAAGAAAGTGGATAATATACACAAAGAAAATAAACTATTACAGATGATCAAAATCTACAAACAATAGCGGAACGAATTCGCAAAAGGCGCAGAGAAAGACAAAATGAAAATGGAAGTACAGAAATAAACGGAATCGTAACAATTGAATCAGAAATAAAAGAAGATAATGTAGAAGAAACACCAGAAAATGCATCAGGTATTTTGGATAGTACTCTCGAAGGAACATCAGAGGATTCGATTAGCTTCTTCGACGCGGCGTGCATTATCACACGAAAGCCTCAAACCATTAATGATATGCTAACAGATAAACATGTTAACGTTTGGAAAGAAGCAATGCGACAAGAGCTTCAAATTCATAAGGAAAACGACACTTTCAAATTAGTAGACAGACCGAAAAATCAAAAAAATTATTGGTTGTAGATGGGTTTTTCTTAGCTAGCCTAGCGGGTAGCGTGTTGGTCTACAATGCGAATATCGTGAGTTAAAATCCCGGTCACATAATTCCAGCACATTGCCTGCTTGGGTATACCTTGGTCACCTCAATGTACGAAAATGAAAAATTCATAGATAGATGGTTGTGCGAAGGTCTAACAACCGAACCTGAAGGTCAGGTGGCCAAGGCCCGATTCGGGCTATAGCGCCATTGTAGAAGAAGAAGGAGATGGGTTTTTCAAACCAAATTCAACTCGGAGGGGGGTATTTATAATAGAAAAACCAAATCCTATACTGGATAAGTTTTTAAATTAGGTGGCGCAGGTATATCATGGGAATCACGAAAGCAGAAGACGGTTGCCTTATCCATTACGGAAGCAGAGTATATGTGTATTTCTGAAGCAGCTAAGGAAGCCATATACCTTTCAAACTTCTTAACCGAAATAGGCTTCAAAGCTAAAGTCGGTTTTACCATTTGTAACGACAAAAAAACTGGCCAAATGATTGCCAAACATCCAGTGCAACACTCGCGAACAAAACACATTGAAAGCAAACACCACTTCATAAGAGACCAGATCAATCGAGGAAACATCAAATTGGAATACGTCGATACTAACAACATGACTACAGATATATTCACCAAGAGTCTTCCCAATATAAAACATAACAGGGCTACGATTGGGCGTAAAGCGCAATCTTACGATACTCTAGATGATATAGAATTTGTTGTGATCCCAAGAAATTTTGTATGGGGAGTGTTAGAAGGGATGATAGCATTGAACTAATTTTTTCGACATCATGCTAAAGTAGCTATGAAAATGTTTTATACAAAATGCTTACTCCAAAAACTGAATGGGAACTGAGAAAATTAGTGAGTTTGATTTAGTGAAAATGTGCAGTTTGTATGGGAGGTGGTAGAAAGAGTGGGGGGATTTTAGTGATTTTTTCAGAAATAACTAGGAATATTATAAAATTGGCATCCCTTAAATTTCAGACTAGTGCCTTTCATACTTTTGAAGAAAATCAATTTTTTGTGAAGTTGTGAAACTGTGTCATATTGTATGGGAGGGGGTAGAAGTAGTGAAGCAAATCAAATATTTTTTTTCTCATCTTAGTAATAATATTAATTAAATATTTATTACAAAATATGAGCTCAACAAATGTTATATGTTCTGAGAAAATCGGCTTAGAGCATTTCAGGAAAAAGTGTAGTTTGTATGGGAGGGGTGGAAGGAAAGGGAGGAAGCAAATAATTTTTGTACTGTAAATTTAAATCATTAAAAAAGTAATATATACCAAAATTGAGACCAATAGCTTTTATACTTTTTGAGTAAATCCATTTATTGTCAAATTGCGAAATTATGTCATTTTGTATGGGAGGGGGTAGAAGGGGTGAAGCTAATCATCTCATTTTTCTTGACCTTACTAACAATTTTAAATAAATATTTGGTGCACAATTTCAGCCCGCTGAGTTTTATAAGCACTGAGGAAATTGGCTTAGAGTAATTCATGATAAGTACAGTTTGTATGGGAGGTGGTAGAAGGAGGGGGAGGACACGCACAATTTTTTTGTGATAGATTGATATTATCATAAAAGTAATATATTCTGAATTTCAGGCCAATAACTTTTATACTTTTTGAGCAAATCCGTTTATTGTCAAATTGCGCAATTGTGTCATTTTGTATGGGAGGGGGTAGAAGGAGTGGAGCGATTTGGCCCGTTCACGAACTTGACCTTACTTTTTTGTCAAAAACGACGTGTACAAAATTTGAACTTTTTAGCTCAACGCGTTCTCAAGCTAGAGAGCGCACGGACGGACGGACGGACGGACATCCGGTTTTGAGATTTTTGAGTGATAATATTAACTTCTGTATCATTAATTTTTTTCTCCGAGCCTTATTTCTTGGCGTTACAAACCTTAGAGCGAACTTATAATACTCTCAGATTCCATCTAGAGTATAATTAGAGCGAACTTATAATACTCTCAGATTCCATCTAGAGTATAAACATAACAGAATTATGGCTGGGTGTAAAGCCCAATCATATGATAGAGTATCATATATGTATATATTTGAAATGGGAATGACTTTAATATACCGAAAAATATGTCATCTCAAATTCTTTCGAATAGTTAATAGAGACTTTTGCATGGGAGGTGGTAGAAGTAGAGTGGGAGATTTGTAGTTTTCGTATATGACACCGAACATGGCATGCAAAATGTTTATACTCTAGATGAAATCTAAGAGTATATTGTGTTTGCCTTACCGTTTGTAACGCTAAGAAATAATGCCCGCTCAGAGCCGCCAAGGGTACAGAAATATTTGTTGTCGCTAAAAAACTTCGATCCGAGTTGCTGTTTGTCCGTCTGTCCGTCTGGCTACAGCATAACTCTCGAACACTTTGAGCTTTCGAGCTGAAATTTGTTGTGTGTCATTTTTAGCAAAAAAGAAACTTCAAGTTTTTGAATAAACCACATCCCCCCACTCCTTCTACCCCCTCCCATACAAATTTCACGAAATTTCGAAATTTTCAGAAAATGATTTTTCTTTGAAACTATTTAAGTTATCGATTTGAAATTTGGGTCAAAGTATTACGATATAGATGTCATTAATATGACGGAATATTGATCTGATCCCGTCACTCCTTCTAGCCCCAAATGCATAATTTTGAAAAATGCAGTTTTTCGATTTTCATTGAAACTAGCAAAGTTATAAAAACTAATTTTTGCCAAAATTAATTTTATTATAATTCCAATCAGAATTGAAAAAATTATCAACTTCACCTCACTCCTTCTACCCCCTCCCATACAAATTTCACGAAATTTTGAAATGAAACTGTTGAAACTGTTAAAGCTATCAACTTGATATTTTGCATAAAGTATAAAAATAGAAATATCAATAACGAGAAAAAAATGTGTTTTGATTCGTACACTCTTTCTACCCCCTCCCATACAAATGTATAATTTTTGTGAAGTACATTATATCGATTTCCATTAAAACTAGAAAAAGTATAAGCTTAAAATTTTGCCAGAATTTGTTTTTTAATAATTGCAATAAATGCTAAAAAAATTATCAGCTCCTCTTCACTCCTTCTACCCCCTCCCATACAAATATCTGTATTATAAATTCAATAAAAGCATTTCTCCTTCGAATATATTAGAACTATCGAATTTGAAACTGAATCAAAGCGTGGTGATAAGGATGATGATAAGCAGTTTCAGAATCATCTTAAACGCTCCACTTCCTCTGCCATCTCCCATACAAATGCCTCAATGCTACAAACCTTAAATTCAGCACGAAATATTTTGCATACCACATTAGGTGTCATATCCAAAAATTACAAATTAGAGGTGGTAGAAGGAGAGAAGGAACCTTCTACCACCTCTCATACAAAAGTCACTATTAATTATTTAAAAGAATTGGAGGTGACATATTTTCCGGTACATTGAACTCTTTCTCATTTCATCTAGAGTATCATATGATTGAGCTTTACGCCCAATCATAATTCTTTTATGTTTTTTGCTGAATTTAAAGTTTTTAGTTTTTATTATTTTTAACGAAATTGGACATACTTTTCCCGAAATTGGGTTATTTGTATGGGAGGTGGCAGAGGAAGTAGAGCGTTTAAGATGATTTTGAAACTGTTTATCATCATCCTTATGACCATGCTTTGATTCAATTTCAAAGTCGATAGCTCTCACATATTCGAAGGAGAGATGTTTTTCTTGAATTTATAATACAGATATTTTTATGGGAAGGGGTAGAAGGAGTGAAGCGGAGCTTATAATTTTTTCTAGCGTTTATTGCAATTATTTAAAAACAAATTTTGGCAAAATTTTCTACTTTTGATGGAAATCGATATAATGGATTTAACAAAAATTATGCATTTGTTTGGGAGGGGGTAGAAGGAGTACACGGATCAAAACAATTTTTTTTCGCGTTATTGACATTTCTATTTTTATATTTTATACAAATTATCAAGTTGATAGCTTTAACAGTTGCGAAGAAAAATAATTTAATTAAAATTCAAAATTTCGTGAAATTTGTATGGAAGGGGGTGGAAGGAGTGAGGTGAAGTTGATAATTCTTTTTGAAACTAATTGCAATTATAGTAAAATTAATTCTGCAAATTTCGTCTTTTCAGCTTTACTAGTTTCAATGAAAATCGAAAATATGTATTTTTCAAAATTGTCCATTTATTTATGGGGGAGGGTACAAGAAGCGAGGGGATCGGATCAATATTCCGTGATTTTAATGACATCTATATCATAATACTTTGACCTAAATTTCAAGTCAATAACTTAAATAGATTCAAATAAAAATCAATTTTTTTAATATATCAAAATTTTATGAAATTTTGTATGGGAGGGAGTAAAAAGACTGGGGGTTGTAGGCCATTTACGAACTTAAATTAGTTTTTTGCTAAGAATGACACACAACACGTTTTAGCACTATAGCTCAAAGCTTTCGAGAGTTATGCTGGAAACACGCACACAGACGGACAGACGGTCACTCGGAATCGAGGTTTTTGAGCGGCAACAAATATTTCTGTACCCTTAGCGGCTCTGTGCGAGCGTTATTTCTTAGCGTTACAAACGGTAAAGCAAACATAATTTACTCTCAGATTTCATCTAGAGTATAAACATTTGGGATGCATGGAAGAATTAGGCTTGAAATTTAACAATTAAAATTAAGGAGGAATGTTGCAATTAATATAGTATTATGTTATTTTAAATGATTTAATTATGAACTTCATACAAAATTTCCAATTAGATACTTTTGATCGGAAATGTACTTAGCTTTTATAAGACTATTATATTCTACTTTTATAACGGTTTATGGAATTATAAATCTATTACACTTTTTATCAATAAAAATCACTTGTCATCTGAACCTCCGGCTTTTCACTCGTCCCATAAATATTTCTTTAGAATTATTAGTATGACCAAAAAAAATAAGACGATTAATTTTAGTCCTTCTACCCCCTCCCATACAATCTGGCACAATTTCACAACTTTACAAAAAGTCGATTTTCCTGAAAAGTATGAATCCTAATGATCTGTAATAAAACATATAAAAAGCATGATGTTTATAATTATTTCTGAAAAGGTCCTTAAGAACTTACCCCTCCTTCTACCTCCTCCCATACAAACTGTACAATTTTACTAAATCCAATACACTAATTTTCTCAGTACCTAATAAATTTTTATACTCTAGATGAAATCTGAGAGTATTATAAGTTTGCTCTAAAGTTTGTAACGCCAAGAAACAAGGCTCGGAGAAAAAAATGAATGATACAGAAGTTAATATTATCACTCAAAAATCTCAAAACCGGATGTCCGTCCGTCCGTCCGTCCGCCCGTCTGTGTGCGTGCTAGCTTGAGAACACGTTGAGCTAGATAGTTCAAATTTTGTACACGTCGTTTTTGACAAAAAAGTAAGGTCAAGTTCGTGAACGGGCCAAATCGCTCCACCCCTTCTATCCCCTACCATACAAAATGACACAATTGCGCAATTTGACAATAAACGGATTTGCACGAAAAGTATAAAAGCTATTGGCCTGAAATTTGGAATATGTTACTTTTATGATAATATCAATCTACGGTATAAAAATTATGCGTGTGCTCTCCCTCCTTCTACCACCTCCCATACAAACTGTACTTATCATGAATTACTCTAAGCCAATTTACTCAATGCGTATAAAATGTTGCGGGCTGGAATTGTGCACCAAATATTTATTTAAAATTTTTAGTAAGGCCAAAAAAATCAGACGATTAGCTTCACCCCTTCTACCCCCTCCCATAAAAAATGACACAATTTCGCAATTTCACAATAAATGGATTTACTCGAAAAGTATAAAAGCTATTAGTCTAAATTTTGGAATATATTACTTTCATAATGATTTTATTCTACAGTAGAAAAATTATTTACGTCCTCTTTCTCCTTCCACCCCCTCTCCATACAAACTACACTTTTTCATGAAATGCTCTAAGACGATGTTCTCAGAACATATAACATTTATCGAGCTCACATTTTGTAATAAATTCTTAATGAGTATTATCACTAAGATCAGAAAAAAATATTTGATTAGCTTCACTGCTTCTACCCCCTCCCATACAATATGACACAGTTTCATAACTTCACAAAAAATCGATTTTCTTGAAAAGTATGAATGGCACTAGTCTGAAATTTCAGGGATGTCAATTTTATAATATTCCTAGTTATTTCTGAAAAAATCACTAAAATCCCCCCACTCTTTCTACCACCTCCCATACAAACTGCACATTTTCACTAAATCTAACTCACTAATTTTTTCAGTTCCCATTCAATTTTTGGAGTAAGAATTTCGTATAAAATATTTTTATAGCTACTTTAGCATGATGCGGAAAAAATTAGTTCAATGCTATCATCCCTTCTAACACTTCCCATGCGAAATTTCTTGGGATTACAAAAAATTCTATTTCATCTAGAGTATCGTAGCCCTGTTATGTTTGAATCTTGTATTTTGTATAAAACCTTTTGATGGCAACTCTAGCATGATGTGAAAAAATTAGTTCAATGTCGTCATCCCCTCCACCACTTCCCCTATAAAATTTATTAAAATCAAAAAAATTTCCTTTCACCTAGAGTATCGCACGATTGGGCTTTACGCTTTTTTAGTCTTGTTGTTTTTTTGGGTTAAATTGAATGGAGAATAATAATTAGCATAAAAAACAATCGATTTTTTACTCTAGATGAAATCTGAGAGTATTATAAGTTTGCCAAAAAGTTTGTAACGCCAAGAAATAAGGCTCGGAGAAAAAAATGAATGATACAGAAGTTCATATAATCACTCAAAAATATCAAATCCGAATGTCCGTCCGTGTCTTCTCTAGCTTGAGAACGCGTTGAGCTACAAAGTTCAAATTTTGTATACGTCGTTTTTAACAAAAAAACCCCTTCTACTCCCTCCCATACAAAATGACACAATTTCGCAATCTGACAATAAACGGATTTGCTCGAAAAGTACAAATGACATTGATCTGAAATTTTTTTATGATGATTCCAGTCTACTCAATAAAAATAATTTGTGTCTTCCCCCTCCTTCCACCATCTCCCACACAAACTACACTTTTTCATGAAATGCTCTAAACCAGCTCTAAACGAGCTGAAATTATGCATGAAATATTTATTATATAAATTATTAGTAACACCGAAAAAAAATAGATGATTACATTCACTCTTTCTACCCCTTCCGATACAACCTGACACAATTTCACAACTTCATAAAAAGTCGATTTTCCTGAAAAGTATGAATGCTATTGATCTGCAATTTAAAACATGTCAAAAGCATGATGTTTATAGTTATTTCTGAAAAGTCATTAAAAACTCGTCCCTCCTTCTGTCACCTCCCATACAAACCGCAGTACTGCACTACAGCAAATACATTAATTTTCTCAGTACCTATTAAATTTTTAAATCCTAAATTTTGTGTAAAACATTTTGATAGCAACCTTAGCGTCATGTGAAAAATTAGTTCAATGTCGTCACCACCTCTACCACAACCCCTACAAAATTTCTTGAGATCCAAAAATTTCTCTTTCATCTAGAGTATCGCACGATTGGGCTTTATACCCAATCGTACTTCTGTTATGTTTTTCATATTCAATTTAATATCCACTTAAAGCCCTCGTTTTGTTACCATAACACTAGAACAGATCTTATTATCTTCATACGTGTCTTCATTGTTCTTATTATTAGCATCGATGTTTCAAGATATATTATCGATTATGATTCGTCTGGTTTATTTCAATTCCTCGGTATCTTTGCTCTTACAGAGTTGTCTACATAATCCAAGGTTTAGTCTTCTATTATAGACAATGCAAGCCAAGTGGAACTAAAATTTTTCATATATTGGGGCTAAAAAAGTACATTCAAGAAAATTGATTTACGTAATCCACTCCACTGTTCAGTTTTCGATCAATCGCGATGAAACCAACGCCATTTGACGGGCAATTAAATTTCGAATGTACTTTTTTGGTTTTACGCGATCGGTGCAAATTTCCTTTTTTGCCTTACAACTTAAATTTTCCTCATTAATTCGTAGTTTAATTTATCATGCGATCGAATCCAATTTACGTTTTCTAATGCTGTCGTAATAAAATATACCCTCATCGCAGTGATTTTCAAAAATCTGATGGTTTTTTAATTAAAGTACGAATAAAATACTAATTTTTGGGCTACCGACACACGATGGGAGTTAATATATATTAACTTCCTATTTTGATATAAGTAGGCCGAATTATGTATAGGATAATGACACTGGTAATATCGAAAAGCGAGATAATACATATTAACTCGCATCGTGTGTCGGTAGTTATTAGTATAATAAAAAATAAAAACAAAATTTTGAACATACAAATATAAAAATGATACCAATCAGCGGTAGTATTGCCATCATGATGGCAAAGACCCTGTCGAATATCGTGTATGTAGGTACGAATAGCCTGGCGCAGCGATAGCCTCTAATTGAGATAGAGAATAGCATGCGTGAAGGCGTAGTTATGTTCCAGCATAAAACAGCAAGCGTGTAAGCCGATAGTTCAGAGAACAGCACTGCTAAGAATCCAAGCTATCTGGCAAATATCACTCATCTGCAAGGGTATGGCATACATGTTTCGCCGAGTGTGGATGTGGCAACAATAGCCAAGAGTCCAAGGTCCAAGTCCTATGAAGAAATCAGCTGTCGCCAGATTGCATACCAGGAGCCTGGTTACGTCCATTTTTGAGTAGAGAAGATCAGCACCAAGCCCACAGTTCCATGACGTAAAATACCACCAAAACGCCGAATCGCACTGTCTACAAATCGAATGTATCTCGGCATATCAGAAGCGGAAAGCGGCAGGTACTGAAATGGCTCAGGTGTAAAGTTCGATCCACCGGACTCATACCGTCCTTCTCGAGGTACTCCTCCACGTAGGCAGGCAAATTTCATGTATAGATGATGTCCTGACCGAACGAATCCCAGAAGTCGTTTATTAGCGATCAAAATTTTTACTACAAGATTATCTGTGTGAAGAAAAAAAAATGAGTTCTTGAACCTACAGAGCTGGTACCCATTCTTACTTAGTTGCGGCCAAATATCACTCAAGCTGTTATTCCGCAGGATCATATCAAATTCAAAATCGGAAGTAAGAAGGACGGCTTCCTGCTTCAGTTGTGGTCTCGTAGTTGCACTTATTGTAACCAGCTTAAAAAATGGACTGCGGTGGGTAGGGATACGAAAGAATGTAGTGAATGTATCGACATGAATGAAGTTGATTCGATTACCTTCCACGTCCTTATGAAATAAGAAAGAAGCATATTTTTAAGGTTTTCTCAGATTTGAACCAAAATCGCGTCTTATAATACTTGCAGCCTCGAAACGCCCATGAAAGCAGCGAAATGAATCGTCTCGATTTAGTTGAGGGATAAGAGTTGATCGTGAAGTTGCGCTAATCCACCTTAACTTAAGTAACGCAACATACTTTTTGGTAATTATTATAAACAAATTACTATACTCTGTCGTGAAAATACAAACCTTGTTTAATCAAAAAACACCTGCAAGGAAATAATGGCTTCTAGGGAATTTTATTACACGCTTTAATGAAGAATCATTGTCAATATTTTTCTCCGTGCAGTTTCTGCGCCGCCGTTTGTTACTTCTTAAATAGCAGAATCTGTCCACATATCCCATTTTGTTGTCCATTTAGGATGATATGGTTTATGCTGATCATTCCAACAATCTAAAAGGCAGTTTAAACGTCCAAAAATATTTGTGACAATTTAAAAAAAAAAAATGTTTAGCAGCAATAAATTTGAAAAAAATAAAAAATTCATAAAATTTCTGAAAACAGATTTGGTAACGCCATTATGATAAAATATCACATTTTTCAGTAATGACAACGGTATTTAAGTTTAAGGGTTTAGCTTTTCGGTCTATAGATGATACCGCCTCTTAAAAATGCCGCCCGGCGCAAATGCACCATTTGCGCCGCGGCAGGACAGGCCCAGCTCCAGACCGATATTGCAGATCATCACGCTACCAACTAGGCTACATTCTTACTATGTTGATGATTAAAATACGAGTATTATCATTACGATAACGTTTAACAATAGTAGAAGTGGATTCCGGATATTAGCTATATTCGGTCATATCAATAAAGAATTGTATAGTAAAAAAAAATTATATCTATTAATTTTTTAAGAAAAAATTTTGAATAACTTTAGTCACGCAGCTTGAAAAACATTTTTTTTTCTAATTATGCCTTCCGGTTTTGAGATTTACAAAAATCTTTACGTGATCCTAACATCGCACGTTACGAGTTTTACCTATATACATAACTACTAGAGAACTGAATAAATGTCACCACATTAGAAACATTTTTGAACCCCCTTCATAAAATCCGGAATACGCCACTGTAGTGCAAACTACGGAAGAACACCTCTCCAATTTCCTGTTTTCGTAAATATTCTACCCAACACTTGAATATCCTGCCATTTATTCAGCAACTAGTAGATCTCTCATTTTGGCCAACTGAACGTCCATTTCATCCACAGGTACCATCCGATACATTTTGGGGACGGATATATGAAACTTAGCTCCTTCCGTATATAATTATAATCCTTGTTAAGCACTTTGCCTGGCATTCCCGTGGGTAGCCGTTGCCTAATTTTTTTCTCTTCCTCGCTAGATGAATGCACCTACCATTTTACGTGCATAGCATATACTTTCGAAAGTTTATAATTCACTGGAACTTTATGTGATCAGGATGCATATGAATAATATGAAGAAATTTAATTTAAATGCGGAGAGAATAAAAATATGTCTATATATGTGTCCCGAGAGATTGCACCATAGGGGTAGATTTTAAACCCATCAGGTGCGGTATTCTATCTAATAGAAATTGTAATCAGGACATGTCATATGAAACCTTCGTGTTCATAGGAAGCGGATGCGGAAAATTCTGCAGAGGAATATGACTTCATTAGTTTAGTGCTGGACCGGGTGCGGGCTTGCACATTTGATTTGGATTGGGACCTTCAAATCCATTTAATACTCCGAAAGAATACTAGATTGTTTCCAGATTGGAGAATCTACTTCTGTGCTTACACATAACTTTTGAACGGCTTAGAAAGGACATGTGGCCATTTTATCGATACTGCAATTTCTACTGGCAATGGTGCGGGTGCAGCAATGAAATTAAATTGACTTGCTTTATTCTTCCTCTTCTATACTGAAGTTTAGAAAATGAGAAATATTCGACGCTTAGTAAGGAGAGATATGAAATTTTCCTGTTAGGCCAGAGCTAGTTACTTCAAAATCTCTAGAAAATTCAGTTTCTTTTCGAAGCTAGGATTGGCTCATTGAGCAGAATATTGAAGCTGTATATTCGAACTGACGCTTACTTAGCTTAAATTAAATTAAATTTTAATTAAAAACATAACAGGGCTACGATTGCGCGTAAAGCGCAATCTTATGGTACTCTAGATGAAATAGAATTTTTTGTGATCCCAAGAAATTTTGTATGAGGAGTGTTAGAAGGGGTGATAGCATTGAACTATTTTTTCCCCATCATGCTAAAGTAGCTATAAAAATGTTTTATATAAAAAAAAATTGAATAGGAGCTGAGAAAATTAGATTTAGTGAAAATTTGCAGTTTGTATGGGAGGTGGTAGAAAGAGTGGGGGGATTTTAGTGATTTTTTCAGAAATAACTAAGAATATCATAAAATTGACATTTCTTAAATTTGAGACTGGTAGCATTCAAACTTTTCAAGAAAATAGATTTTTTGTGAAGTTGTGAAACTGCGTCATATTGTATGGGAGGGGGTAGAAGCAGTAAAGCTAATCAAAATTTTTTTTTCTGATGTTAGTGATAATGCCAAATAAGTATTTATTACGAAATATGACCTCGATAAATGTTATATGTTCTGAGAAAATCGGCTTAGAGCATTTCATGAAAAAGTGCAGTTTGTATGGGAGGGGTTGGAAGGAGTGGGAGGACGCAAAAATTTTTTACACAGTATATTGAAATTATTATAAAAAACATAACAGGAGTACGATTGGGCATAAAGCCCAATCGTGCGATACTCTAGATGAAAGAGAAATTTTTGTATCTTAAGAAATTTTGTAGGGGAATTGGACGATATTGAACTAATTTTTTCACATGACGCTAAGGTTGCTATCAAAATGTTTTATGCAAAGTTTATGATTTAAAAATTTAATAGGTACTGAGAAAATTAGTGTATTGGATGTAGTGAAGTAGGGCAGTTTGTATGGGAGGTGATAGAAGCAGGGGCGAGTTTTTAATGACTTTTCAGAAACAACTGTTTATAGTCATCATGCTTTCGAAATGTTTTAAATTGCTGATGAGTAGCATTCACACTTTTCAGGAAAATCGACTTTTTATAAAGTTGTGAAATTGTGTCATTTTGTATGGGAGGGGGTAGAAGGGGTAAAGCTAATTGTCTAAAATTTTTTGGTCTTATTAATAATTATAAATAAATAGTTACTGCACAATTTCAGCTCAATCAATTTTATACGCACTGAGTAAATCGGTTTAAAGCATTAAAAAAGTTTGATAAAGGTCTCAGCAGAGACCGAAATGTCACGAATAATAAAATGTAACAGTGTAGGATCCGGAAATCTTTTCTTTTAATTCAAAATGCACTGTGAAAACATTCACCAAACCATCGGTTTAAAGCATTTCATGAAAAAGTGCAGTTTGTATGAGAGGTGGTGGAAGGAGGGGGAGGACACATGTAATTTTTTATACAGTAGAATGAAATCATTATACAAGTATTATGTTCCAAATTTCATATCAATAGCATTTATACTTTTCGAGAAAAACCTTTCATTGATAAATTGCGCAATTGTGTCATTTTGTATGGGAGAGGGTAGAAGGGGTAAGGCTATTCATCTAATTTTTTTTGGCCTTATTAATAATTATAAATAAATAGTTACTACATAATTTCAGCTCAATCAATTGTATACGCACTGAGTAAATTGGTTTAAAGCATTTCATGAAAAAGTGCAGTTTGTATGGGAGGTGGTGAAAGGAGGAGGAGGACACATGTAATTTTTATACAGTAAAATGACATCATTTTAAAAGTATTATATTCGAAATTTCATATCAATAGCATGTATACTTTTCGAGAAAAACCGTTTAATGATAAATTGCGTAATTGTGTCATTTTGTATGGGAGGGGGTAGAAGGGGTGGAGCGATTTGGCTCGTTCACGAACTTGACCTTACTTTTTTATTAAAAACGACGTATACAAAATTTGAAATTTCTAGCTCAACGCGTTCTCAAGCTAGAGAGGACACGGACGGACAGACGGACAGACAGACGGACAGACGGACAAACGGACAGACGGACAGATGGACGGACAGACGGACAGACATCCGGTTTTGAGATTTTTGAGTGATTATATGAACTTCTGTATCATTCATTTTTTTCTCCGAGCCTTATTTCTTGGCGTTACAAACTTTGTGGCAAACTTATAATACTCTCAGATTTCATCTAGAGTATAATAACTTTTATACTTTTCGAGCAAATCTATTTATAGTCGAATTGCGAAATTGTGTCATTTTGTATGGGAGGGGGTAGAAGGGGTGAAGCTAATCGTCTAATTTTTTTTAGCCTTACTAACAATTTTAAATAAATATTTAGTGCACAATTTTAGCTCGCTAAATTTTATACGCACTGAGTAAATTGGCTTAGAGTAATTCATGATAAGTACAGTTTGTATGGGAGGTGGTAGAAGGAGGGGGCGGACACGCATAATTTTTATACAGTAGATTGATATTATCATAAAAGTAATATATTCCAAATTTCAGGCCAATAGCTTTTATAGTTTTTGACCAGATCCGTTTATTGTCAAATTGCGCATTTGTGTCATTTTGTATGGGAGGGGGTAGAAGGGGTGGAGCGATTTGGCCCATTGACGAACTTGACCTTACTTTTTTGTCAAAAACGACGTGTACGAAATTTGAGCTTTCTAGCTCAACGCGTTCTCAAGCTAGAGAGCGAACGGACGGACGGACATCCGGTTTTGAGATTTTTGAGTGATAATATTAATTTCTGTATTCATCATTTTTTTCTCCGAGCCTTATTTCTTGGCGTTACACACTCCAGAGCAAACTTATAATACTCTCAGATTTCATCTAGAGTATAAACATAACTGGACTACGATTGGGCTAAAAGCTCAATCGTGCGATACTCTAGATGAATGAGAAATTTTTTTGATTTCAAGAAATTTTGTAGGGGAGGTGGGGGAGGGGGTGATGACATTGAACTATTTTTTTCACATCACGCTAGAGTCGTCGTTAAAACGTTTTTTACAAAATTTAGGATTCAAAAATTTAATGGGTACTCAGGAAATTAGTGTGTTGGATTTAGTGAAATTGTGAAGTTTGTATGGGAGGTGGTAGAAGGAGTGGGGCGTTCTTAATGACTTTTTACCGAAATAACTATAAATATCATGCTTATGGCATGTTTTAAATTGCAGATCAGTAACATACACACTTTTCAGGAAAATTGACTTTTTGAAAAATTGTGAAATTTAGGGGTTAGAAGGAGTGAACCTAAGGTCTTACTAACAATTCTAAATAAATATTTAGTGCACAATTTCAGCGTTATAAATTGTATACGCACTGAGTAAATTGGCTTAGAGCATTTCATGAAAAAGTGCAGTTTGTATGGGAGGTGGTGGAAGGAGGAGGAGGGCACAAATGATTTTTATGCAATGGTTTGAAATCATCATAAAAGTAATATCTTTCAAATTCCAGATCAATAGCATTTATACTTTTCGAACAAATCCGTTAATTAGTAAATTGCAAAATTAAGTCATTTTGTATGGAAGGGGTTGAAGGAGTGGGGTAATTTGACCTGAAATGTGAACTTTCTAGCTCAACGCGTTCTTAAGCTAAAGAGTGCACAAACGGATGGACGAACGGACGGACATCCGGTTTTGAGATTTTTGAGCGACATCAAATATTTCTGTACCCTTAACACCTCTGTGCGAGCATTATTTCTTGGCGTTACAAACTTTGGAGCAAACTTATCTCATCTAGAGTATAAACTAACGGAAAGCCCAATCATGCGATACTCTTGATGAAACAGATTTACTTTATTATTTTAATAATAAAGTATTGTGATCGACTTGGGGAAAAAAAAAATATTTGCTACCCTGAAATTTTGTTTTTTCGCGTTTCATGACTAAATTAGCCTAAAAATGCAAAAAAAAAAATCCGTCTGTATGCCGTCCGCCGTACGCCGACGTGTACGCTCAGCGCACATTAACTCCCAAACCCTTCAAGATAGAAAGTTCATTTTTTAGGGGATTGTAGATAGTTGCGGATCTCAGGCGGATACCCATTTTGGGGGGTGTACGGGTTCAGGGGGAGGCGGGGGGAGCGCTTAAACCGAAAAATACGAATTCAAATATCTCAACCATGGTAACACCTAGGAAGCTAAAACTCAACATACATATAGAGGGGTTTGTGGCACAACTTTTAAAAATAATTTAATTTTTTTATCCATTGGGGTGCGAAAAGGGGGGCTAAGAACCAATTCTTGGCCGAATTTTTTTTTCAAATGTTTATATCTTCAAAATTACTTACCGAAAATTTGATTTTTTGAGACCATTAAGGTGGCATATAGGTCCACTAGAATCAGTTTAGGTAGAAGCTAATTATTCTAAGGGGGAGGGTCAGGGGGGGTGCAAAGAAAAACACATAAAATTCAATATCTCGGCTATTTATTAAGCTATGTAATTGAATCTTAGATCCTATATTAAGCTTTACCAGAGAAATACGAGAAAAATATAACATTTGGACAAAATGGTAGTGGGGGAAATGGGGAGCATTTCAAAAATGATGCACTTTCCAAAATTTCAAACAGTTATAATTCAAAATTGAGTACAGATATCAAATTAAAATTTTGTCAAATTGTAGAACTAAGTAGTTTTTAAATTTGGTAAAAATTTTACGTCGGGAGGTGTAAGGGGAGGGGGGTGGTAACCAAAAATGTCGAAAATTTTGAGTGATTTTTTAAGGGCTCTGGTGAAAGATACAAAATTCAAATTTTCCGTGTGGATACATCTATTTGTTGTACATACAGAAAAAATAATGAAAATTCCACAATTGTTATGCACCGACCCCCCTGGTCTACCGTGCATAAGGTGTTTCATGTGCAAAAAAAAAAAACCACATAAACTGAAAATTTTTGAATGAAATTTAAAGGTAGAAACTTGAAAATTTGCGAAATGCATTTAAAAAAAATCCCTAAATTTACAAAATATTAACTAGTCGAAAACCTTTAAAACTGCTACCCCCTCCCATACAAAATTATTTTTTCGAACATTTTTAAGAAATCAATTATCACCTAACTATTAAAACCTATCAATTTGAAATTTTGCACAAAAACTTACAAAAATAGTTGAAATGAAATTACGTTAAAAGTTTTGAAATCGCGCTTACCCTTCTACCCCCTCCCATACAAAAGTATGATTTCGACCAATTTCATTAAATCAACTAATAACCAACAAATTAAAAGCTACGAACTTGAAATTTTGTACGAGCACCTTACATAAGAAAAGAAAGAAAACTGCGTTACAAATTTTACTATTCCCCCACCTCCTCTACCCCCTCCCATACAAAATTATTTTTTCGAGCATTTTTAAGAAATCAGTTATCAGCTAACTCTTAAAATGCTATCAATTTCAAATTAAAAGCTTATAAAATTAATTGAAATGTAGTTGCTTTAAAAGTTTTGCAATTGCGCTTGCCCTACTACCCCCTCCCATGCAAAAGTATCATTTCGACCAATTTTATTGAATCAACTTATAACTAACAAATTAAAAGCTACAAATTTGAAATTTTATACGAGCACACTAAAAGAGAAAGGAAATAAAATTGCGTAACAAATTTTACGATTCCCCTACCTCCTCTACCTCCTCCCATACAAATGTTTGGTTTCGTGAATGTAAAATATACAGAATTTTATGAAACTTCTTTGCAACTTCATCTATGAAACTGACATTCTATACAAAAAATATTGGACGTGATTCAAGCAATCAATTAAAAAATTATTAACATCCACCTACTCTTACCATCCCCTCATAAAAACTCAAACTTGCATAAATAAACGAACGAAATATTGATTATAAGTACTGGAGCCTTTGAACGTTTCCGAAAAATGTTACATTGACAATTGCCCTGCCCAAGAACCTCCTTTCACTTAGTCTTCCCTAACCACTCTAACCTGCATATTGACTTTCCACGCATGCGCAACTTGTCCCAAGAATAATAAAGCTTCGCCCGACTTGTTGGCAGTTTATTTTTTTTTTGATTTTAAGAAATTTTGTGGAAGTGGTAGAAGGAGTGATGACATTGAACCAATTTTTTCACATCATGCTAAAGTTGCTATCAAAATATTTTATACAAAATATAAGCTCTAAAAATTTAATAGGTACTGAGAAAATTAGTATATTGGATTTTGTGAAATGGTGCAGTTTGTATGCGAGGTGGTAGAAGCAGAAGGGAGTTCTTAATGGCTTTTACATAAATAACTATAAATATCATGCTTTTGACTTGTTTTATATTGCAGATCAGTAATATTCATACTTTTCAGGAAAATCGATTTTTTGTAAAGTTGTAAAACCGTGTTACATTTTATGGGACAGAAGCTAATCATATATTTTTTTTCGTTAACACTAAAAAATCGAAATAAATGTTTATTGCACTATTTCAGCTCGATAAATGTTATGCGTACTGAGTAAAATGGTTTATGGTATTTCACTAAGAAAAGCAGTTTGTATGGGAGGTGGTAGAAGGCGTAAGGCGATTCGAATAATTTTTATATAGTAGATTGAAATTATTGTAGTAATGATTTATTCCAAATTTTAGATCAACAGCTTTGGTACTTTTGGAGAAAATCTGTTTATTGCTAATTTACGAAATTGTGTCGTTTTGCATAGGAGGGGAGAAGGGGTGGAGTGATTTGGCCCGTTCACGGTTGAAATACGGTTTTAGTTGTATTTATTGTTTTGTTTTGTATGATCCTAACCGTTTAATTTATCTTTTCCAATTTTCTGTGAACGCGATTTTCTCCAACTAATAAGAGCATCTTGATTTTAAACTTCTAAGCGCAGAAAAGATTTTAAATTTAGCAATACCTTCAGAGTCTTCTAATTTTCCCCGCTATATAGTATGTACATACAATATAAAATTCTGTCAAAGTATTTGCGGACGGGTCTTACTAAGTAAATATTTTTTCCCGCACGTTTCACTCCTAAACTATCCCAGCGGAATTTAATTTCTCGCAAGGAAGAGTTTCAAATTTGCTAACGTTTCATATACATTTTAACATGACATGTCCGCTGAAGTAAGTTGACCGCTTCAGCTTCAATAGAAGCCATTTGTAAAGCGTCTTTTCGAAGCTATTTTAAAGCGTATTTCTTGAACTAAGCAAAAAGTGCGATTTAGAGCTCATGAATATGTAACGAATAATCAAGTAATTTTTTTTTTCAAGTCGAAATCAAGATTTGAATCTGAGGTCCTAGATCGCAAAGCAGATACATTAACCACTGAGCTATCTTTACCCAACGCTTAAGTCGGTCATAAGCATGTGATTATAAGCCACTGTTAAAGTGCTTTTCCCTAACATCTTTAGAAACGATCTTTAAGAACGTGTTCTGAAGATGATGGCCTCCTGGATGTACCTCCTGCAGTTGTCTCGGTCCAACGACTGCTGGGTCGTCCAGTTTGAAAAATCGTGAAGCGATCTGCAATCTGTGTCGACTGAGTCCTCCCATCGCTTTCGGGACTTCCCCTGCGGTCGTTTGCCTTGAGTTTTACCTTGAGTTATGCCTTTAAGCACTCGTTTTGCAATTCGTTCCTCGTGGCCAGCCCATTAAAGCTTGCGGAGTTTGATCACGATAGATGCTGGTAAGTCATCAAATAGTTTATACAGCTAATAGTTGTATTGGAATCGCCAGTCATCTCCTTCCTTAACTGCTTAATTTTTCGCTCAAACGTGTCGATTAAATTCTCCAACACCCTCGTCCAGGTGCACGTTTCGCAGCCATATAGCAACACAGGACGAATTAACATCTTGTAGGTGCGTAGTTTACAGTTTCGATGAACCTTCCTTTAATTCATTAGGTGGAGGACCCTATAAAATGCTTTGGTAGCTGTTGTGATTCTTCTTTGAATTTCATGTCGTTTATTGCCGTCCTTTGAGAGAAGTGCTCCCAGGTATACGAATTCGTCCACCTGCTCGAAGTTGTATTCGCCCATAGTAATATTCTGCCTCTCTGGGACAGTTCTTCGTGTCTGGGTCATATAATTAGTTTTCGCTTCATTGACCCTGAGCCCTAGCTTACCCGCTGCCAACTTCAACTCCTAGAATACCTTCTTAACACAAAGTATTGATCGGGCCAGAATATCCACGTCGTCGGCGTACGCCACCAACTGTGCGGATTTCACGAGTAGCGTACCTCTGGTGACCACTGAGGTTATTGAAGTTGCCTTCTGACGACATACTCGAGCACCAAGTTAAAGAACATGGAGGCGAGACCATCACCTTGTTTGAGACCTGACTCCATTAAAAAGCTTTGAGTCAACTCGTTTTGGATTTTTACTTGTCACTCATTGTTTTCCATCGTGGCTTTTATTAACCGAACTAGTTTCGGTGGGACACCTAGCTCAATCGTTTTTCTGTACAGACCATTACGGTCTACACTATCGTATGCTTGACAAAAATCGACGAACAGTTGGTGCAGATTAATGTCATATTCCCAGCATTTTGCTAGCACCTGTTTTACTGAGAATAACTGGTCCATTTTCGATCTTCCGGATCTGAAACCACCTTGATATTCTCCGATGATATTGTTAGCGTATTCACTGAGTCTTCGTTCTATAATTTTCGTTGAAATTATGTAAGTCAAGTGTCCTGCTGTTTATAAAAGAGAGGATCAGATCTGAATTTACAGATCATTGATGACTAAAGCATAATAAGGTATCTCATAGATTCATTCAGCCACGTAGGGACTGCTGGTTGCTAGTACTTCATTATTATAATAATAAAGTAAAATTTGCAATCTGCCATTTATATCCAGCTTCGAATTAAATGCGAATCCTGCTCTACCTTATGAGGCTGTTACCGACAAAATCGGCTTATTCTTTTGCTGATGCTCGTATTCAGTACTCTTACATAAATACTGATTCCCTTTAACCGATGATAAGATTTTCATGAAAATTGTATTGAAGGTAACGGTATGAATCTTAGATATTAAGTACATAGTTGCAGAAAGGTATTTGAGATTTTATGCATACATACCATATTTACATACCACGCTTTAGAAGAAAATAAATCCGATTATGATTGGAGTAAGCTTAATTCGAGTGTAAATGCGATACTTTCTAGATTTGAATACGTCAATACGACAAAACGGAAACTGCTTTTATGTAAATTTACGATTCAGTTTCCTTAGTGTGAAATAAATTGATAAAGTCACTTGATTTATGTATGTATCTGTGAAACAGAATTATTCCTATAATATTGTGAGCTGAAATTTTGTTGATTTCACACTTCCTTAGATGTGATGCTATGAGTAATAATGGTACGAACTGCGTTGTATGAATGATTTTAAACAAGCCTAGTATGGACCATATATAACACTCCGTATATAGATAACTCCCAGATTGGCTCTGACAACACTGGACTAGAACACGTCATGGGGAAGCATGGTGACCCTTGGGTCAACACGTAACGACCTTGGATTAAGAGACCCGAAAACGGCGAATTATTTTTAGTACTCGGGAAATGGTCATCAGAGTGATCCTTTTTCCACACCAGAGTCACCATAAAACATCTTAGGTTTCGCCTGATCGTGTTACTCAAAACCTGGTCGACCATTTTGCTATAGGTCGCCGATAGAGAAGATCTATCCTCGATGTTCGAGCGAAGCGTGGAGCGATCACCATTTGCTGGTTGCCTGCTTGAGATTGTGCACAGCAGCTATCCGCCAGCCACAAATTCTTCAAATGAAGCGCAAGCTTAATGCAGATAGACTTAGAGACCCCAACAAAAAGCGGAAGTACACCACCATTCTACGTGAAGAGTCAGGCGCATTGGGCTAATATGAAATGCGCACACTGGACGCAATTGGAAGGCAACCAGAACCACGTTTCTATCTAGTGCTAAAGAATCTGTGGGATATGTGCAAAGAGGTGAGAAACCCTGGATGTCGTAAGACACATGGGACAAGGTTGGCAATCGGAAAAAAGCCAAATTGGCAAACATCTCTCAACGAACACCCGACTTTAGATAGAACTACCGCGATGCTCATATACCGCTTAAAAAAGCTGTTGGATGCGAAAAGAGAAAGGCCATTGAAGATCTGACCAATAAGGCTGAATCTGCGGCTTACCTTAAGGATATGGGTTCAGTATTCAAAATCATGTAACAGTTGACGAACAGGATTTTCATCGCCAACCACCTGGTGAGAGATGTCAACGGAACTCTCCTTAATATGAGTGAACACCATTTGCGACGATGGAAGGAATACTTCTTTGATATTTTGAGCATATTGTCAGAGGAAGATATTCCAGAAACAGAACAACTACCAAACATCCAATCGCAACTATCCTCTATTAGGGATGATCCCCCAGATAAGCAAGAGATAGTTTCCGCCATTCGGTCAATGACGCGAAGGAAATCCCCAGGTATAGACGTACTACTAATCGAAATTCTCATCCGGAAATAACAGCCGATATACTCCTCCCAATCATTACTGAGGTATGAAATGAAGGAAGATATCCGACTGAATGGAAGGAGGACGTCATTGTGAAAATTTCTAAGAAGGGTGACCACCGGGATTTTGGAAATTGGCGTGGTATATGTTTACTTACTGCCGTATCGAAAATCATGGCTAAAAGAATTCTCAACAGGATTAGTGATGTCGTGGAGAGCAGTCTCGGAGTTTATCAGGCTGGATTCCGTAAAGTGTCGTCTTGTACCGACCACTCAAAAACCCTATGGATAACAGAGCAGTCCGCCGAAATGGGTTCGCCACTACACCTCATGTTCGTGGACTTCGTGAAAGCTTTCGACAGCGCTAAGCGAGATTATATATGGAATGCTTTGCGTAGGAGAAGTATTCCAGAAGGTCATAGCTATGATTAAAGAATCCTACGAAGATGGAAGGTGTCGCGTCTTACATAGAGGAGAGCCGTTCGATACCCTTTCTGTGCGAACGGGTATCAGAGAAGGCTGAATATTACCACCAGCACTGTTTCTGGTGGTAATAAATGACATCTTGAAAGCTGCACTGGAGAGTGGGGAAGGTAAAGGTCTTCAATGGAGACTATTTAACATCTTAAGTCACCTTGATTATGCTGATGACGTGGATTTTTTTTGCATATAACCGTTCGGACTTAGATTCAAATGTTCGCTCGATGCATTCTGAATGCAATAAATGTGCGTGAAACCAAGTACATGCACATGGGTTTGAACACAAGCACACCGATTGTTCTTAACGGACAAGATGTGGAAGAGGTGCAAGATTTTTGTTACCTCGGAATCATTGTCAGCATGGACGGCGGATCCGAAAAGGATATTGAGGTTGATCGGTCACACTTTGAAGAAAGTAGGGCGAAACATTGCCGAACAGGCTCTGGATTAGAATCTTCATGGAAGACGTCGGGTTGGTCGACAATGAAGCACATGGACACAAGCTGTGGTGGCTTATACTACATCGCTTTTAGCCAACTAAGATGTGGGGTCTAGATAGCTCAGTGGCCAGCATGACCGCTTTGCAACTCGAAAATCCCCGGGTTCAAGTCTCACTACCTGCACGGTATTCCCTTAGGGTCTAAGGAAGAGTCTGTTACACAAGCCTTACTGACGAGCCAGTCTTAAGCAGGCCTGGGACGAAACGCAACACAGCCTTGTAGCCGCTCACTCGCTACATTGGTGACCCCGACGTAATCAACACGATCACACGCAGCACATTCATTCACACTGCACCCATACTTCGCTCATATAGCAACACGCTACAGCATCACGCTCTTACAATATCCCTGCGCAGCAACACGCTCACAGAGCTGCACGTGCACAGCTGCCTCCTAGTCGCCACCAGCTCAAAAGACACGACTCACCGCTGCCACTGGTGGGGGAGTACTGTGGCGGCTTATACTGCATCGCTTCTAACCAACTAAGATGTGGGGTCTAGATAGCTCAGTGGCCAGCACGGCCGCTTTGCAACTCGAAGATCCCCGGGTTCAAATCTCACTACATGCACAGTATTCCCTTATCATCTAAGGCAGGGCCTGCTTACACAAGCCTTACTGACGAGTCCGTCGTAAGCAGGCCTGGGACAAAACGCAACATAGCGTTGTAGCCGAGCAGTTGAGCAGGAGGCCAAAGAATAAACAAGTCCTGGTAGCCGATGCTCGAGATCGCGCCTTGTGGAAGAGAGTTGTTTCTGTCCTGTGTCCCCGTAGGGGGTCTTAACAGGAATTTGATTGATTGATTGATATAGATGACGCATCGCCAAAAAAAAATTTGCAATATGGGTGACTTCATAGGTATACCATAAGGCCAAATGCATTTATCAATTTATCGATAGACAAGTTGACAAACGGTTTAGTGAAGGTTTTTCGCTCGTCATACATGAGAATAGATCTCGTCAACAATTGACAGCAATCTCAACACCATAAATTGTTTAAAAAGTAAATTTCGAGAAATTACGATTTTGATTAATCTGGAATCATTACACCATATTTGTTATGGAATGAGAAAACTTGGCTGATCATTTACATTTCACCTTGCTCTTTTAGAATTGAGTTAGTTTGATATTTGTTGATATTTTATTTTGTGGCAATTGGGAAACGTACAAATTGTGTTAAATTTCTGAAAAAATTACAAAATGAGAACACAAATGTTAAAATTGGTTCTTATTTGCAAACTTTGCACATTGTTAACGCAATAAACAGTATTGCCGAAGTATTCAGTAATGACATTGGAGCCTAGAAGCAAACATTGCTTGCGTAATTTAAAAACAGAAATGAATTAAATTTTTCTCTGAGAAAGGGACACCGAGGGGATTTCAATAGGTAGATATTTATTTTTAAAGTACACTTTCGCTGATCGTGGTCGTTTAAATAAGAGTCACACAAATAGTTGAGTTCGATAATTTTCTCTATACTGCTTTGCTCGAAGAGGTCTCACACTTAACTTTCTCGAAGCATTCTCATACACGTTATATGAGATATCCTAATGTTTTTCGAGTCGAATCACAAACTAACTTCGAGGGACCTTTTGTTTTAGCAAAGGCGCATGGAATGAAAACAGATTATACGCAAGATCTGCGGTATTAAGGTGTACTTTTCTCTCTAGTCACCGTGCTGTTCTCTATAGTTAAGCAAAACTCAAGCTTTCTTACTTGCATTAGCTAGCAAAACAAAAGTTCACAATGAGTTTATCTGAAATTCTGTCAGTTGTTGTTTGATAATTACACTGAACGATGTTACACAGATTTGATATCGGTGCCATTTGTATTCAAACACCAGTATCTATCAATCAACCTGAGGACATAATGCTAAAATATTGTTATACATATTGTTGCATGTCAGCCCTAGTCGGTTGTCGAGTGTTTGCGGTATTCGGCTCTTAACACTCACATGCACGCACATATTGCTCATTAACTGCGCGAACAGTGAACGAACAGCGGACGAATAGAAAACGAATAGAAAAATATAAAAAGAGCGAGCGCTTGTGATGAAAGTTAGTTGTTACTTGATACTAGAGTGCAATCGACGAGTGTGTCGTGCGGTCGGCGGTCGTGGCTGAGTTCAGAATTAAGTGATAGTGAGCGAGGCAGAGTTCAGCAACAAGCGACAGTAAGCGGGTAAGTCCTGTGTTCGATAGGCAGGAGTAAGTCCTGTGATTAACAGGCGGAGTTCAGCAAGCAACTGTAAGCGGGTAAGTCCTGTTATCGATAGGCGGAGCTCAACAGGCGAAGGTAAGCGGATGGGGCCTGTGGTCAACAGGCAGAAGTAAGTCTTTGATTGACAGGCGGAGTTCAACAAAAGACAGGAAGCGAGTAAGTACTGTCACAAATAGGCAGAGATAGAAAAGGAAATGAATGGCGAACGAGTGGCAAACTAAAAGCGAACAAATAGCGAACAAGTAGCGAACGAATAGCAAACAGTGACGAACCAATACTGAACGAATGGCAAACAAATAGCAAACGAATAGCGAACGAGCAGCCAATGAATGGCGAGGGGACAGCGCGAATATTAAAAAAAAAACAGCAAATGTGTAAAAGTGATTTGAATAAAAGCTTCCAATTATTTTAAATTGAATTGAAGTATCTAGTTTATTTAAAGACCAAGATCCGATATCGAATCACAAACCGAGGATACTCAAGAATACAGCCAGTTCCTAAATTCGACATAGAGTAACTCAAACATGAGAAAGTAGCTGCGAAAAACGTTTCAGCCCTAGAGGGGCACTTCATGGCAATACTGAAAAACAACGCCAGCATGCCAATAGAAGAAATGTGTCAAAACATCAAAGGTGTCATTACATTCGTCGCAGAGGAGGTGATAGGACAACAACTTCGGCGCAAAAGAAATGATTGGTTCGACAACCAATGCCAAGATGCCTTGGGGCGAAAAAATCAAGCTTAAAAATATAAACGGAACGGCTGACACAAGCCAAGTGGGACAAACATAATGATCTTAGACACAGCACAAGAGCAGCGCATTTCTCAGTTAAAAGTATGAAAGAGGGATACCAACCGAAAACGACCTTCTGCATGGATGCAGAAGGCAACATCATAAGTTATGCGGAATATTTAAAACAAAGATGGGCACACTTTGAACATTTCTTCAATCCGAGCACATTATCCGCATGAACAGGAGCAGCAGACATATTAGCAGGTATAGCTTATGAGACAGCTGATAAAGGATACTCTTTGAGTCCTCTCAGTCTCGAAGAAGTAAAAACGACCCTGGAGAACAACCCAAACAACAAAGCGTCGAGCACTGAGCAAATTCCAACTGAATTTATGAAATCCCGCGAAATCCTACACAGATTAGCTATGGACATATGGAGGCAGGAAACATTCTCTGCAGACTGGCGCAGGAGTATCATATGTCCAATTTATAAGAATGGTAACAAAATCTGCTGCGAAAACTACCGAGGAATATCTTTGTTGTACACATCTTAAGAGATCTTGACGAAAATTCTGGAAAAGAGAATAAAGCCCAATGCTGACAAAGTAATTGCCAAGCCGGATTCAGAGCTGCACTATTGATCACGGATCAGATATTCTCAGTCAAATAGGTGCTGGGGAAATAATATTGATGTGCACCAGATATTTGTTGACTTCAAACAAGCTTACGACAGTATCTACAGGCGCGTACTGTATAAAACCATGTTGGAGTTTAGAGTCCCACCGAAACTGGTTCGGCTTACAAGAATGACAATGACCAAGTCTTTGTCGCATGTCAGAGTAGAACATAATAGGACTACAATTGAGCGTAAAGTTCAAACGTGCGATACTCTAGATGAAATAAAAATTTTTCAATTTTAAGAAATTTTGTAGTTGAAGTGGTAGAGGGGTGACGACATTGAATTATTTTTTTCACATAGCGCTAGAGTTGCTATCAAAATGTTTTATGCAAAATTTAGGGTTCAACAATTTAATAGGTACTGAAAAAATTAGCATATTAGATTTAGTGAAATTGTGCAGTTTCTATGGGAGGTGGTAGAAGGAGGGGCGAGTTCTGAATGATTTTTTTCAGAAATAACTACAAGCATCATGCTTTTTAAATTTTTTAAATTGCAGATTAGTAGCAGTCATACTTTTCAGGAATATTAACTTTATGTAAAATTATGAAATTGTGTCAGATTGTATGGGAGGGAGTAGAAGGAGTAAAGCTAATCGTCTAATTTTTTTTGTCTTACTAATAATTCTAAATGAATATTTAGTGCAAAATTTGTGCTCTGAGTAAATTTGCTTAGAATATTTCACGAAAAAGTTCAGTTTATATGGGAGGTGGTGGAAGGAAGAGGAGGACTCAAATAATTTTTTTACAGTAGATTAAAATCATCGTAGAAGTAATATAATCTAAATTTCAGATCAATAGCTTTTATACTCTTCGTGCAAACCCGTTTATTTTCAAATTGTGTAATTTTGTATGGGAGGGGGTAGAAGGGGTAAAGTTAATCGTCTAATTTTTTTTTGGTCTCAATAATAATTCTAAGTAATTATTTAGTGCACAATTACAGCTCGTAAAATTGAATGTCAATGCGCAATTTTACAAGTACTGAGTAAATTGGTTTAGAGTATTTCATGGAAAAGTGCAGTTTGAATGGGAGGTGGTGGAAGGAGAGAGAGTTTGCAAATAAATTGTCAAATTGCGAAATTGTGTCGTTTTGTATGGAAGAGGGTAGAAGGGGTGGAGCGATTTGGCCCGTTCACGAAATTGACTTTACCTTTTTGTCGAAAATAAAGTGTACAAAATTTGAACTTTCTAGCTCAACGGTTTCTCAACCTAGAGAAGACATGCACGGACGAACGGACGGCATCCGGTTTTGAGATTTTTGAGTGATTATATAAGCTTCAGTATCGTTAATTTTTTTCTCCGAACCTTATTTTTTAGCGTTAAAAACTTTATGGTAAACTTATAATACTATCAGATTTTATCTAGAGTATAAAAATGATCTGACTTCCAGCTTTAGAACCGGAAACGGCCATAAACAAGTTGAAGGCTTAGCACCAATACTTTTCAACTTGACACTCGAATGTAACGTTCGGAAGATTCTCGTTGACACCAACGGGACACTATGCTTCAAATTCACACAGCTCGCAGCAAATGCCGATGACATAGATATCCTTGCGAGATCTCTGGAGAGAGCTAAGAAAGTATTTATAAACCTTGAGTCGGTAGCAAGGGAAGTTGGACACAAACTGGATAAAGATGCCAATCAGACTGCAAGCTAGAAAACGTAGAAAACTTCGTATACCTAGGGGCAAACTTATCAAAGGATGAAAGCGAACCCAACTTCCAATAATTAAAAAAAAGAACGTGCACAGGAAGACTAAATTAAAAATATATAAAACAATGATGAGACCTATGTTATGCTATGCTAGCAAAACGTGGACGTTAATTCAGGCATCCGAAAAATCAAATTACTTAACGCCTTTGAAGAATCCTCGGATCTGCGAGGGATCTGGAGAATACAATTCAATACAGAATTGTATGCTATTTTCGATAATCCAAAAGCGTCAACCCTCATAAAATTTAAGAAGCTACAATAGGCTGATCATGTGGAGCAGATGGATGACGGAGAAACTCCCAAACGCACACTAAAAGAAAAACTCAATGGACAAAGTCCGGTCGGAAAACCACAGGAGTGCTGGGAGGATTCTATCGACGCAGACAGCAAATCACTGTTAAGATTTTAAAACTGGGAGACGTGCTCACTGAACCGATATGGATGGGGGCGAAACATATAGGAGGGCAAGCTTCCGATTTGGGTTGTAGCGCCATCGTAGGTAAGTAAGTTCACCCATTCAGCGACCCCTTGCATAAAATGCCTGGATTTATGGAAAAGTTTCAGTAAAAAATATTCAATACGAAAGTGATTAGAAAGATTTTCGAGTGTTCGGAATTTTACTCTAAAAGTTAAAGTTTGCATTTTAGCGAGTCAGGTGAATACTAATAGTAATTACATTCAATTTAAACTTTAATTTACTGCAAAATCTTAATTATTTAAGTTGCGATTCGAAATTTAAGAATTAAAGAGATTCAAGTCTAAGCTTTCGAATTACAGTGTGTTAATATCTGTCTTCAAAATGAGCTAAAGTCAAAAGATTGTTATCTATTATAAGAGCCCACCCGACTTTTAGCGAAAAGAACACATTTTAATTTAAAAAGTGGAAAATTTCGTTAAAAAACACGAAAGAAAAAGAAGATCGTTGATGCATATCCTGCCGCAATAACAAATAAATTTTAAGGAACCTAAAGGTCAGCAGGCCTAGGTGCGATTTGGGCTGTAGTGCCATTGGAGAAGATAATGTATTTGAAAATATTTATTATAAACTACTACTGTCATAGTTTTAAGCTAATTATTAATGACAGTCATATTTGTTTCAAAATAAAACAACGAAGCGTAAAAGGAACAACAGGATTTTGTACCGAAATTTCTTTCATCTCGAATTTTCCATGTCGATAAATATTGTGGCAACATTAAACAAGTCCTCTCCAACCACATAACATATATAAATATATATAAAACAATTTCTCTAGTCAGCAAATTTCAATTTTAGCTCGTTACCGTTTTACCTCTTGCACACATGGTGAAGATTTAAAGCGACAGGTAAAAGCTTCTCGACGACAACTTAAGAATAAAATAGAAATAACAATTTACCTTCCCGAAGGAGGTGATTTGCCGTGTTTTGTTCTGCCAAAACGAATATACTTCAATACATAAAACAGTTTATCTACCTTAGTCTTGATCTGTTTAAATTTACATCCATATTCTTGAATGTAGTATGGTATATCTATATCTTTTCCCTTCTATACTATTATTTGTTTCGTCCTGCAGTTTTTATCTTCAAGAAAATACAGATATTCTCTTTGACAATCGTTTGTAAGTTTGTGTGGATCGTATTATAGGTTACATATATCTATGGAGTAAACTAACTCAAGAGATGTTTTTTATTGCATGAAAAGCAATGTGTGTAGTAGCTTCTTTTTCTCGGGTTTTATTCAGTCTTTATATGCGTTTCTCCTCTCTACATTTCATACCCATCCTTATCGTATCATTTGTGCTGAGAACTTCTTTTCTTGCATCCTTTGACTTATTGTTTGAACTTCTTTTAAAAATTTTATTTAACTTTCTTCTAGGAGAATCCAAGCGAAAGAGCGAACTTTCTTTTTTTTTTTGCCAGAAATTGCCAAAAAACGAGAAGAACGGAAGAGAGATTTTTGCCGATACGTTGCATTTTAAATGAGATTACGTAAAGTGAATGGTAGGTATAACGTTCTTCTTTTATAGTTTATGTTCTTTGAAGTGGCGTATAAATAAATAAATGAAAGAGCATAAGGATGATGACGGTATGCTCAGATCGAATTCTTTTACACAGAGTTTTAGATACGTTTTGGTTTAGTAGGAAGTCAAAGTTTTTAACATTTCGAAACTCTGGTAAAAACTGAGGTTAAAAAGAAGCTTCTGTACCTGTCTTTCTCATCTTCTTTAGTGTTTTAGCTAAATGATACATTTCTAGTGTTTAAATTGGTAATTTCGGTCATTCTGTCGCGATCTTACAGTTTGTAGTTTGGATCATTGCGAAAGCAAAAGTGTCCACGTTTGCATAAATGTAAATTAGCAATTGAGGTGCGGGGTAGCTCTGAACTATTTATTTATTTATTTAGTTACTTTAATTTATACATATAGAATATACAAACTAAAAAAAATTTCAGCACTAGTAACAAGGACCATCGGCTTTTTGTATTGACAAAATTTTTAAGTTAATTTTTAAATTAGGTGAACAATGCAAAATTCAGAAAAATTATATTTCATTGAAAATTTTAGAATTTTGTATTATATCTATAATGGTTTTGCAGATGTTTTGTTGTTGACTGTTTTTTATTAATTCTAAAAGATTCGATCCAGTTCCGTTGAGAAGTCTGTTGCAGCTGATTAAATGTTCGAAGTTCAATGTAGTGTTGCAATATCTGCATCTGGGTGGCGCTCCTTTTTCGATGAGGTGTAGATGAGTGGCTTTAGTGTGTCCTGTTTGTAGTCTAACAATTATAGCGGCTTCACGACGAGTTAGTGCATCAGGAATATTGAAAATGATTTTTTCAGGATTTACGAAGGTTGAATAGAAGTTTCGGCGTTCAGGCCACTCCCGTTTCTCTTTTTCTAGTAAATGCTTACTTATTAATGATTTTATGTCAGAGGCAGTGAAAGTGTTGTCGGTCAGAAGTGGATGTCGAGTTGCATCTTGCGCAGTGCAATCCGCTGCCTCATTCCCTTCTATTCCTGTATGCCCAGGAACCCATAAAAGTTTTATTTTGTTAGGTGAGTTGGTTAGTTCGTGTATTATTTCTTTAATGATATGGTTTTTGGTGTTTACATTTAGGGCTGCTTTTATAACTGAGAGACTGTCGAAGCATATGCAAAATTTTCCTCGATTCTTTGAGGCATAGTTGATAGCTGATAATATTGCCTGTGCTTCAGCTGTGAATATGGAGCAAAAGTCAAAAAGAATACCTAACTTTATTATTTCGTTATTTTGTTTTACAACGGCGTATGACGTGTTAAGTTCTGATTTTGAGCCATCTGTGTATAGCATGGTCCAGCCCTCGTTAGAGAGTGTAGAGGTAATGCATTTGAACAGTATTTTGTACACGCTGTTGTTGGTAGTTTGCTTGGGATATTGTGCCAATTCCATATTGATATTTTGGGAAGGTATCTTCCAAGGAGGTTTTGATTTTGGCTTTGATGGCATAGCTCTTGTAGATATAGCTAGCTCTTGCGCTATAGTTAAGCAGTTGAGTAACGTGGAAGGAATGCGTGGTATCTTTTTTCTTTTGGACAGGTTAGATATATCATTTTGTATTAGTGTATTTCCTCCAAATATTAGTTTCGGGATTAGCTTGGCAGTCAGTGTCTTATGTCTATTTTCTAGAGATGGCATGTTCCCTTCGGCAAGCAAATTCGTTATAGGGGTGGTCCTGAATGCTCTAAGAGCACATCGAATAGCTCCGTGATAGGGTGCCTTGAGTTTTTGCAGTGTGGAAGGTGGGCATTTTCCATAGACTGCTAAACCATAGTCTATTTTGGATAGAAGAAGTGCTTTTATCACTTTCAATAAAGTGACTGGATGTGCGTTTGATTTCCTGTTTGAAAGATATTTTATTATATTTTGTCTCTTAAATAGATTGTTGCGTGTGTCGAGAACGTGTGTGTTCCAATTAAATCTTTTGTTGAAAGTAAGCCCCAAAATATTTAGATTGTCTACGTTTTCTGCTACTTCGCTCCCGATCGCAACGTTGTATGAGTTACAGCTGGTTTTGCGACAGACGTGTAAATGTTTGCATTTTGCAATTGAGATTTTTGCGCCTGTGATGGATGCCCAATCCAATATCGCTGAAAATATTAGGTTCAGGTCCCTAGTTGCAGAGTTTGCATTAGCTTTTTTTACTATAATATATAAGTCGTCGGCATAGGTTATGTGTTTGCATAACCCCAAGCTATTGATGGTATTTGAAAGTGAATTGAACGCAATCAGGAAAAGAACTACGGAGATAGGAGATCCTTGTGGTATGCCATTTTCCAGTTTCCAAACATCAGAGAGTGTATTATTCACTCTAACTCTACATTGCCTGCTAGTCAGAAAATTTTTAATCCAGTGAAATATTTTTGGTCCTATACCTAAACGTTGTAGTTCTAACAGTATTGTGTGCGTACCTATACGGTCGAAGGCTTTTTCAAAATCTACCGCGACAATTGAAATGTGGTTCCTGCTTGATAGTTGTAGACTAATCAGGTTATCTATATAGATGTGAGCATCTTGACATCCTTTGTTGGGACGAAAACCAAATTGCTCGTTATTGATAGCCTTTGTTTGTTCAAGAAACCAAGATAGCCTTCGGGCTATAATTTTTTCCAATACTTTACTCAGGCAGGGCAAAAGTGAAATGGGTATCCTTCTAAACTATTTTTTGGCTTGTTAGGCTTTGGCAGAGGAATTATAGCTGCGATTTTCTAAGAGTGTGGTGTAATGCCATCCGTAAGGATTTTATTGTACAGCGCACATAGTCTGAGTTTAGCCTCAGTTGGCAGATTTTGTATCATGCTGTATGTAATTTTATCTAGGCCAGGTGTATTGCCTTTAACTAGTTGAAGTGTTGTTTCGAGTTCAAATAGGGTTATTTCGGTTTCTATTTGTTGTGATTTCGGGGTTCTTAAATGCTCGAAAAGTCTATTTGAGAGATTGTTTTTTTCTCGTCTATATTGAAGAGAAAAATTCTCATCAGCGGCAGCGCTGGCAGTTTACCAAATTCGTTACTTATTTCTATAGATGTTGATATGAAATTAGTACCAATTAGCAGTCCTTGTATAGTTGTTTGATTTGGATTTGCTGAGATTGATTTGATTGTATTCCAAATCTTAGCAATAGGTGTTTTTGGTGTTATGGAGTCTGTGAAGGTACTGAAGGAGTTTTCTTTTGCAATTTTCATGTCGTGTTTAAATTTAGCGTTAATTCTTTTATAGTTAATTTCGTTGATCACTATAGGGGATCTTTTAAAGGTACTCCAGGCTTCTTTTCGTAATGTGTTAAGTTTCGCAAGCTCTGGATTCCACCAAGGTAATTGGAGTTTTTGTTTTGTATTGTTTGGACGTGTGTGTGGTATGGCTTGGTTTGCAGCGATCAAAATAGCTTTTCTAATGTTTGCGGCTTCTTTATTAATATTTCTTGTCTGTGCAGTATTTCCTAATATGTTTCCTATAAGATGTGTGTATTTTGGCCAATTTGCTAGTTTGGTTTTAAATCTATTGGGATGGGATGGTCTCTCCGATTGACTTAATGCTACTGTTGTTACTGTGGGGAAGTGATCGCTGCCATGCAGGTCGTCCACTACTTGCCAGTCGCACAGAGGGGCTAACTGTGAAGAGCAAATACCCAAGTCAATATGTGTTAAGCTATGATGCGTAGATAAATGTGTGGGGGCACCAGTGTTAATGACAATGAGGTCTGAGGATGCAATCCAGTTTTTAACCAACTTGCCTTTGGTGTTAGTGGCAGTGGAGCCCCATATAGGACTCCAGCTGTTGAAGTCGCCAATTAGGATACAGGGAAGATTTAAGTTCCTTGTTAAGCCTTCAAGATCCTGAATGGTTATATTTTTGTCATGCTCAACATATACACAGATGACTATAAATTTTATAGAAGTGTGTATTTCTACAGCGCAGGCTAGGATGTTGCTAGATATGAAAACTTGTTGAAACTGAAAGCTCTTATTGACGAAAAGGGCTATTCCACTTTTAGAGGTATTTATTGTAGGGTGGTTGACAAAAATATTTTCGTATTTGTTGGAAAAATAGGGATGAGTATTGTAAGCACAGTGAGTTTCTTGTAGAGCAATTATATCTGGGGATACATCTCGTGTTAATATTTGCAAATGGTTGTAGTTATTGAAGAAACCTTTAATGTTCCATTGTAAAATCTTGAAGTTGTTATTGTTCTTTAAGTCACATTGAGGATTGATTAATGGACTCTAACGTCCATGCTCGCTCCACATCTGTGCTCGAGGTTCTATGTTTGTTATGGGATTGTTTCTAGAGGTTTTTTTCAATGGTTTCTTTGTTTAGTTCTAATTTTTCTTTAGTTTGCTTTTGTGTGGTAATTGAAGTCTCGAAGTCGGGTTGAGTTGTAAGGGCTATTTGTGGGTTGTAACTAGAAGTTGTTGGTTCCATTTGTTTTGAGTATGTTGTGGTTGAAGAGTCTATTACATTGGGCTTAAGTATATTTTCGTTATTTGATTTTAGATTATTTTGTTGTTTGTTAATAACTATTGTTTTTGGTGTGGTAACTTTTGCATATGAAAGACCGGGAGTAGGTTGCTTAGCTTTAAGTGAATTTCTAGATTCGTGATATTTTTTCCGTGCTTCAAATATTGAGCATTTGTTTATGGTTTTGATGGTGATGATTTCTTTATTTTCAAGGTACTTCGGACATAGTCGATCAGATGATATGTGGCTTGAATCTTCACAGTTTACGCAAAACTTAACGCTTTCTGTACAGGGTGTAGGGTTATGCTCTGCTTTACCGCAGGAAACGCATGTTGGAGAAGATTTGTACCATTTAGCCGTGTGTCCAAGCTTCTGGCATGTTTTGCACCGCATTGGATTCGGAATATATTCTTTAACTTCAAATCTTTGCCATCCAATTGTAATGGAAGTCGGAAGGTGGTATCTTTCGAAGGAGAGGATAATTAAGCCAAATGGGATGTCTTGGTTGTCTATTTTCTTTTTCAGCTTAACTGCGTTCGTGATTTGCAAGATCGCGACAAAAAATTGTCCCTTTACTAACATTAAACTGTTTACTTATTTCGGCTTTTACTGGAATGATATTGGCTAGCATTGAAATTTTTTCAAAGCGGTGAGCCACCGTTAGGTTATCGCATAGAATAAGCAAACTCCCGTCCCTCAAGGTTGAGACCTTGGAGTATTCGGTGGATATTCCGTCGATTGCTTTTCTAAGTAGAAAGGGGTTAACAGCTGACAATTTTTTGGTCGGATCGGCGTGTGAAATTAAGACGAATTTCTTTTGAATATCGTTACTGTTCACTTTTGGGAGGCTTGGATATGGCGAGAAAGATGATTTTTTTTTTCGCGATGGAGTATTGACTGACAGCTCAACTTCGTCCAGAAGATTGAAGCTGTTGGTGTATGTATTCCCAGAGGCCATCGTGGCCAATGGGTCACACCTTTTAAACTAAGGAAAGTTCGCCTTTAGCTGTTACTTACTAATTAATTGCAACTTTAAAGGTTGATGTAGTTTTTTTTCACTTTAGCACGACAGAAAAAAGAAAGAGAAATTTGCACGCGGCAACGTCAAGAACTCTGTTATGTTGTACACTACCACTGTTCCCGACGACAATCACTGCCTGACTGTGAGCTCTGAACTAATTTTTCCACATCATGCTAGAGTAGTTATAAAATTGATTTGTACAAAAATTTAAGGGGAGCACTCCCAAGAGCATTTTCAGTGCAAATTGAGGATAACTTTTCTCAGGAACTACTTGGTCGATTTCGTCCACTCACTTACTCAAAACTTAGTAAATAGAGTAAATGGCGATTAAAAACAATTTACATGGAATTTTCTTTAAAGCTTAAGTTTAATAATTTTCTCGTGTAAAAAAACCTAGCAAAAAAAACCATAGTCAAAATTTAAAAAACCCCCTACTCGGTTGGCAGCCAGTAGTGCCACCTTTCCAAAAAAAAAAAAAATCAAGTAGATAAGTTGTGTAGTTTTTTAGAGAAGTGTACCTAAATAACACTACTTTTCAGGAGAAGCAAAAAATCAAATAAAAGTTTTAATTATTGGAAGTACCGAATAATACGTCTTGTTTGCCATCATTATCCTCCTTTTGATTTCGATGGGTTCGCTTCCATCCTTCGATAGGTTCGCCCCTAAGAACATAAAGTTTTCTCCGTTTTTTAGGTTATAGTCTCCTACTGTAATATTTTGTCCGATTGGCGCCATTTTCCTAGTTTGTGTCATAATTATACTCTAGATGAACTCTGAGAGTATATTGTGCTTCCCTAACCGTTTGTAACGCTAAGAAATAATGCTCGAACAGAGCCGTCAAGGGTACAGACATTTTTGTTGTCTTTCAAAAACCTCGATTCCGAGTTGCTGTTTGTCCGTCTGTGCGTCTGTCGACAACATAAATCTCGAACGCTTTGAGTTATCGCGCTGAAATTTGTTTTGTGTCATTTTTAGCAAAAAAGTAACTTTAAGTTCGTGAACGGGCCACATCCCCCACACATTCTGCCCCCTCCCATACAAATTTCATGAAATGTCGAAATTTAAGAAAATTGATTTTTCTCCGACACCATTTCAGCTATTGACTTGAAAATTAGGTCATAGTATAATAATATAAAGATCATTAACCTCAAGAAATATTGATCTAATTTCCTTACTCCTTCTACCACCTTCCATACAAATGCACAATTTTCAAAAATGCATTTATTCGGTTTGCATTGCAACTAGCAAAGCTAAATGAACCAATTTTTGTCATAATTAATTTCATTATAATTGCAATTAATTTTGGAAAAACTATCAACTTTACCTCACTCCTTCTACCCCACTGATACAAATTTTACGATATGTTGGAATTTCAATTAAATTAGTTTTTTTCAAAACCGTCAAAGCTATCAAACTTAAAATTTGAGAAAAGTATACTATTTTAAATATGATTGATGTCAAAAAATGTGGTTTTGGTTCGGATATTCCTTCTACCCCCTCCCATACAAAGAAAGAATTTTGGTAAATGCATTTAACCGATTTTCATAGAACCAAGAAGAAGTAGAAACTTGAAATTTTGCCAGAATTTGTCCCTTAATAATTGTAATAAATGCCAAAAAAAACTATCGCATTCACCTCACTCCTTCTACCACCTCCCATACAAATTTTTGTACTGGAAGTTCAAGAAAAGTTTTTCTCCTTCGAACATATGAGAGCTATCGACTTTAAAATTGTAACAAAGCAATATGATCAGGATGGTGATAAGCAGATTCAAAATCATCCAAAATCTCCCACTTTGCTTTTACCACCTCCCAAACAAAAGGTAAGTAAGTATTTCATCTAGAGTATCATATGGTTGGGCTTTACGCCCAATCATAATTCTGTTATGTTTTTTGTTTTGTGGATTTGAAGCATGGTGTTCCCTTGGTGCCAACGGGAAGTATACGAACAAAATTTTCGAGTGTTAAGTTGAAAAGCATTGGCGCGAGGCCGTCACCTTGTTTAAGGCCGTTGTCTGTTTTGAAATTGGAAGTCAGATCATTTTCTACTCTGACTTGTGACAAAGACTCAGTTATTGTCATTCTTGTCAGTCGGACCAGTTTCGGTGGGACTCCAAACTCCAACATGATTTTATACAGTACGCGCCTGTCGATACTGTCGTATGCTTGTTTGAAGTCAACAAATATCTGGTGCACATCAATATTATATTCCCAGCACTTTTCCAGCACCTGTTTAACTGAGAATATCTGATCCGTGGTCGAGCGTCCAGCTCTAAATCCACCTTGGTATTCACCAATTACTTTGTCAGCATAGGGCTTAATTCTCTTTTCTAGAATTTTCGTCAAGATCTTATAAGACGTACACAACAGAGATATTCCTCGGTAGTTTTCGCAGCAGAGTTTGTCACCTTTTTTATAAATTAGACATATGATGCTCTTGCGCCAATCTTCAGGAAGTATTTCCTGCGTCCATATGTCCGTGACTAATCTATATAGGAGATGTGCTATGCAGGTGTCACCGGCTTCAGAAGTTCAGCTGGGATTTCATCAGTGCCCGGCGCTTTGTTGTTTGGGTGGTTCCTTAGGGCTGTTTTTACTTCTTCGAGTGTGGGAGGACTTAAAGCGGATCCTTCCTCAGCTGTTACATCAGTTATACCTGCTATTGTATCTGCTGCTGCTATTCGTGTAGGTGATGGGCTCGGGTTAAGAAGGTGTATTGTGCCCATCTTAGTTTTATATCTTCCACGTTACTTATAATGTTCCCTTCTGCATCCCTGCAGATGGTCGTTTTTCGTTTTTTTGTCTGCATATTTTGTTTGCAAATCGTTTAAGATCCTTGTATTTGTCCTGTTTGGCTCGTGTCGTCCGTTCCGTTAATATTTTGTAGGCTTGATTTTTTCGTTCTAAGGCATCTTGGCATTCGTTGTCGAACCAATCATTTCTTTTGCGTCTACCTGGACTCCTATTGTAGGAAATTAAGCTGGAAAACAATCTTTCCACGGAGGTATGGATGCTTTTCCATAGAGAATAAAAAGACAAGGGCCAAATAGTTGTTTTCGGAATTGACCAAAGCTCCATGAAAAGGTAGCTTATAGCGAAAGGTTCCGCTGATTGTGGACTTAATATGGTCCACTTCAAACTACCGAAATCAAATGCGGCCAGCCTCAGAAGCCGGCAAGTTCAAATTCAATCTACATCACAGTAGAGCGATTACCGCCACTCTCCAACACACCTCTTCAGAGGTTATTCGTATGTTGCACTTATCCAGGAACCGTGGTTGAGTGGATCTAACCATATTCTAGGATGGTGCAACAAAACTTTTACAGTTTTTGATGGACCCAAAACAAGTAAGCTACGGACATGTGTCGTTGCAAAAAAAAAGCACTAAAATTGATATTAATTTCGGAATTTATCAGACCAAACAACGATGCTCTGGGGTCATTTAACGGGAAACCACAGTTTACTAAGCTGCTTTCATCATACCAGCCATAAGAAGCAAAGGATGTTCCAACCACTGACCTGTGCCAGCTTGTCCAGTCCAACATAGGGGACATGGTATTAGATTGTGATGTCAATGCCCATGGCATCTACTGATCTAGCACAGACTGCAACGATGGCGGTAAGTCAACTCTAGAATGTCTTAACATAAACAATATAAGTGTTTGTAATATTAGTAATAGTCCCACTTTCATAAATAGAGTTAGAAGCGATGTTATCGACCTGCAACTAATTTTGTGGTTCGCAACAAGTTTCGAAAGAACTATCCTTGTCCGATCAGATGTGGATAAGATTTGAAATAGTGGGGTCAGCAAATAATTGCCGGTTTTACAGGAATCCAGCAAGAACGGATTGGGTTAAATATCATTAGCTAATAAACTGTAAGCTACTGGCAATAGTTCCTAATAAAAACACCAGATTTCTTAGTTAGAAGAGTGGGTATGTTAGCAAATATACTAAAATACTCAAAAAAGAGATCCTGCCCTCTGACTTCTGAGAAAGAAGTAAGAACGCTGTCTGGTGGAAGAAAGATCTTGATATTCTGAAAAACGAGCAAGGAAACTCTTTAGCAAAGCTAATTCCAGCAAACGTGACACAGACTGGGACCAATACCAAGCAGCACTTACACTGTATAACAAACCGCTCAGAGCCGTCAAACGAAATTCATGGAAGAGATTTTGTGAAGAAATCGATAACGTCAACGATGCCGCTAGGATAAAGAGGATCCTATCCACAGACCCATAGATGCCTGAATTACTGGATAAAGGCGATGGTTGTTGAACGGGGTCTAGCGGCGAGTCAATTGAACTTTTAATGCAAACGTATATGCCCGGATGCTTTGAGCCTCCGCCACAAAGTTCTATGTCGATCGCATTTTAGCTAACTCAGAACTAGTAGATACAATCGTGATGCCAGAAAATATGGGGATTGCGTTCAGTTCCTTTAAACCTTACAAGTCACAAGGACTGGACGAAGTCTACCCCGCAATGATCCAGAATGTGAAACAAAAATTCAGTACTTGGTTGATATATATAAAGCATGCATCAGTCTTTGCCACATACCGAAGCTAAGGTGGTTTTCATACCTAAACCAGGCAGAGCCTCCCATAACAAAACGAAGACTTTCCGACCCATCAGCCTAACTTCGTTCTTTTTTAAAGGCTTGGACAGCTACCTACGTGCAATACTCGGTCGGATACCTCCACCAACACGCCTATCTGAAAGATAGGTCCACTGACACCGCCTTGCATGTGACGGTAGCCGCCGTAGTGAAAGCTTTCCAGCACTTGGTGCCTTTCTGGACGTGGAAGGCCCTTTTAACCACGTCAATATTGATGACATACTTGAGGCCTTGCGCAGCCATAGTGTGGAATCTCTCCTGACTGCATGGATAGCTGAGCTTCTTCGCTCATGAAAAATCGTAGCATGGATGGGTAAAGAGACCAGAAAAGGTTCTGTCCACAAAGGAACGCCACAGGACGGCATAATATCGCCTCTTTTGTAGGTCTTAACAGTAAATGAACCCTTTCCATTTTAAATCGGAGCGGCACCCCACAATAGTATATGCAGATGATCTTGTTATCATGCTAACTGGTAAGTTTGAACAAGCTCTAGGCAACCTTAAGCAGTCCACTTTACAATTGTTAGACAGTTGGGCACTAGATAAAGGACTTACCATTAACCCTCAAAAAACCAATCTGGTTTTCTTCTCATGAAGAAGAAGACCACATGTTTTCAATCCACCAAACATTTGGGGTATCACTATGGTCCTCTCGATCCAAGTTAAGTATTTAGATATTATTTCTGATAGTAAATTATCCTGGAAGGCCAGCATTCAAGAACGAGCAAAAAATGCTACCGTAGCCTTCTTGGCTTGCAAAAAAAACATTTCGTTTAAGATAAGGCCTTAAGTCACACCTCATTCACTGGATATATACCAGTATTGTCAGGCCAATTATTTGCTATGGCGCGCTGGTGTGGTGGCCAGCGGTGGTACTAAGAACCAACCTAGTGCCTTTACAGCTAATCCAACGGATGACCTGTCTGTATATAGCAGATGCTCTTAGAAAAACACCAACTGCAGCCCTGGAGGTAATTCTCTCACTTATAAAACAAACAGCGGGCTAGCAGCCATTACATTAAAAACCACTAATTCGTGGTCAGCGCCATTAATTGGTCATGGCAAAATTTTAAACGTCATTAAAGACACAAACTTCCTTTTAGACTGCGAGTGTGATTGCATGAACCAACCGCAGGTTGAGAAACGGGAGTTTCACGTTTCCTGAACGAAACGAATGGGCAACAAACACGATACTCAGCACTTGTACAGGTCCTGATCTCTATACGGACGGATCTAAAACTAACCAGGGGACAGTTGCAGGGATTTATTTGAGAACACGCGACAGTGTTCCAAACAGAAGTATTAGCTATTAACGAGTGCACAAAAAATATTTTAGATATGCAGAACAGTCTCGGAAATTGTTGCATTTTCTCGGACAGCAGGGCTGCACTTCTGGTACTGCAATCCTACAGGACCACGTCCAAACTAGTGCCCATTTGTAGACAATTTGAATCGCCTAGCGGCTATAATGGAAGTATTTCTAATTTGGATACCAGGTCATAGTAACCTGCTAGGAAACGAGGCAGCAGACACCTTTGCTCGGCATGGTTCTGCAAACATTAACTTCACTAGGAAGTCAGTCGATTTAGCACCAACAGTGCTGAAGACTAACTTCAAACAAACTATTTTGGATTCTTTCTTGCCGGGGTGGCGGCAGCTGTACAGCTGCAGAATGATAAAATCCTTTGGGAAGAACAAAAAAAAATTATTACAGCTCAGCTGTTTCAACGTCGTCGCTATAGCACAGGTCATTGCTTGCTAAAGCTGCACGCATTTAGAATGCGAATCGCGAGCGACAGCCTTTGCAGATGTTGTGAGGAAGTCGAAGAATCTATCGAACATTATCTGTGTCAATGTCCGTAAATTTCCAACAGTTGTCTCCTTTGTTTAGACTCTAGACTCTTCTCAGAACTAGACGACCTCAGAGGCGTAAAACATTCGAGCCTGCTATGGTTCGCAAATCGAACCAATTCAATTCATTTATTGCTTACATATATAACCTAAATGGCCAGATAACAAAGATTACATTTCGTTTCATAAGTTTACTTTGCACTTTAGGAATGCTTAAACGTACTTCAATGACATTTACATATTTAATAGTTATAATTCAAAAGTGTTTTGTATGAAAAAAAAGATACCAAGTGGCTAGAACAAGAGAAGTAACATACATCTCATAGTCAATAGGGGGAATACAATGGGCCCAACTAGATGGCCCTATTGGATTGTGGTTCTACAAAACTATCCTTCTACAACCTAAACTTAAACCTTTGATTATAGTAAATTTTTGAAAATGAGCCATTTTTATGGCAGGGGTGGAGCGATTTGGCCCGTTCACGAACTTGAACTTATTGCACATCAAAAACGACGTGTAATTTGAACGTTCTATCTCAACGCGTTCCCAAGGTAGAGTACGAACGGACGGACGGATCAGGCTTTTGAGTGATTACATTAATTTCAATCCCATTGTTTTTTTCTCCGAACCTTATATTTCTTAGCGCTATAGAGCAAAATTATTGTAGTATAAGAATTACTTGTAATATCAGTTTAATAGCTCAAAGCGTCCCAGAGTTATCGTGAGTTTGGTCAGACGGTCACTTGTATTTGAGGTTCTTCAGAAATAAAAAACCCTTGGCGGTTCTGTGCATTTCTTAGCGTTACAAATGTTGGATTAAACACAATACTCTCTCAAATTTCATCTAGGATACACAAATTATCTCTTCTATTCATTATTATTTCGCATCATTCTTCTGATTGCAGATATCGTTGTCTTGGTTTATAGTCAAGTCCTTCGTTATTTCGATTCCAAACAATATTTATATACAGGTACAAGTACATACACTTTTTCCTTTCTTTTCAAGATATCTTCAAGAAGCTGTGCGATGGAAGCTTAGGACGTTGTATCAAGAAAGGACTTATTACTCCTGCGTTAAAGAAAGAGATGAAAAATTTTCGAAGCATATTCCCTCTTATAAACGCGAACGATAAGTGAAAATTCTATAGGTTAACGATTATAGGCACCGTTTCTTGATCAAAAGGGGGTAAGTATACGATGCATAGCGTTGTAATATGGAGAAAGCGTAGCTCTTCACCGTCAAGATTTAGTACGATTCTGAATGGTGTATTCGAAAGCAATTTATTGAGATAGGAAGGATGTTAAGGTATAGATGGTTTGGTAAATTGGCACTTTACAAACAGCGCGATGAAAAGCGGGCAAATTTCAATGACGTTATTAGCAGTTCTACCATCGCAGAGATAAGAAAAGAGGACGAGCATAAATGTAATTGGTTATTCGGTGATGTATACGGGTAAAAGGAAAATTGAACCATACTATAAATCTGAAAAACGTACTTCTAGCTCTTATATATAGGTCGACGTAGTTCATGGTGGAACATTATTGCCGAACATAAAATCCCCATTGCCGAAGACTATAATGGTTCGTGTACGACAAAACTTTTATAGCTAACGGCAATAGCTTGAAAATATTCAAAATTACCTCAGAAACCTGTTTACGAAAAAATAATTTCCCATTTAGGAAAATTTCTACAAGGACGATCGATGAAAATCAGAAAAGGAAAAATGTGCAATATTCTGCACACAACAATATACTACTTTAAACATGCCATGACTTCCAAGAAATAAAAATTGAAAAACGAGAAGATTTTTGCATAAAAATTGCAAGGAAATTCCTTTCTCAGTCTGAGGATCCTCAGTGGAATAAAAAAAACCTATCTATGTATATAATGACATAAAATACCCCCGAAAGGGTATTCATACCTGTATGAAATGGCTACGGTCGGTATTCTGACTAGTCAGCCGTATACTGCTCCGACAGGATGTAAGAACTCACGATGTTCTGGTTGACTACGACGAATTTTTTTTTCACTTTAATGGAAAATCACATTTGATGCAAATTTTCCAATTTACATGCTTATCGAGAGTGTGCACAATAAAAATGCATTTTCTTGGCACCAAGGATTACAAGACGAATACTAAACGACACAGAGTATAGTCATCGCTCGAAATAATGTCTAGGCACTTTATTTAAATCATGGTGGAAAATTCAGTTAGAGATGACAAGCAAAGAGAGAAGTAGATTGCTATATTGTCGTGAATTGCAGAATTTGCTGATATTGGAAATTATAGTACCGAAGTAATAATATGTACTAATCAATAGCAAAATATTGCTCTTCAGAAAAATTTTATATTATTAAATAGCTATTGTGCAATCTCTTCGAATTTTTTCATCAGCATACTTTAATAGTAAGTGATATTTATATGTGAGGTGGTAGAGTGAGTAATTTTTGAAGTTTTAAAATTTCTAAACAATATTAAGATCATGTTTGTACACAAGACTGAAAAAACGGCCTTCTTTTTTTTATTTTTATTTTTTTTTCAGAATGACCTGTGTTATAGGCAATTTCGGTCTTTATGTGCAATGCACAAACACAGTCATGGAGGGAAGGAATGGGATTGGGAAGGTTGGGGAAGGGGAGTGAGAACGACCGTAGCAAGTGGAGAAGCTGGTATATTACTCAGTTGTACTGGCTACTGACAAATATTTGCAGATGCTATGGTGGACTGAATGATAGAAAGCGAACAGAAACCATCTACTGAGTATCTAGGTCTTCTTGAAGTGGAACTGTTTCACTTTAACACCGTTTCCCCATTTTATTGCGAATAATTTTTTATCACCAGTAGCAACTGAAAAATTTGCGCTTAAAAAAATCCCGTCTGGAGTGGGAATCGAACCCACGACCTATTGACTGAGAAGCAAGCACGCTGCCCACTAAGCCACGGAAGCCTCTTTAGAATAAATAAACTTCCAAAAAGTTGGGCGTAACTTTATTATTCTTGGGACAAGTTGAGGATGCATGGGAAGTCAGTATTTAAGTTAGGGTGAATAGGGAAGACCAGTTAGTATTTTAAACTTTTAAGCTTTTTTTTTTAATGAAATTCACAAATTTTCAAGTTTGTAGCTTAAAATATGAATCAACAATTTTGAGTTTTTGTGTTTTTGTGTTTTTTTCAATACACGTGAAACACCTTGTGCAAGTTAGGGCCTCCCTTCCGTGCATAACAGTTCTGGTTCAAATTATTATTTTTTCTTTATGTATAAACACATGCACGCACTTCCCAAATTTAAACTTTATTTGTTTCACCAGAGCCTTAAAAAAATTACTCAATATTTTCAACATTTTGGGCCACCACCTCCCTTTCCTTACTGCACCCAACCAAAATTATAGGATATATAGCTCTATAATCTGACACAATTTCAACTTAATACCTGCATTGAATTTTGAGATATATTGAGATATAACGGTTTGAAATTTTGAAAAATAGACCATTTTTGTACTACTCTTGTATAATGTGCAAATATTCTATTTTTTTGCATATTCTGCTAGTATAGTTTTAGGACATACTTTTTTTTTTTAATTACATAGCATAAGATATAGTCGAGATATTAATTTTTAAGTGATTTTCTTTGTAACCCTCTGCCCCCTTTGATCCTCTCCTAAAAATTATTGGCTACCCTCTAAGTTGATTATGGTCGAACTGCATGCCACTTAATTTATCCTTACATATAAGTTTCTCATGATAAATAATTCCAAAGATATAATCATTCGAAAACAAAAAAAAAATCGGCCGACAAATAATTTTTAGCTCTCCCTTTTCGGACCCCAATGGTTAAAAAAATTAAATTATTTTTATAATAAAACGAATAAAACCAGACAGCTTTTGAGTACGCCAAAAGATTGACGATTAGTGAATATTGGTTTGAGTATGACGAAAGGCTGATGAGTAGTGAACATTATTGAATCGAAGGTTAGTGTCAAACATGATTCCGAGGTCGCATGTGCACTCTTCGCAATTCTTCGAATTTCCTATTTCATTCGTGAACATAGTACGTGACTGTTAAGGTGTGTGAGATATTTTGTAATATTTATCGAGATTTAACAGCAGATCGTTAAGAGTACACCAACGATACAATGCGTTCAACTCGCTTCGAATGGATAGATAGTCCAACGGTGAAGTCGTCAAATCAAAAATTTTAACGTCATCAGCATACTATAGATAACTGGACGAAAGATAGTTAGGTAAGTCATTAATAGAAAACATAACACGATGACGAGTACGCCCATTTATTCAATACTCCAAATGAAATAGAAATTTTCGTAGTTTCAGGAAATTTTATATGGAAGGGGTGACGGCATTGAAGTAATTTTTTCAATCACGATAGAGTATCTATCAAAATGTTTTATGCAAAATGAAAGCTTCAAAAATTTAATTGGTATACTGAGAAAATTAGTGTATTGGATTTAGTGAAATTGTGCATTTTGCATGGAAGGCGTTAGAAGGAGTGAGGCGTTTTTAGTGATTTTTTTCAGGTATGACTAAAATTATCATACAATTGACATGTTTTGAATTGCAGAGAAGAAGATTTTTAAAATTGGTTTTATAATATATCATGAAAAAGTGCAGTTTGTATGGGAGGTGGTGGAAAGAATGAGGGAATTCAAATAATTTTTATACCGTAGATCGCAATTATTATAAAAATAAAATGATTCACTTTTCGAATTACAATCTCATCCTGTTTTCGAAAAAATCTGATTGCAGGAAATTTTTGAAAATTTATCATTTTGTATGGGAGAAGGGGTGTAGCGATTTGGCACGTTCACGACAATCGACTTTCTACGATTTTCAATACTTTCGCTATAAATTTAGAGAACTTGAAAGGTTAGTGGATGTACAGCGCCACCAGCAGAACCCATGCTGCACTGTTGTAATCCAATTAAACGAATTTCCTGTCAGACCTTGTAGACGGGCATAGGACAGCAACTCTTTGAACGCAATTATCGACCTAGGAGAAATCTCTCCGTCTGAAGAAGATGTTCGATCAGCTCTAAATAATCTTGATGGTCAAAACAACGCCAGTTTCGATTTGATTCCTGTGATGTTCATAAAAAATTACTCATCTTCTTTATGTTACTTTTTAGCCCTAAATTTCAATAAATCACTGTCATCTGATGAGTTTTTGAACATCTGGAAAATATTTTTTATTACTCCCATTTAGAAGGCAGATCTTAAACTCCTCGTTGAAAATTATAGACCTATCTCTATGCATTTGTCGAAACCGAAATTATTCAAAGTGATTGTCAAGGATAAGATATATTTCTCATTTAAGGAATCTATTTGCTATTGTCAACATGGCTTTGTCACGGTCGATCTACAGCTTCGCAATTAACTCTATTCATCAAATTTTGCATAGATTCTATTGAGAATGGTTTCCAAGTCAACATTATTTACATAGATTTCCAGAAGGCTTTTGACAGAGTCCACGAGACTTCTTATAACTAAACTGCGGGCTCTCAGTTTCCATTCGAACCTCCTTCAGTGGTTATCTTGGTAACAAAACAGAAAACAGTTTGTTAAAATTAGCAGTTATAGCTCAGAGACATTTGTTATGGAATCTGGGGTTCTTCAGTGCAGCTATCCGTGGCGTTTACTATTTATTCTCTTTATAAATTACATTTCATCTGTCCTTGATTTCTGCTCGTGTTTATTATACGCAGATGATGTTAAGATTTTCTCTCGTATAAAATGCTTTGAAGACTGTTATAAAATTCAAAATGATCCGAATAATTTTGCGGTTTGATGTTGAGTAAACTCTTTCAACTTTATCATCAGCAAATGCTTGATTTTCTCCGATTGTAGATGTCTCAATCCATTTCTATTTAAGTATAAAATTGGAGCTGATGATCTGCAGAGAGTGGTTGCAGTCAAAGATCTCGGCGTTTTAATTGACTCTTAATTCACTTTTGTGCCCCATCTCGATTACTCAGTCGTTAAACATAATTGAATGCTTGGTTTCATTAAACGGACCTCGGAAAAGTTTAAGGACCCTTATACTTTTAAGGCACTGGTTCCACTCCTTTTGTAGCACTGTGGTATTATACGGGATCCCACCCGTCTATTTAGTAAACATTAATCGAAATGAAAGCGTCCAGCGTAACCTTACGAGATTTGCTCTTCGTAAGTTGAACTGAGGTTTTAATATTCCATATTATGACGCTAGACTTCTGCTGATTGATTTACAATCCTTAGCTGACAGGTGGAAAATGATTGGCATTATGTTAATAAGAGATATTATGTCTTATCGTATTAACTCTTCGGAGTTGGTTTCTTCCATTCCGGAATGTCCGCTCCGTCAAAGGGTTTTATTTTGTGAATAACCACATGTAACTAATTATGGACATAATGAACCAATATACAGATGCATAACTTATTATAATTCCATATGTGACAAAATCGAATTTATCAATACTCGAGCAACTTTCAAAAGCGATATTTTAAATTTCAATTATTTCTATTTCTTTTAAAGTATTGATACATTTTTATTTCATTACTATTATTATTTCTTTTTCTTTTTTTATCACTTGTTTTGTTTTTCAATAGTTTCATAGAAATTTTTTTGCTGACGATTGTTTTTATACTCTAGATGAAATCTGAGAGTATTATAAGTTTGCCACAAAGTTTGTAACGCTATGAAATAAGACTCGGAGAAAATAAACTGCCAACAAGTCGGGCGAAACTTTATTATTCTTGGGACAAGTTGCGGATGTGTGGAAAGTCAATATGCAGGTTAGAGTGGTTAAGGAAGACTAAGGGAAAAGGGGTTTCCTGAGCAGGGCAATTGTCAATTTAACACTTTGCGGAAACGTTCAAAAGCTCCAGTACATATAATCAATATTTCGTTCGTTTATTTATGCAAGTTTGAGTTTTTATGAGGGAAGGGGTGATAGTGAGGATGGGTGGATGTTAATAGTTTTTTAATTGATTGCTTGAATCACGTCCAATATTCTTTGTATACAATGTTAGTTTCATAGACGAAGCTGCATAGAATTTTCATAGGATTCGGTGTATTTTACATTCACGAAACCAAACATTTGTATGGGAGGGGGTAGAGGAGGTAGGGGAATCGTAAAATTTGTGACGCAATTTTATTTCCTTTCTCTTGTAGTGTACTTGTACAAAATTTCAAGTTCGTAGCTTTTAATTTGTTGGTTATAAGTTGATTCAATGAAATTGGTCGAAATGATACTTTTGTATAGGAGGGGCTGGAAGGGCAAGCGCGATTGAAAACTTTTAAAGGAATTTCTTTTGACTTATTTTTTTAAGCTTTTGTGCAAAATTTGAAATTGATAGCTTTTAAGAGTTAGCTGATAACTGATTTCTTAAAAATGGTCGAAAAAATAATTTTGTATGGGAGGGAGTAGAAGCTTTCAAGGTATTCGACCAATTAGTATTTAATTCTTTTAAAGATTTTTTTTTAAATGAATTTCGCAAATTTTCAAGTTTATAGCTTTAAATTTCATTCAAAAATTTTCAGTTTATGTGTTTTTTTCATTGCACATGAAACACCTTTTGCACGGTAAACCAGGAAAGTCGGTGCATAACAATTGTGGAATTTTTATTATTTTTTCTGTATGTAAAACAAATAGATGTATCGACATGGAAAATTTAAATTTTGTATCTTTCTCCAGAGCCCTTAAAAAATCAGTCAAAATTTTCGACATTTTTGGTTACCTCCTCCCCTTACACCTTCCGACGTAAAATTTTTAACAAATTTAAAAACTACCTAGTTCTACAGTTTGAAATTGACAAATTGACAGTTTGACACTGACAAATTTGAATTTGATATCTGCACTCAATTTTGAATTATAACGGTTTGAGATTTTGGAAAGTGCACCATTTTTGAAATGCTCCCCATTTCCCCCCACTACTATTTTGTCCAAATGTTATATAGCTTAATATAGGTTCTAAGATTCAATTACATAGCTTAATAAATAGCCGAGATATTGATTTTTAAGTGTTTTTCTTTGAACCCCCCTGACCCTCCCCTTACAATAATTAGCTTTTATCTAAACTGATTCTATTGGACCTATATGCCACCTTAATGGTCTTAAAATATCAATTTTTTATGGTAATTAATTCCGAAGAAATAATCATTTGAAAAAAAAATTCGGCTGACAATTGGTTCTTAGCCGCCCTTTTCGCACACCAATGGATAAAAAAATTAAATTATTTTTAAAAGTTGTCCCAAAAACCCTTCTATATGTATGCTGAGTTTTAGCTTCCTAGCTGTTACCATGGCTGAGATATTTGAATTCGTATTTTTCGGTTTAAGCGCTCCCCCCGCCTCCCCCTGAACCCGTACAACCTCCAAAATGGGTATTCGCCTGAGATCCGCAACTATCTATAATCTCCCCCAAAATTAACTTTCTATCTTGAAGGGTTTGGGAGTTAATGTGCGCTGAGCGTACACACCGGCGTACGGCGTACAGACAGACGGATTTTTATACTCTAGATGGAATCGGAGAGTATATTGTGTTTGCCTTACCGTTTGTAACGCTAAGAAATAATGCTCGCACAGAGCTGCCAAGGGTACAGAAATATTTGTTGTCGCTCAAAAACCTCGATTCCGAGTTACTGTCTGTCCGTCTGTCCATCAGTTCGTCTGTCCGTCTGTCTACAGCATAACTCTCGAAAGCTTTGAGCTATAGTGCTAAACATTTTGGTGTGTCAATTTTAGCAATAAACTAACTTTAAGTTCGTGAATGGGCTACATCCTCCCACTCCTTCTACCCCCTCCCATACAAATTTCATGAAATTTCGAAATATTAAAAAATTGATTTTTCTTTGAAACTATTTAAGCTATCGACTTGAAATTTAAGTCAAAGTGTTATGATATCGATGTCATTAATATCACGGAATATTGACCCGATCCCTTCACTCCTTCTACCCCCTCCCATACAAATAGACAATTTTGGAAAATACATATTTTCGATTTTGATTGAAACTAGTAAAGCTGAAAAGACGAAATTTTGTCGGAAGTAATTTTACTATAATTGCAATTTATTTTAAGAATAATTTTTAACTTCACTCTACTCCTTCTACCCCCTCCCATACAAATTTCACGAAATTTTGAAATTTAAATTAAATTATTTTTCTTCGAAACTGTTGAAGCTATCTACTTGATATTTTGTATAAAGTATACAAATTGAAATATTAATAATAAGAAAAAAATTTGTTTTGATCCGTACACTCCTTCTACTCCCTCCTATACAAATGCATAATTTTTGTTAAATGCATTTTATCGATTCCATTCAAACTAGCAAAAGTACAAACTTCGAATTTTACCAGAATTTGTTTCTTAATAATTGAAATAAGTGTTAGAAAAAGTTATAGGCTCCGCTTCACTCCTTCTACCACCTCCCATACAAATATCTGTATTATAAATCAAGAAAAGCATTTCTCTTTCAAGTATGTATATGAGAGCTATCGACTTTGAAATTGAGTCAAAGCATGATAAGGAGGATGATAAACAGTTTCAAAATCATCTTGAACGCTCCACTTCCTCTGCCACCTCCCATACAAATGCCCCAATTTCAGGAAAACTGTGACCAACTTCTTTAAAAATAATGAAAACTAAAGACTTTAAATTCAGCAAAAAAATTGTGCATGCCATGTTCGGTGTCATATATAAAAAAAACACAAACCTCCCCCTCTACTTCTACCACCTCCTATGCAAAATTCTCTATTCACTATTCGAAAGAATTTGAGATGATAAATTTTCCGGTATATTAAAGTCATTTCCATCTCATCTAGAGTATCATATGATTGGGCTTTAAGCCCAATCATAATTCTGTTATGTTTCTTTTTTGCGTTTTTAGACTAATTTAGTCATGAAACGCGAAAAAACAAAATTTCAAGGTAGCAAATTTTTTTTTTCCAAGTCGATCACAATACTTTATTATTAAAATAATAAAGTAAAAATGAATGATTTGAGAATGAGAATTTAATGAAATCACTCAATCGGATGTGCGTCCGTTTGTCCGTCCATGTCCTCTCTAGCTCAAGAACACGTTGAGCTAGAAAGTTCAAATTTTGTACACATCATTTTCGACAAAAAAGTAAAGCGGGCCAAATCATTGAACCCCTCCTACACCTTTCCATATAAAGTGACACAAGTTCGGAATTTGACAATAAACGGATTTGTTCGAAAAGTGTAGAAGCTATTGATTTGGAATTTTGAATGTATTAGTTTTCTGATGATTTCAATCTACCGTATAAAAATTATTCGAGTCCTCTTCCTCCCTCCACCACCTTCCATACAAACTGCACTTTTTCATGAAATACTCTAAACTAATTTACTCAGTTCGTATGTAACTTATCAAGCTGAAATTCAGCACTAAATATTAATTTAGAATTATTAGTAACACCAAAAAATTAGACGAATAGTTTCACCCCTTCTACCCCTTCCCATTCAAAATGACAGAATTTCGCAATTTGACAATAAACGGATTTTCTCGAAAAGTAGAGAAGTTATTGGTCCTAAATTTGAAGCTTATAACTTTTAGGGTGATTTCAATCTACTGTATAAAAATTATTCGAGTTGCCCTCTCCTTCCTGTACCTCCCATACAAACTGTACTTTTTGATAAAATACTCTAAACCAATTTATTCAGTAGGCATAAAATTGATCGAGCTGAAATTGTAAACTAAATATTTATTTAGAACTAGCGATCGCCCGCGACTTTGTCCGCGGAAGAATCACAAAATAAGCAATTTTTGAAAATGTTGTTGGTAATATGTACATTATGTGAGATATATAATCTGTTTAGTTTAATTACTCTTTAAACACAATGGTTGGTATTTTCTTGGAATCAGAACCACAAATTATTAAGGATGAAACCACGATACTCGCATTTGTATGGGACAGGCTCGTGATCAAATCAATTCCGTGATTTGAGATCATATAAGTATGGAAGAGCGTTAAGGACATGTGAATAGTTGTAGCTTGTGTTAATAAAAAAAAGACCAAATAAAATAACATTTAGCTTAAAACCATAACAGGACTACGATTGTGCGTAAAGCCCAATCATATGATCGAAATTTTTGTGCTGTTAAGAAATTTTGTATGGGGAGTGATGACAGATGACATTAGATTTAATGAAACTGTGCAATTTGTATGGTATGTGGTAGGAGGAGTGGAGGGTTTTTGTTGATTTTTCGATAAACAATTATAATCATAATGAAATTGATGTATTTTAAATATGAGATCAGTAACGTTCACACTTTTGAAGAAAATCGAATTTTTGAAAAGTTGTGGAATTGTGTCATATTGTGTGGGAAGGGGTAGAAGGAGTGAAACTAATCGGTTAGTTTTTTTCCGATATTAGTAATAATGCCAATTAAGGATTTGGTACAAAATTTTAGCTCGATGGAAGTTATACGTACTGAAAAAATTAGTGTATAGTATTTAATGAAAAAGTGTAGTTTGTATGGGAGGTGGTGGAAGGACTGGGGGATTCAAATAATTTGTAAACTAAAAGATTGTATTTGTAATAGAATTCATATATTTTAAACTTCAAATTAATAGCTCTTATAATTTCGAAAAAAAAATCGATTATAACATATTTTTGAAATTGAGTCACTTTGTATGGGAGGGGTGTGAGGTGAGTGACATAAAACCAAAAGAAGATTACATCTCGGAGCATACCTAGTAAACTGTGAAAGTTTCGTCACAATCGGTTCAGCCGTTTTTGCGTGAAAGCCGGATAGACAGACAGACAGACAGAAAGACAGACAACCTGACAGAGAAGAATTTTAAAAACGTGTGTTTCTGCTTAGTTATTGCTAAAATAAAACAAAAAACTAAGTTATAGCCATTTCTAAACAGACAGACACTACAATTATATTTATATGTATGTAGGATATCGAAAAGACCTTTTCGTTTCATCGGGCAACAACAATACCGAAAAGACCTTTTCGTTTCATCGGGCAACAACACACGATCTGACGTTTTCAGGCAGTCGCTCGACTGCACGATTTCACTTCACGACCGACATCGAAACGAACAACATCGATTAAATGTAAAATTCAATCAAATCATTTTTCTTTAATAAATTGTATCACGAATCCTAAATCCTACAAACTGGGGGCTCAACCGGGATCCGCTAAAATCCAGGTAATTATTTCAAGTATTAAAAGTGTGAGAAATCGTCGCGCATTATCAATCATCGCAAGCAACCGGTATTTCAGTTCACCGCAACTTAACGTTAGTTTATTTGAGTACTGGGTATTTTTAGAATCGAAAAAAAAAATGTCAAAGCGATTGCAAAGACTAAATCGTAGCAGAGCCGATTTTGGCGATTCTGCGTTTCAATCATTCGAGAACGCTTCGCATAGCTCGGTTGCAGGCAACAATCCGCGAATGGAAAATAATTCCGCAGGAGGTAGAGAACAGCCGACAAGTTCTTATGAGTTGAACCGATTGCGCGAGGAAAACGACATGCTGCGAAATAGGCGAGAAAATTTTTCATTTAACGAAGTCAAAGGTGTTTTTACCGAATTTAGCGGAGAAATCGATCAAGACGTAAGATGCTGGATTAATGACGTGGATGCGGTTGCGAAGTCATTACGATGGACCGATTTAGAATGTTTTATTTACTCGCGAAGATTGCTGACCGGAACGGCCAAGTTAGCTGTAAAGTCAGAACCACATTTGGATTCGTGGTGCAAGCTAACGGAGTTTCTTCTCGATGAGTTCGGGGAAAAACTTAACAGTGCTGAGTTGCATAGACTGCTTGCTAGACGGAGACAAGGGAAAGATGAAAGTGTCATCGACTACCTATTTAAGATGAAGGAAATAGCTGCTCGAGGTGCGATAGATGATTGTGCTTTGATTAGTTACGTGATAGACGGTGTAAATGATTCACACAATAATAAAGTTCTACTATTCGGTGCCGTGACTTTGAAAGATTTTAAGAAGAAAATTGGGATTTACAGCGCGTTTAAGTCCGGGTCGTCGAACAACAAAGTCGAACAGAAGTTGGCATCGTCGGGGCCGAATGATAATGTGAAGAGCAAGTGCTATAATTCTGGCCAAGCTGGCCACAAGGCAGGCCAATGTAGAGAGAAGGACAAGGGTCCAAAATGTTTTACGTGTGGAAATTTTGGGCATAAGTCACCTGACTGTCTCAATAGGAAGGCCAGTCAATGTGCCAACGTGAAAGACGGAAAAGGTGACATTTCGATAAAGAAAATTTCTGTGAACGGACGAAAATTAGACGCATTGATGGATACTGGAAGTGACGTGTCTTTAATAACTTTGATGGAATATGTCAAAATTGGTGCACCTAAACTGAGCGAAAATACCAAAGTGTTACATGGATTTTCAGGTAACATTGTAGAGACATTGGGATCTTTTAAAGCAGTTCTTGTCATTGACGATGAGAAATACGAATGTAATGTTCACATTGTTCCTAATTTAGTGGACGGAACCAAGATGATAGTGGGCAAGGATGTTTTAAATGGAACTTCAATCAGTTTGACAAGAGATGGTGTGAAAATACGGAAGATCGAAGATACTTTTTCAAACGCCTTTGCTATTATAGATTCGAAACCAGAGTACACGTTAGGAAACAACAAATATGCGGCTGACGTTAGTAATCTCGTCAAGAACTACAAACCTCATGGATTCAGCAAGGACAACTATAAGATGAAAATTGTTTTAAAGAGTGATGCTCCTGTTCACCAGCGTCCGCGTCGTTTATCGCCCGGAGAAAAGATTGTCGTAAATCAACAAATTATAGAATGGCTCAAGGATGGTATAATCAGAGAAAGCTTATCGGATTACGCGAGCCCGATAGTGTTAGTTAATAAAAAAGACGGATCAAAAAGGTTATGCGTTGATTATAGGGCACTGAACAAGATAATAGTAATGGAACGGTATCCTCTTCCTCTTATGGATGATCAATTAGACAAACTATCTAAAGCGAAAATATTTTCAACGTTAGATCTGGAAAATGGGTTTTTCCACGTGCCAATATCGGAAGAATGTAGAAAATTTACTTCATTCGTTATTCCAGACGGTCAGTACGAGTTCAACCGTGCTCCTTTTGGACTTGCTACTTCGCCGCAGAATTTCCAAAAATTTGTCAATAAAATATTTCAACCATTGATGCAGAAAGGCTATGTGCTACTTTACTTGGACGATATTGTAGTCACAGCGAAAGACGAGAACGAAGGTATCTGTCGTTTAAAAGAAGTGTTAGAGTGTGCAGAAAATGCGGGATTGCGTATTAACTGGTCCAAATGTCAATTTCTATGCAGCAAAATTGAATATTTAGGATATGAGGTCACGAATGGCACAATCAAGCCATCTGATGTAAAGATAAGAGCAGTGCAGAAGTTTCCAGTCCCTGCAGATGTAAAGAAGCTACAAAGTTTCCTCGGACTTACTGGATACTTCCGACGATTTGTACCAGGATATGCTAACATAGCAAAATCACTGACTGATTTATTGAAGAAAGATGTTCCCTTCGAGTTTGGGATAGAACAAAATATAGCGTTCAACCAGTTGAAACATATTTTATGCGAAAGTCCTGTTCTTTCCATTTATCAAGACGACGTAGAAACGGAATTGCATACGGATGCGTCAAAATTCGGATATGGTGCTGTGATGTTGCAAAAAAGCTTAAAAGACAACCAATTGCATCCTGTTGCATATCACTATCGCAAAACAACAGACGCCGAATCGATGTATAGCAGTTATGAACTAGAAGTGCTAGCGATCGTAAGTGCCCTTAAAAAATTCAAAGTCTACCTTTTGGGCTTACATTTTAAAATAGTCACTGACTGCGCCGCTTTCAAGGGAACTATTGAGAAAAAGGAAATATCATCGCGCATCGCTAGATGGGTGCTTTGCTTACAGGAATATGACTATGTCGTTGAACATAGAGCTGCCACTAAAATGCAGCATGTGGATGCTTTAAGTCGTTGTTTTCAAATCACGGGCATTCAAAGTGATTTGTTGCTAAGAATAAAAGCTGCACAACTGAATGACGAGAATTTGAAATTAGTGTTTGAGATGCTACAAAGAGGATCATACGAAAACTATTTTTCGGAACATGGAGTTTTATACTAAGACGGCGGAGAAGGAAACAAACTTTTATGCGTACCTAAGAGGATGCAGATGGAGGTAGTAAAATCTATCCACGACCAAGGACATTTTGCAGCTGGGAAGATAGAAGAACTTGTTCGTAGAGAATATTTTATACCGAAACTGAAGCAACGTCTGCGAAGGAAGTATTACTAAAACTAGATATTTTAAAAGCTATATTTGGAAACCCCAAGAGAATAGTAACCGACAAGGGTGCTGCGTTCACTTCAAACGCCTTCAAGAAGTATTGCGAGGATTCCAATATAACACACGTTACGACAACTACTGGAGTTCCAAGGGGCAACGGCCAGGTGGAAAGAATCAATAGAATAATTATACCAGTACTCACTAAATTTTCGTTAGAAGACCCATCGCGGTGGTATAAACTAACAAATAAACTTCAAAGGTATCTTAACGCCACTTGGCAGAGAAGTATAAAAGCTACTCCATTCCAGATCATGTTTGGAACACAAATGCGTAATGACGAAGACTTGAAAATGCTTGAAATAATAACCGAAGAGATTTTGAACACTTTCGAAGAGTCTCGAGATGAGCTCCGATTAAGAGCTAAACAGAACATCGAGCTTACCCAAGCCGAAAATCGGCGCAACTACAACAAAAGAAGGAAGGCGTCAACCTGTTATAATATCGGCGATCTAGTCGCCATACGACGTACACAATTTGGGGCAACATTAAAAATTTTACCGAAGTTTCTAGGTCCTTACAAGGTCGAAAAGGCTCTATACAACGACCGTTACGAAGTCATCAAAATAGGAGACAATGAAGGACCAATTAAAACATCGACGAGCGCCGACTACATGAAGCCATGGAGATCTTGTGGCAGTAACTCCGACTCAGAAGACAGCGACGTCGACGAATTTGAAAGCGAATCACCGAGGGCAGTGATCACTAGGATGGCCGAGTTGTAGGATATCGAAAAGACCTTTTCGTTTCATCGGGCAACAACAATACCGAAAAGACCTTTTCGTTTCATCGGGCAACAACACACGATCTGACGTTTTCAGGCAGTCGCTCGACTGCACGATTTCACTTCACGACCGACATCGAAACGAACAACATCGATTAAATGTAAAATTCAATCAAATCATTTTTCTTTAATAAATTGTATCACGAATCCTAAATCCTACATGTATAGATTATAAGACCAACAAAAAGTAGACGGTTTGCTTCACTCCTTCTGCCCCTCCCATACAATATGACACAATTTCACATCCTTGCAAAAAGTAAGTTTTCCTGAAAAGTATTAATTCTACTGATCTGCAATTTAAAACCTATTCAATAGCTTGATATTTATAGTTATTTCTGAGAACTCATTAAAACCTCGCCCTTCACTCTACCACCTGTCATACAAACTGCACAATTCCACTAAATTCAATACTTAGTGTATTTCTCAGTTTTTTGAATCCTAAATTTTGTATAAGACATTTTGATAGCAACTCTAGCATGATGTGAAACAATTAGTTCAATACCACACCCCACATAAATTTTTTTTTGCAAGAAAAATACTTAAAAAAAACCCGGCGCTGCGCGCCTCGGTCTTGCGGACGGCTGGGCTTTTCTGTTTTTTTTTTCTTCTTCTTCTTTTTTTTTGCTTCGAGATTTTCGATAACGCTTTTTGATGACGGTTTTTGATGACGGTTTTTGATAACGATTTTCTTATAACAGCCCCCGTAAAAGTATGTTCCACACTAATTAATATTTTGACTATCTCTTAAGCTATGTAATTCAAACTTGGAACATATATTAAGCTATCTTAGCGAAATACGAGAAAAAAAATGGTTATAATAGTAGTGGGGAATTGGGGAGCATTACAAAAATGGTACAAAATGAAAAACCGTTACAAAAGTGACACAACTAAAAAAAAACAGTTTTTCAGAAATCGAAAAAAACTAGTTCTAACTAAAGAAAATATATTAGAACAGTCAAAATAAACTGACTGGCTGAATATTATATATATTATATTATATTATTAAGGTAATACGCTTTTGATCACTGATGGATACTTGTATTAGGATTCCTTTAAAGGTATTAACTCAAATTTCACGATTGTAGAGTTGTGTCACTTTTGTCGCAAGGGTGCGATATATCGAATTGAAATCTTGTCCGATTGTGGAACTACATAATCTATAGTTTTGGTAAAAATGTACTATTTATTATAAGTTATTGGGTGTAAGAGGAGGGAGATGGTAAGCCAAAAAAATTTTGAATGTTGATACATCTACTTGATATACATAAAAAAAAAAATAATTTGTTCCGCAATTGTTTTACACCAATCTCACTGGTCTAACGTTCACAAGGTGTTTCATGTGCAATGAAAAAAACAAAAAAACTGAAAATTTTTGAATAAACTTTTTCATGTAGAAACTTAAAAATTTGCGAAAAGCATTTGAAAAAACTTTCCACGCATCTTCAACTTGTCTCAAGAATAATAAAGTTGTGCCCGACTTGTTGGCAGTTTATTTTTTGGTGCGATCGAAAATGTCGCGAATTTGTAAAAATAAAATAATTTAAAACATAATAGAATCATATGATACTCTAGATGAAATGGGAATGACTTTAATATACCGGAAAATATATATCTCAAATTCTTTCAATAGTGAATAGAGACTTTTGCATGGGAGGTGGTAGAAGTAGAAGGGGAGGTTTATATTTTTCGCATATGACACCGAACATGACATGCAAAATGTTTATACTCTAGATGAAATCGGAGAGTATATTGTGTTTGCCTTACCGTTTGTAACGCTAAGAAATAACGCTCGCACAGAGCCGCCAAGGGTACAGAAATATTTGTTGTCGCTCAAAAACCTCGATTCCGAGTGACCGTCTGTCCGTCTGTCTGTCTGTGCGTCTGTCTACAGCAAAACTCTCGAAAGCTTTGAGCTATAGTGTTAAAAATTTGTGTGTGTCATTTTTAGCAAAAAAGTAACTTTAAGTTCGTGAACGGGCCAAATCGCTCCACCCCTTCTACACCCTCCCATACAAAATGACACAAATGCGCAATTTGACAATAAACGGATTTGCTCAAAAAGTATAAAACCTATTGGCCTGAAATTTAGAATATATTACTTTTATGATAATATCAATCTACGGTATAAAAATTATGCGTGTCCTCCCCCTCCTTCTACCACCTCCCATACAAACTGTACTTGTCATGAATTACTTTAAGCCAATTTACTCAGTGCGTATAAAATTTAGCGAGATGAAATTGTGAACTAAATATTTATTAAAAATTGTTAGTAAGGCTAAAAAAAATTAGACGATTAGATTCACCCCTTCTACCCCCTCCCATACAAAATGGCACAATTTCGCAATTCGACTATAAATGGATTTGCTCGAAAAATATAAAGCTATTAGTCTGAATTTCGGGATATATTACTTTCATAATGATTTCAATATACAGTATAAAAATTATTTGCGTCCTCCCTCTCCTTCTACCCCCTCCCATACAAACTATACTTTTTCATGAAATGCTCTAAGCCGATTTTCTCAGAACATATAACATTTATCGAGCTCACATTTATGTGATAAATACTTATTTAGCATTATCACTAAGATCAGAAAAAAATATTTGATTAGTTTTACTGCTTCTACCCCCTCCCATACAATATGACACAGTTTCACAACTTCACAAAAAGTCTATTTTCTTGAAAAGTATGAATGTTACTAGTTTAAAATTTAAGAAATGTCAATTTTATGATATTCTTAGTTATTTCTGAAAAAATCACTAAAATCCCCCCTCTCCTTCTACCACCTCCCATACAAACTGCACATTTTCACTAAATCTAACACACTAATTTTCTCAGTTCCTTTTAACTTTTTGGAGTTAGCATTTTGTACAAAACATTTTTATAGCTACTTTAGCATGATGGGGAAAAAATTAGGTCAATGCTATCACCCCTTCGAACACTCCCCATACAAAATTTCTTGGGATCACAAAAAATTCTATTTCATCTAGAGTATCATAAGATTGCAGTTTACGCGCAATCGTAGCCCTGTTATGTTTTTTGTTGAATTTAAAGTTTTTAGTTCTTATTATTTTCAAAAAAATTGGGCATAGTTTTCCTGAAATTGGAGCATTTGTATGGGAGGTGGCAGAGGAAGTGGAACGTGTTAGATGATTTTGAAACTGCTTATCATCGCCCTTATCACCATGCTTTGATTCAATTTCAAAGTTGATTGTTCTCATATATTCGAAGGAAAAATGCTTTTCTTGAATTTGTAATACATATATTTGTAGAAGGAGTGAAGCTGAGCTGATAATTTTTTCTAGCATTAATTGCAACTATTAAAAAACAAATTCTGTCAAAATTTTAAGATTGTAATTTTTTTAGTTTTAATGGAAATCGATATAATGCATTTAACAAAAATTATGCATTTATATGGGAGGGGGTAGAAGGAGTGTAAGGACCAAAACAATTTTTTTTCCGTTATTGATATTTCTATTTTTATACCTTCTTCAAAATATCAAATTGATAGCTTTAACAGTTTCGAAGAAAAATAATTAAATTTTAATTTGAAAATTTCGTGAAATTTGTATGGGAGGGGGTAGAAGGAGTGAGGTGAAGTTGATAATTCTTTTTCAAGCTAATTGCAATTATAGTAGAATTAATTTTGGCAAAATTTCGTCTTTTCAGCTTTACTAGTTTCAAAGAAATCGAAGTTACGTATTTTTCAAAATGGTCCATTTGTATGGGAGGGGGTAGAATGTGTGAGGAGATCAGATCAATATTCCGTAATATTAATAACATCAATATCATAATACTTTGACCTAAATTTCAAGTCGATAGCTTAAATAGTTTCAAAGAAAAATGTAATTCTTAATATTTAGAAATTTCTTGAAATTTGCATGGGAAGGGGTAGAAGGAGTTTGGGGATGCAGCCCATTCACGAACTTAAAGTTACTTTTTTGCTAAAAATGACGCACAACAATTTTTAGCACTATAGCTCAAAGATTTCGAGAGTTATACTGTAGACAGACAGACAGACGGACAGACGGTCACTCGGAATCGAGGTTATTGAGCGACAACAAAATATTTCTGTACCACTGGCGGTTCTGTGCGAGCGTTATTTCTTAGCGTTACAAATGGTAAGGCAAACACAATATACTCTCAGATTTCATCTAGAGTATAAAAATGTGGTTTAAACTATTTTAAAACCTTTTCATACGAAATTTTTCGATTAGGTCAAAAAACAATACATCTTCTTCTCCAATGGTGCTACAGCCCAAATCGGGCCTTGGCCTCCTGACATTCAGGCTCCTTAATATTTTTTATTATTTATTGTGAAAGGGTTGTTAGCCCTTCGCACAACCCTCTATCTACGATTTTTTTTTATTTTCGTAGATTGAGGTGACCAATGTATATCCAAGCAGGCAATGTGCTGGAATTATATATTGCGTCGACCGGGATTTGAGCTCACGACCTTCGCATTACCAGACCAACACACTACCCAGTAGGCTACACCCTAGATAAAACAATACATGGTATTATAAAATTATTTTTTGGTTAAATGCATAACTTTCGCTTCCGGCTTGCGATTATTTTTCACAAACAGTACAAGGCAGTTTGGCGCTATGCCCGAACTTTTGTAATCTTAGCTTAGTTTACTTAACTTTATTTACGATCGCATTTTATTGAAATTCTGCAAGATCTCCCACCTTTTTTTGATGAGGTTTACTCGAATTATCGTGTCGAGGCATATACATACACTCCAAGCCTTCAAAACTTAATATCCTTTTTTGGGTCATGAAATAATTATCGAATTTGTGTGCCGGGGTTACATGTGTCTAAATTACATGTGGGGTTACATGTGCCAAAGTTCGTTCATGTTCATTCGGCTAATTTTTGCCAAAACACCACTAAAGTGCTATACAATATTGACGAGGAGCCTATATAGCTCAACGGACCGGCTGAATAGCTTGTAAAGACCGGATCCACGAATCGTTATGATCTACGGTTTAATATCGGCTATTTTTCATAATATTGGCATCAGCTTAAAATGAATTAAACTATGTTTTTAATATAAAGTGAAAAAGTGAAAAACACAATTTAAAATACAACTAAACCGCTGGATTTAATAAAAAGGAGATCTAGTTGGATCACTCGACAATAAAATCAGGCATCTCTTCTCGTAATATAACTAATATAACACTAAATAAAGTACAATCACGTCACGTATAGTTGTTTTCCTACTGCAAAAAATAAATTGCTTTGAAAAAATGACCTACAGAAAAGGATGAAAAGCTAAGAGAAAAGTTAAAGGATTAACTGGTCATATCCATAAGATTCAATTAGGAGAAGTTCTTAGGGTTATTAGAGACTCTGCCAAAGTATAGCAATCTTATGTTGGCTTGAATTTCATATAAAGGATTCAATCATGTTACCCTTACATGGACCGGCCGTCCAGTTTACTGCAAGGAAAAGCAAAACTCTATGATGTCTACATATAAGTATGTACATTGACTCTTTGGCCAGCGTTGTTTTCCGTCGAATATACTTAATTACGAAGGAGGATACAAGAATTAATTCCAGTTTATTACTGGGATGCTCTTCTATCGATTTGCTTCGTTTCTTTTATTGGATAATATTCCTTAGAACCTATTCATTAAAATACAATCTGTCTGAGAAAATAAGCACTGAATAATTTATCATTATGGATTTTACTATAAATATTTATATACTCAACATATTGGAAATATCTTACCTTGAGACTTTTACCCTACTGTTTGCGAAATATCTTTCACACAAAAGTTGATAAAATTTATAGTACGTTAGATAAGATATGAAGACAGTTTAATGACGACTAAGTGTTATTTTATTACTCCGAAAAATGGCAGTGTAATGGTGTTTAAGGAAGTATAGGGACTCACATGATAGTTGATCTAGGGCCTGTTCGCTGGAATATATATGTTGGTTTCTTTTTCATTCTCCATATTATTTACCTGAAATAAATAAGATTTATTTGGAAAAAATTGAAATAAATTATTTTATTCTCTCGGATAAATCAAATTGTAATTGCAACAACACCCGCGAAAGATGTTTGATATTGAAAGTGAAAATACACCTAACTCTTTTTTTACACGAATTTGAAATAATACGGTTCACGAGAAGAACAAATATCGTTTTTTTTTGTGCAATTTGTTTGTTCTAACATTTCGAAAAAAGAAGAAGAAGAAAAAAGTCCAATCATGCGATACTCCAGATGAAACAAATTTTTGGGGCTTTAAGAAATTTTATATGTGGTAAGGGTGGTGACAGTATGGAAGATTTTTTTTTCACTTCACGCTAGAGTAGCTTTAAAAATGTTTTGTGCAAAATTGAAGCTTTAAAAATTGAATAGGTACTGAAAAAATTAATGTATTAGATTAAGTGAAACTGTGTTGTATGTGAGGTGTTAGAAGGAGCAAAGGGTTTTTGGTATTTTTTTTACAGTAATAACTATGAACAATATGCAATTGACATCTCTCAAAAATTTCAAACCAAAGACATTCATACGTTTAAAGAAAATAAATGTTTTATAAAGTTCTGTTACTTTGTATGGGAGTGGGTAGAAGGAGTTAAGCTAATTATTTAATTTTTGTTCGATCTTAATAATTAATTAAGTAATTAGTGAAAAATTTCAGCTCGGAAAATTTTATACATACTATAATTGGTTAAAAGTTTTTCGTGAAAGTGTGCAGTTTGTACGGGAAGTGGAAATTGAACACCGCCGTTTTTTTTTTAAATTTAGACCTTCATTGTGCAAAAATTATTGAATATTTATTATTTAACGAAATGCACATCGCTAGCTTCAATATTTTTTTCCCAATTTTTCTGCCATCATACGGATTCCGCGTCGAAAAAACTGCTCTTCTTTTGAACCGATCAATGAATTAACTAAATTTTTGGCTTCTTCGTCAGAATTGAAGGGCTACTCAGTCAGGACATGCATCATCGATCGGAAGAGGCGATGCCTAGAGAACACGGCGGGTGGAGTGGGACGTCCCATTTCAGTATTTTCAGGTAGTTTTTCACAACCGTGAGCAACATGTGACCGAGCGTTGTCGTGCAGCAAAATCACTTTGTCGTGTCTCTTCTCATATTGCGGCCGTTCCTTCTTCAATGATCGATTCAACTGTATTAGCTGTTCTCCCGCGATGGCTTCACCTGGTTGCAGCAGCTCATAATACACCACGCCGAGCTGGTCCCACCAAATACACAGCATGATTTTCGAGTCATGGATGTAGGGCTTGGCTGTCGATGTTGATGTATGGTTGCGGTATCCCCACTACTTTTTTCGATTTGGAATATCGAAATGGCTCCAGTTCTCATCGCCAGTGACGATACGATGCAAAAACCCTTCCTTTTTTGCTGTTGGAGCATCTGTTTTCATATGAAAAACGCCGTTCGTCGTTTCTTGGCTTCAACTCGTATCAATTCAGCGTCTTCAAACTTTTTAATCGCTCCGAGAAGCTCCTTGTCTTCCACGCTGAAATCACCAATCTTATAGTGTTGAAACCATTCGCGATACATTCTTTCACTAATAGCACCATCATCATAAGTTTTAAAAATCATTTGACGCCTTTGAGTCGCAGATTTTTTGGATTGAAGGCATAAAGCAAAACTTCCCACAAATGACGCTTATTTGGCTCGAACTACTACAAAAATTTATATGACGCCAATAAAACTTCACAAATCTAATGATGAGGAATTGTTGACAGATGCCTAAGCTTACCATGTGACGTTTCTGATCCACCATTGCTGATCAGCATTTACTGCTGGCGCCATCTATTGGGAAACGGCGGGTTTCAATTTGTACTCCCGATGATAATTTTTATACGATAGATTGTAATCGTGATAAAAATAATATTTTCCAAATTTCAAATCAATAACTTTCATACTTTTTGAAAAATTCAGTTTATTGATAAATTGCGAAATTGTGTCATTTTGTATGGGAGCAGTTCGTTTGATTTGGCCCATTCACGAACTTGACCTTATTTTTTTGTCAAAAGCGACTGTTACAAAATTTGAGGTTTGTTGAGTAGATCGCCTCCAAGTGGTGCAGACTCGTTAATGCTAAAAAATCTACAGATAGGGGGGAATAAGTCAAATATCTTGCTATCGGCTCCGTATCCTATCAAGATAGGGGGGAACATGTCGAACAGATAACTGTCGGCTCCGTATGCTATCTATGGTCTTTGGCGGATGTGATGGGGGGGATTTAAATCGCTCAGCTAGCTGTCGGTTCCGTATCCTATCATAGCATGGAGCCTATTGACATCTGGACTGGTCATGTTTCAGGCAGTTCTCAAGAAGCTCTATGGTTACGAATTATCCCTGTAGTGATTCGCAGGTGTAAGTACTACCTATATGGTGACCATTATAAAGTACGACGCTAGAGGAGTAAACCTCGTATATAAAAATCCCCTAATCCACGGTGGAACAGCATATGCCAATGGATAAATGGTTAGTGGGTAACTAACCATTAATATGCAAACTCTGGATACCTGGTGACCTTCAGTTTTAATTAGCCTTCCCCTAGTAATACGGAGCTCTGCTAGGGGTGACTCTACTTTCTTGCACTACTCGGGAACATGAATAAAAATTGTAATCACAAAAACAAACAAGGGGCTGATGCTTCCCCCAATGCATCACAAACAGCGGTTAATAACGCAACGGAAGTGGGTGAAACAAGCCCCTCTCCAAAAACTATACCTGACTTGACTGTAGAGGGTTATCCTTCGGTCAATAAAAAGCACATAAGATCGCCATTAAGAGCGGATAGCAAAACCGCAAAAAAAACAACAAACGGACGAACAACTGCTATTAGCAGAGCTAAAGCAGTTGAGTCTGACAGAGAGCAAAAAGAGGTTAAGCGGGGCCGCTAAAAGAAGGTATATGTACCACCGCAACCACGGGAAAAACCCAAACGACGCATACGACCTTGCCTCCATGCCAATGCAAAGCAAATTGGAACCGGCACAGAAAATGGCGACAAAAGACGTAGAATCTCATCAACAACACTGCCAGCCGCCGGAAATGTAAATAAAAAGCAGAAGGCCGCGAATAAAATCATGCATAGACCGGCAGAAGATGCTCAGCCATCCACGTCGGGCATAAGCTACAGGGACGCGGTCAAAGGAGTAAAGGTGGGTATTATACACAACGAGCATCCGCTCAAAATACTTACTCCAGAGCAGCTAGCTGCAATCCAAAAATCCATCCTGGACAGCATTCCAACAGCAGCCATAGAAGGAATAAGGCCACAATTTTGTGGACTTAGCCTCAAGCCAGGATGGATGCTAATTGTGTGCGGAGACGAACAAACCGCATCATGGCTTGAAACAACAGCCAAAAACATCAAGCCGGATGACTCCACCACCATCAGGGCGGTCCGGGAGGAGGATATTCTGCGATTAGAGATAGTCACGGGATATTTCCCCCAAGAAGAAGACTCGACAGAGAAAATCACAACCCCCCTCGACTCTCAAAACGTAGGTTTGAGCGCCTCAAATTGGAAAGTCCTTAGTAGAAGGAAAAAGGGCACAAATACAATCATAACCTTCTCCAGCCGCGGCCAATCGATGGAGGGGCTTAAACAGAAGGGGCACTGAGTCTGGTATAAGTTCTCGAGTGTGACTCTACGCCCTAAGGCTAAGGAGGTCAGAAGTGGCAAGCCTTAATCTACCGACGATGGCCAAAAGCCTGAATAGCATTAAAGTTATTCAGGTAAATCTTCATCGTGCAGCAGCGGCCATGGACGTACTGACGTGAAGATTTGCAAGTGAGGAATTCTATGTTGCCCTCCTACAAGAACCAAGGGCCAAGCAGGGTAAAATTATTAGAATTCCACATAAAATTGGTAAGTTGATTTATGACAAAAGAAGCGAGAAGCCAAGGGCGGCACTTCTTATATCATCTGAAATTAAATACCTAAATATTCCAAGTTTCATTAGAACAGATCTAGTAGCTGTATTGGTGAAAATACCAAAGGGAGGAGGGATTCAAGAGGTGATAATAGCCTCAGCATACTTTCCTGGTGAGGAGTTAGAGGCTCCACCTCAAGGCTTCATGGAACTAGTGGAATACAGCAGACTCCACAAATTACAGGTAATACTGGGCTGTGGGCACTATCTGGGGAAGTAGTGATAACAACAAAAGAGGTGAGTCACTTTTGGAGTTCCGTACTACTAACAACCTAGATATAATAAATAAAGGTAACACACCAACCTTAATAAATTCAGTAAGGCAGGAAGTACTTGACCTAACCATAACAAGCCCCTGCCGGGTTGACAAGTGCGAAAATTGGCACGTATCAAAAGAAGCTTCATTATCAGACCACAGGCACATCTGTTTTGATATTCTTCATTTAGTTACATAGAACAATACAGAAACACTAAACGTACCAACTGGAATCTTTACCAGTCAGTCCTAGAGTACGAAATAGGTATCAAGGAGGAAACAATAAGCAGCCCAGACTGCATTGATAAAATCACAAATAAACTCGTAAGCAATATTATCAATGCTTACGAGCAAAGTTGTCCTGTTCTACACAAAAAAAGAGCTAAACAAACTCCTTGGTGGAACGAGGAATTAGCGGTAAAACGCAAACAAACTAGAAAATTGTTCAATAGAGCAAAAACCTTTGGTACCTGGGACGAATACAGAGAGTCCCTTACTGAATAAATAAACTTCTAAAAAAGTTAAAAAAGAGTATTGGTGAAGATTCTGTAAAGAGATAGATGATCTCCCAACGGCCTCAAGACTCCAAAAGGTGTTGTCAAAAGACACCCCGACAGACATCGGACTATTAGGACTATAGGGTCCTTAACCAAAAGCAGCATGGAAACTCTTGAAGTGTTATTGGCAACATATTTCCCAGGCTGCAAGTTAATTAACAATAATAAAGATTTAGAGGTAGAGGAAAGGATGTATCGTCAAACTCCGTTCAGCAAAAGTATTGCTGGTAAAATCTTCACTCCGGAAAAGATCAAATGGGCGATCAGCACCTTCAAACCCTATCAATCAGCCGGAGTCGATAAAATATTCCCCGCATTATTGCAGAAAGGGTTAGAGATCCTAATGCCAATAATGATAAGGATCTTTAAAGCCAGCTTTATATGGGGATACATCCCAGAAATCTGGAGGAAAGCGAGAGTGTTCTTTGTACCGAAGGCGGGGAACCGTCCCAGCGAACAGCCAAAGTCATATCGCCTTATAAGTCTTACCTCCTTCTTTGTCAAAACGATGGAGAAATTAGTGGACATCCACATAAGAACGGGACCTAACAAGGTCTGTCTTCATAACAACCAACATGCCTACCAAAAAGGCAAATCAACAGAGTCAGCCCTTCATGGTTTGGTAAGACAAATCGAAAAGGCAAAAGACTATAAAGAAATTGCCCTTTGTGCATTCCTAGATATAGAAGGAGCATTTGAAGCATGAAGCTATAATAGCGGCAGCTAGGAAAAAGGGTGTGGAAACGGGCACGATATACTCGCCATGCTGAAGAGCCGAATGACAACCACGGATCTAGGTGATAGCACAGTGACTGCACAGACCTATAGAGGATGTCCTCAAGGTGGGGTACTATCCCCACTACTTTGGTCAATTGTAGTAGATGAGCTTCTGGACCGTCTAACAGACCAGGGATACGAGGCAATAGGATATGCTGATGACCTTGTCATTAGCCATTCTGCGGAAAACCAAAAGGGTACTCCAACCCCATACTCAAAAAGTGGGTAGAAAAAGAACATAAAATCTACTGGAATAGACTTCCAGGCTTGTCAATTTCAAAAAAACTGATCCTACCACAAAAAAACAGAGTGGAGGATATTCTAAAATTCAGCAAGAAGGATATTAGTACTCTAGTCGGCCTAATGACGGTGCACAGTGGAGTTAACCACCACCTCAAAAATATGGGCTTAGCTGAAACCGACATTTGTCGCCTTTGTCTCGAGGACTCAGAAACGACAGTACACATTCTATGTCACTGTGAAGCAGTAGCTAGGAAAATACACAGTCTTCTTGCAAAGGGTTTCCTTTCTACGGAGGAACTAGCCAATACAAGATTCTCAAATTAGCTAAAGCTATTGAGATATAATAGAGTGAAGGGGCTATAAACGCACAATATGCCAAGAAGGTCGCAGTGCTTTCGCGCGTTCCCCTAATAGCAATAATAATAATACAAAACTTGAACTTTCTTGCTCAACGCGTTCTCGAGATGGAGAGTACACGGACAAGCAGACAGAGGGAGGGACATCCGGTTTTGGGATTTTTTAATGGTAATATCATCAAATTCCTGTTAAGACCCCCTATAGGGGCATAGGACAGAAACAACTCTCTTCCACAAGGCGCGATCCTGCGCATCGGCTTTAAGCTGTTGCCAGGACTTGTTTATTCCTCTGGCCTCCTGCTCAACTGCTCGCTTCCATGTGTTACATGGTCGACCAACCCGACGTCTTCCTTGAGGGTTATAATCCAGAGCCTGTTTTGCGATGTTTTGCTCTGGTTTCCTCAAAGTATGACCGATCCACTGCCACTTTCGCCGTTGAATCTCAATACCTATTTTAGTCTGGCGAGTTGTACTCCAAAGTTCGTCGTTGGAGATCACTTCTGGCCAGAATATTACTAAAATGCGTCGGAGGCATTGGTTTACGAAAGTCTGTAGTTTCTTGGTAAGTCGAACGGTCACTTTCCACGTAGTACAACCATATAACAACACGGATTTGACGCATGCGTCAAAAACTCGCAGCTTCGTGCGAAGGGAGATCTCTCTTAACCTCCAGAAAGGGGAAAGGATACCGAAGGCCTGACGAGCTTTATTTAGCCGAGCCTCAACATCCTTTTCGGCTTCGCCGTCCATGCTGACAATGCTTCCGAGATAGCAAAAATCTTGCACCTCTTCCACATCCTGTCCATTAAGAACAATCGGTGTGCTTGCGTTCGAACCCATGTGCATGTACTTTTACGTACATTTATTTTCAGTCCCGCCTCTTTGCATTTAGAATGCAACGAGCGAACATTTGACTCTAAGTCCGAACGGGTATGTGCAAGCAAACACACGTCATCAGCATAATCAAGGTGACTTACGATGTTAAATAGTCTCCATTGAAGACCTTTACCTTCCCCACCTTCCAGTGCAGCTTTCAAGATGTCATTTGTTACCACCAGAAACAGGGCTGGTGATAATATGCAGCCTTGTCTGACACCCGTCCGCACAGGAAAGCTCTCGGACAGCTCTCCTCTATGCAAGACGCGACACCTTGCATCTTCGTAGGATTCTTTAATCATAGCTATGACCTTATTTGGAATACCTCTCCTACGCAAAGCATTCCATATGTAATCTCGCTTAACGCTGTCGAAAGCCTTCTCGAAGTCCACAAACATGAGATGTAGTGGCGAACCCATTTCGGCTGACTGCTCTAATATTATCCGTAGGGTATTTGTGTGGTCGGTACAAGACGACCCTTTACGGAATCCAGCCTGATAAACTTCGAGAGTGCTCTCGACGACATCACTAATCCTATTGAGAATTACCTTAGCCATAATTTTTGATACGGCAGTAAGTAGACATATACCACGCCAATTGCCACAATCCCGAAGGTCGCCCTTCTTCGGAATTTTCACAATGACGCCCTCCTTCCATTCAGTCGGATATCTTCCATCATTCCACACCTTAGTGAAGAGTGGGAGGAGTATATCGGCTGTTATTTCCGGGTCCGCTTTGAGGAGTTCGGTTGGTAGTCCGTCTATACCTGGAGCTTTCCTTCCCGCCATTGACCGAATGGCGGAAACTATCTCTTCCTCATCTGGGGGATCGTCCCTAATAGAGGATTGTTGCGGTTGGATGTTTGGAAGTTGTTCTGTTTCCGGAATATCTTCATCTGACAAGATGTTTAAAATATCAGAGAAGTATTCCTTCCATCGTCGCAACTGGTGTTCACTCATATTAAGGAGAGTTCCGTTGACATCTCTCACCAGGTGGTTGGCGGTGAAATTCCTGTTCGTCAACTGTTTCATGATTTTAAATAGTGAACCCATATCCCCAAGGTAAGCCGCAGATTCTGCCTTGTTTGCCAGATCTTCAATGGCCTTTCTCTTGTCGCGTCTAACAGCCTTTTTAAGCTGTATATGAGCATCGCGGTAGTTCTGCCTCAAGTCGGGCGTTCGTTGGTTGACATCGGGTTGAGAGATGATTGCCAATTTGGCTTTTTTCCGATTGTCAACCTTGTCCCATGTGTCTTGTGACATCCAGGGTTTCTCACCGCTTTGCGCATATCCCACAGATTCTTCAGCACTAGTTAGAAAAGTGTTTCTGGTTGCCTCCCAATTGGCGTCCAGTGAGCGCATTTCATGTTCACCCAATGTGGATGACTTTTCGCGTAGAATGGTGGTGTATTCGAGTTTTTTGTTGGGATCTCTGAGTTTATCCACATTAAGCTTGCGCTTCATTTGAAGAATTTGTGGTCGTCGGATAGCTGCTGTACACAATCTCATGCAGGCAACCATCAAGTGGTGATCGCTCCCCACGTCAGCTCCACGTTTCGCTCGCACATCGAGGAGACATCTTCTCCATCGGCGACTTATAGCCAAATGGTCGATCTGGTTCTGAGTAACACCGTCAGGGGAAACCCAAGATGTTTTATGATGACTCTTGTGTGGAAAAAGGGTCCCTCCGATGACCATTTGCCGAGTACTACAGAACTCCACAAATAATTCGCCGTTTTCGGGTCTCTTAATCCAAGGTCGTGAAGGGTCGACCCAAGGGTCACCATGCCTCCCCATGACGTGTTCTAGTCCAGTGTTGTCTGATCCAACCTGGGCGGTCATATCTCCCGAGATGATAATAATATCACCTCTTGGAACACGTTCGAAGGTGGCACTCAGTTGGCTATAAAACTCCTCTTTGTCACCAGATGTTGCGGTATTAGTTGGTGCGTAGCACTGCAGAATTGTGACGTTTCTGACACTGGTCCTGAGCCTGACGACGATAATCCTATCCGAGATTGGTTCCCAGCTAATGAGACTGTTTCTCGCTCTCGGCGTAAGGACGAACGCCACGCCATTTCTGGCTTCATTTTCAGGGCCAATGTACAGAATAGTGTTTCCGCTAGGGGTTCGTTCTTCTCCTGATCCTGTCCACCTGACCTCGCTCAAGCCCAAGATTTGGATGTTATAGTGCTCCATTTCACGGTCGATCACTGATTGGCGGTGCAAGGACCGAGTAACCCCAGCTCTTCCCCCGTCATTCAATGTTCGAACGTTCCAGAAGCCAATCATAGTCCGTTTTCGAATGCCAAAAGTCGTTACCGTAGAATCAGTCCGTATCCGAGGCGATGTATCCGTTTCTCGTATCATTTAGGTCTTAAGATCACGGGTGATAAGCCCATGATCCAGTGAGTGTCCACTTGCCATTTTTAGGGCAAGCAGGACTGGCTGTGGGTGAATTCTACAGCCCCCATCCCAGAGGGGGATAGTTAGCTCAGGTCCGTGGAGTCGCTAACTCCAAAGATAGTTGCAGGAATTGGTAAAACCTCATACTACAACTACCCCCTTGCGGGCAATATGAACTTCTGTTTTACTGATTTTTTTCTCCGTGCCTTATTTCTTTATTATTTCTTATTACTTTCAAATTTTCTGGAGTATTGTTGTATTCACACAGAGTGGCAACACTACCCACTGTAGGTTAAGTTAGTTTTAAGCAGTTGTCAAATAAAGCTGGACAATAAAACATGTGTTTGAGTGAAAGTCTGAGTAAAAGCAAGAGAACACATTAAGTATGAAAATTTAAAAAAAGAAGAAGAGATATAATATATTTTAGCTGGGGTGTAGCCTAATGGGTACATGTTGGTCTACAATGCAAAGGTCGTGATTTCGAATCCCGGTCGACGCATAATTCCAGCACACTGCCTGCTTGGGTATACCTTGGTCATCTCAATCGAAAATGAAAAAAATCATAGACAGAGGGTTACGAATGTTTAACAATCTTTCCACAATAAGTAATGAAATATGTTAAGGAACCTGAAGGTCAGATGGCCAAGGCCCTATTTGAGCTGTAGTGACATTTTAGTAGTAGTAGTAAATATAATATATTTGCAAAAACAAAATACAGTTGAGGAATACCCGAATTTTGTTATGTCAGTTGCTAGCTAGGCGAATAACCTCAACACACTCCAAAATGCAAATGATAACAACAAAAATCTGAAAATGACAAATTTTGTATGGAAGGTGGAAGGAGAGGGAGGGAAATTTAAAAAATCTTGCTCCGTTTTACTACAACCAATTTAGAAAATAGTAATTTCATTTAAAGAAAAGTTTTCATATGGTGACATTTGTATGGGACATGGTTGAAGGCGTGGGGCATTGAAGTAAAACCAAAAGCACATTATGGCTCCAAGCATACTCAACAAACTTTGCAAGTTTCATTAGAATCATCTCAGCTGTCTTTAAGTTAAATCCCGACATACAGACAGACAAAGAAGAATCTCAGAAACGTTTTTTTGTTCTTCATTATTTTTTAAATAAAGCAAAATATTAACTTATAGCCATTTCTAAACAAATAGCAGACAGACGCTACAATTATATTTATATGTAATATGTATAGATAATGAAGTAATAAAGTAAAAGAGACTAAATGTTCCTTATTCTTAGGAAAAATTCCAGAAAATTGTAACACTGTGGCAGAGGAGTTTTGAGTGTTTGTCCCGCTCTTCCTTCAAGCTATTTCTAAATGCTTGTCGGATATAATGATTTGACTGGGAGAAGTAATGGACTTAAGGTTCACCGTTTTGTCGGGTTTTCTTTGCGAAATGTTTGTCCATAAGGGTCAATATTCGGGAACGATGCTGACTTTCTTCGGAGAATCGTTAATGTAAGAGGCAGAAACGTTTATTGGTTTTGAATAATATGTTAATATTTAATGTAATATTTAACAAAAAAAATAAATTTGCTTCTATTAGTTAATTTGAAATTCGCTTGGCTGATGAATCATAAATAAGGATAACGATTCCATTTTATATGGTTAATATATCTTCAATTATGTTTCATCCATACTAGCAAACTACACAAGGATAAAAATAAAATAAATAAATTTATAGTCGACTCATCGTTCATAAACAATGATCGCTAACGACAGTAACATCGTGTAGCCCGGCTCGCTTGACTAGGCCAATACCCACAATATCGAGTGGCAAATTGGAATTCGATGGAAACATATTTCGACCATTTAACTATCCGTCATTATTTATAGTCGAGCAGCGAGCAGGTTGTTAAAAGAACAATTTGTGATAAATCATGCGACCCCGTACTCCATAGTGAGAACGAAACAAGCTTCATCCCTAGATAACAATTTGTAACCCTTTTCAGGGGCTTATCGGCCAACCAGAACACTATACCCATCGAACCGTCATAGAGTATCGCAACCAATATTCGAACCAATAACCGACTTCAAAATTGTATTTTCTTGGCAACAACGACATTTATTCACTCCAATTTACGAGACAATCCCTGGGGTTCGTAGTGTTCTTTATTTTGCCACTTATGGTGGATTTTTGCCTCTATCGCTATATCTATATAGAGCAAGGACCTTACTGTGATTGATATCAGAAACAGGACCAAAAACTGTCCTTGTGTAAACTCATGAAAGTCTAATGGCTATAGTAATAAAATTCTGGAAAGTTTTAGTTTAGTCGATTGTGTGGTCGCCTTAATAATTCCATTGCACGTTATCTAGCATTCTGGTGTAGCGTAAGTGAGAGCAATCTGTAATTGAGATACAGCGGGTACGTGATATTTTAAGTCGTTCATCTTTAAGGGACCTCATCACCCCGTAATGTTTCTGTGGATAGCGGACGAGCGAAGGTGTAGGGTATGTACGTTTACATAATGGTTCTTCTTAGCTCGCTTCGGTTACTCCCCAAAGGCTTTCCATTATGGTCCTTCTGACAAGAAAATGCCTTGGCCATTATTGAGAACACCGTCGTTGTCGTCTTCGAAACATTTGCATGAGAGTAATTTTATGCAAGGAGAAGAGTAAAACATGATAATTTACGGGTGTCACCTATTATGTTATATAAATCGTAGTTGTTGCCGCTGTAATATATGAACAGCCTTAACATTGCGCCAGAATTATACGAAGCAATGTTGTCCGTTTGGGAGAATAAACAGCTCGACGTCTTCGTTGCAGGCTTGAGATGATTATAAGGACGATAATATAGGCGGCTATAGATGTGCTAAATGAGTTCCTTTTCTAATGCACGTACATTCCGTAATGAGTTGCTCAAGATGCTGATGTGGTTGTAAATGAGGTCGGAGATGTTTGTACAATAGATAAAATTCAGGAGTATTATAGATTCAATCCGAAGTTTGAATTGCTTAGAAATAAGACTCCGAGAAAAAAATGGATTATTAGAATTGATTCTACAATAAATTGTGAATATTTGTTATTATTTCATATGTATTAAAAGCAGAATTTCACTATACATAATAAAATAATAATAATTTTTCGTAGATATCAAAGCTATTATGCTCTAAATTACTATCTCTTACTTCAATTATATGTAAGTTTATTTATATTGTTTTACACACAATTGGTGGATCCTTCGCTCCCTTGTTTATCTATAGAGTCGTGCACAGATCTATCTATCTCTTGCATTTACTTTTTAGGTAATTGGTTATTTTCGTTGGTCTCTAATTAGTACGTTCAACTTTTTAATTGTTAATGACGATGATAAACTGGCGGGTGAGGTGTATAATGAAATGGAAAAGGTTGCAATAAGCGATTTATTATTTCATTCCACCTGATGAAAATTTAATTGAATATTCTCCAGGTTGATCTAGTTTTTCATTACGTGAGCAATTAAATGTGAGTTTTCAGTTTACTCTAGACAGTTATTAGATTTAAATTAGTATCTTGCCATTTTGAATGCATTGGAAACTAAAAAGTAAATTTTAAGGGCATCGAATGGAATTGAGAGAATCTCATTTTAATACTATACATAGGACGAGATTAACCTCCGGTGGCGCACTTGAGTACAATATTTAGGTTGTGCTCTTTTCGTAAATCAAGCTATAGAAAATGAAGTTTAGCCCAAAGTTAAGTTAAAGTTAAAGAAAAATCTTTCTATGTTGATTTTAAGTTTAACCATATTTTGTATTTAAGAGAAATCCAAATCACGACTGGGCGTAAAGCTTTACCAAGAAATCAATTATGAATTGTTTCATACGCGTAGTTTTTATCGAGCTGAAATTGTGCGCTAAATATTTATTTAGAATTATTAGTAATGCCAAAAAAAAACATAAAAGAAGCGTAAAGCCCAATCATATGATACTCTAGATGACATGAGAAAGAGTTCAATATACCGGAAAATATGTCACCTCCAATTCTTTTAAATAATTAATGGTGACTTTTGTATGGGAAGTGGTAGAAGGAGAGGAGGAAGGTTTGTAATTTTTGTATATGATACCTAATGTGGTATGCATAATATTTCATGCTGAATTTAAGGTTTGTAGCTTTCATTATTTTCAATTGGACTTAGTTTTCCTGAAATTGAGGCATTTGTATGGGAGGTGGCAGAGGAAGTGGAGCGTTTAAGATGATTTTGAAACTGCTTATCATCATCCTTATCACCACGCTCTGATTCAATTTCAAATTCGATAGTTCTAATATATTCGAAGGAGAAATGCTTTTCTTGAATTTATAATGCAGATATTTGTATGGGAGGGAGTAGAAGGAGTGAAGAAGAGCTGATAATTTTTTTTATCATTTATTGCAATTATTAAAAAACAAATTCTGGCAAAATTTTAAGCTTATACTTTTTCTAGTTTTAATGGAAATCGATATAATGCACTTGACAAAAATTATATATTTGTATGGGAGGGGGTAGAAGGAGTGTACGGATCAAAACACATTTTTTTTCGTTATTGATATTTCTTTTTCTATACTTCATGCAAAATATCAATTTGATAGCTTTAATAGTTTCGAAGAAAAATAATTTAATTTAAATTTCAAAATTTCGTGAAATTTGTATGGGAGGGGGTATAAGGAGTGAGGTGAAGTTGATAATTTTTTCAATTCTGATTGGAATTATAATAAAATTAATTTTGGCAAAAATTCGTCTTTATAACTTTGCTAGTTTCAATGAAAATCGAAAAACTGCATTTTTTCAAAATTATGCATTTGTATGGGAGGGGTAGAAGGAGTGCCGGGATCGGATCAATATTCCGTCGTATTAATGACACCTATATCATAATACTTTGACCCAAATTTCAAATCGATAGCTTAAATAGTTTCGAAGAAAAATCAATTTCTGAAAATTTCGGAATTTTGTGAAATTTGTATGGGAGGGGGTAGAAGGAGTGGGGGATGTGGCCCATTCACGAACTTAAAGTTTCTTTTTTGCTAAAAATGATACACGATAAATTTCAGCACGATAGCTCAAAGCGTTCGAGAGTTATGCTGTAGACAGACGGACAGACGGACAGACAGACAGACGGACACACGGACAGACGGACAGACAGCAACTCGGAATCGAAGTTTTTGAGCGAAAACAAATATTTCTGTACCCTTGGCGGCTCAGTGCGAGCATTATTTCTTAGCGTTACAAACGGTAAGGCAAACACAATACTCTCAGATTAGAGTATAAAACATAACAGAATTATGATTGGGCGTGAAGCCCAATCATATGATACTCTAGATGACATACTTACTTACCTTTTGCTTGGGAGGTGGTAAAAGCAGAGGGGGAGGTTTGTCATTTTTGTATGTAACACTGAATGTAGTATATAAAATATTTCATGCTGAATTTAAAGTTTTTTGCTTTCATAATTTTCGAGGAAATTGAACAATTTTTGTCTGAATTTATGAGATTTGTGTGGGAGGTAGCAGAGAAAGTGGAAAATTTAGGATGATTTTGAATCTGCTTATAACTTCCTAATCACATTGCTTTGATGGGTCGATAGCTCTCATATTTCTTGACCTTTCAATACAAAAATATGTATAGGAGGTGGTAGAAGGAGTGATGTGAAGGCGATATTTTTTTTAGCATTTATTACAATTAGTAAGGGACAGATTGTGGCAAAATTTTAAGTTTCTACTTCTTCTAGTTTCTATGAAAATCGGTTAAATGCATTTACCAAAATTCTGCATTTGTATGGGAGGGGGTAGAAGGAATATCTGAATCAAAACCAAATTTTTTGATATCAATTACATTTATAATAGAATACTTTTCTCAAATTTTAAAGTTGATATCTTAGACGGTTTTGGAGAAAACTAATTTAATTGAAATTCCAAAATTTCGTAAAATTTGTATGGGAGGGGGTAGAAGGAGTGAGTTTAAGTTGATAGTTTTTCGAAAATTAGTTGCAATTATGATAAAATTAATTATGACAAAAATTGGTTCATTTAGCTTTGCTAGTTGCAATGCAAACCGAATAAATGGATTTTTGAAAATTGTGCATTTGTATGGGAGGTGGCAGAAGGAGTAAGGGGATCATATCAATATTTCTTGAGGTCAATGATATTTATATCATTATACTATGACCTAATTTTTACGTCAATAGCTGGAAAGGTTTCGGAGGAAAATCGATTTCCTTAAATTTCGAAATTTCATGAAATTTGAATGGGAGGGGGTAGAAGGAGTGGGGGGATGTGGCCCGTTCATGAACTTAAAGTTTTTTTTTTGCTAAAAATGACACACAACAAATTTCAGCACGATAGCTCTAAGTGTTCGAGAGTTATGTTGTAGACAGACGGACAGATGGACAGACAGGCGGACAGACAGACAGGCGGACGGACAGCAACTCGGAAGTTTTTGAGCGACAACAAATATTTCTGTTCCCTTGGCGGCTCTGTGCGAGCATTATTTCTTAGCGTTACAAACGGTAAGGCAAACATAACATACTCTCAGATTTCATCTAGAGTATAAAAATCAGACGATTAGCTTTACCCCTTCTACCCTCTTCCCTGCAAAATGACATAGTTTCGCAATTCAACAATAAACGATTTTCTCGAAAAGCATAGAGGCTATTGATCTCAAACTTGGAATATAATACTTTTATGATAATTTGAATCTACTCTATAAAAATTATTCGAATCCTCCCGTTCCTTCCACCACCTCCCATACAAACTGCGGTTATTCATGAAATTTATACATATTAATATAATTGTAGTGTATGTCTGTTATTTGCTTATAAATGGCTATAAGTTAGTTTTTTGCTTTATTTTAACAACTAGCAAACGCCCGCGCCTTCGTTCGCGCGATTATAGAGGTTTCTCAAAAAATCATTAAAAACCCCCTTCTCCTTCCACCACCTCCCATACAACCGCACTTTTTTATGAAATACTCTAAACCAATTTTCTCAGTGCATTTAAATTTCATCGAGCTAAAATTTTGTACTTGATAATTGATAATTAGCATTATTATTAATATCGGGAAAAATTAATCGAGTAGCTTCGCTCCCTCCCATACAATGAGACACAACTCCACGACTACATAACAATTCGATTTTCTTGAAAATTGTGAATGATACAGATCTGAAATTTCTAGTATATCAATTGCATCTTGTTTCTCGAAATATCACCTAAAACCCTCCACTCCTTCTGCCACCTCCCACACAAATTGCACAATTTAATTAAATTCAATGCACTAAGTTTCTCAGTACCTACTCAATTTTTGAAGTTTAAATTTGGTACAAACAAAACATTTTTATAGCTACTCTGGCATGTTGTAAAACAAATTACTTCGGTGCTGTCACCCCTTCTACCACTCCCTATACAACATTTCTTAACACCGCGAAAATTTCGATTTTATCTATACATAGTATTGTATGATTGGGCTTTACGCACAATCGTAGTCCTGTTATGTTCTTAAACTTAATGTTATTTTATTTGGTTTTTTTTAATTAACACAAGCTACAATTATTCCATGTCCTTAACGCTCTTCAACATGTATATATGATATCGAATCACGGGTTTGATTTGATCACGAGCCTGTTCCATAAAAATGGGAGTATCATGTTTTCATTCTTAATAATTTATGGTTCTGATTCCAACAATATACAAACCATTCTCTTCAAAGAGCCATTAAAGTAAGCAGATTTTATATCCCACATAATGCATTACTAACTACACTCTCAAAAATTGCTTATTATTGCTATTTTTACGCGGACGAAGTCGCGGGCGTTTGCTAGTACTATAATATAAGCCAATTTGCTCAGTACGTATAAAATTTATCGAGCTGAAATTGTGTATTAAATATTTATTTAGAAATATTACTTAGACAAAAAATATAATATATATAAGAGCTCCTTCTATCCCCTTCCATACAATATGACATGATTTCGCAACTTTACTAAAAATCGATTTTCCTGAAAAGTATGGATGCTACTGATCTGCAATTTAAAACATGTCAAAAGCATGATGTTTGTATTTCTTTCTGAAAAAGTTATTAAGAGCTCGCCTCTCCTTCTACCACCTCCCATACAAACTGCACAATTTCACTGAATCCAATAAACTGATTTTCTTAGTACCTATTAAATTTTTGAATCCTAAATTTTGTTTAAAACATTTTGATAGCAACCTTAGTGTGATGTGAAAAAGTTAGTTTAATGTCGTCACCCTCTCTACCAGTTCTCCTACAAATTTTTTAAATTAAATAAAATTCTCTTTCATCTAACGCTTAACGCCCAATTGTAGTTTTGCTAAGTTTTTATACTCTAAATGAAATCTGAAGTTATTATGAATTTGCCACAAAGTTTGCAACGCAAAGAAACAAGGCTTGGAGAAAAAAATGAATAATACAGAAATTCATATAATCACTCAAAAACCTCAAAAGCGGATGTCCGTCCGTGTCCACACTAGCTTGAGAATGCTTTGAGCTAGAAAGTTATAATTTGTGTGAGTCATTTTCGATAAAAAAATAACGTCAAGTTCGTGAATTTGCCGAATCGCTGCCCCTTCCATACAAGATGACGCAATTTCGGAATTTGACAATAAAGAGATTTGCTCAAAGAGTATAACAGCTATTGATCTGAAATGGAGTTTATTATTTTTACAATTAACTCCGCCATAGCCTGTCCCAAGCCCGGTTAAGAAAAAAATAGGGAGCATGGAGTTAAACTGAATGGCAGTAACACCAGTGCGTCTCAGGAAGTAGGCAAGAAGTACAACATAGTTGGACTCGCAGCACAGCTGTATTGTCGTATACAAAAAGTTTAAACAGCACGCCACGAGCTTCAAACCAGTAAGTGAAAGATTGTGTGCAATCTGAATAGAGACTAAACTTTTCAACACTTGGTTGATCAGCATTCACGTACCAACAGAAGACAAGGACGATATAACTAAAGACGAATTTTATGCCACCCTAGAGACAACCTATGATTCACTGCCCTCGAATGACCTAAAAATTGTCTTAGGGTATTTTAATGCAAAAGTCGGAAAGGAGGAGGCTCATAGAGGAACAACAGGAGGGCACAGTTTCCATGACATAACCAACGACAATGGCTAACGTCTTATTGATTTCGCAACCAGTAAAAATATGATAGTAAGCTCTACGTGCTTCCCACACCGCCATATTCACAAACGAACCTGGGCATCACCAAATGGTCACACCTTCAGCCACAACGGCCTCAAATTCTCCGCAGAAGGGGTATTAGGATATAAAACACGGCGAAAAAATAATTATTCGTTCGACCAAGAATGTCGCGATGTAATAGATGCAAAGAACCAGGCTTACAACATTTTTACTGAACGACCAACACAAGCCAAAAAAGATATATGACGAGCTTAGGCGATTGCGAAAAAGACTTGCAGGCGAAAAGTACCATAATGACAAGATACAATAAATGGACAACAATATGGAACAAATTTAAACGCGGGACGCATACGCTATATTAAAAGACATAAAAAAGGGGTATAAGCCAAAAACCAATCTCTGCAAAGACGCAGAGGGCAACATTATCGGTGACACACAAGAAATCAAAAGGAGATGGGCTTCCTACTTTGAAAATCTTCTCAATCCCACCGCATTAGCACCGATCACGACAGAAAACATTTCAATTGAGGCTTCAAATGATGAAGAAGAACCATCATCGACACTACCCACGCTTGCTGAAATCAAAGAAGCCCTGTGTGACCAAAAACTAAACAAAGCACCAGGAATCGACGAAATACCTGTTGAACTTCTGAAAAACGGTGGAAACTGTGTCGCTTAAATACTGCACAACATGATATGTAAAATGGACAGAGGAAACCATACCCGACGATTGGATAAAAAGTATCATATGTCGAATTTAGAAGAAAGGAGTCAAACTCTGCTGTGAGAATTACAGAGGAATATCATTGTTGTGTACGTCCTACAAAATACTGACAAAAATAATTGAGCGTCGTCTTAAGCCCTATACTAATCAAATAATTGGCGAATACCGAGGCGGATTCAGAACTGAACGATCTACAACAGACCAGATATTCTCGGTGAAACAGGTGCTTGAGAAATGCTGGAAATATAACATAGACGTGCATCAAATAGTTTTAAACAAGAATACAACAGTATCAACAGGAGGGTACTGTACCAAATCATGCTTGATTTTGGAATTCCTCCAAAACCGACTAACAAGACTTATAATGATGAACACTGAATCCCAAGTGAGAATACAAACCGATTCCACAACCAGCTTTCGAACGGAATGTCGTTTAAAGCAGGGAGACAGTCTAGCTCCCATGCTTTTCAACTTGGCACTAGAGTATGGCGTCCAAAAATTTCCAGTCGACACCAACGGGACATTACTATTCAAGTCTACCTAACTAGTAGCATACGCTGATGACATTAACATCCTAACAAGATCCCTAGTGCTCAGGAGGTATTTGTCAATCTTGACTCCGCTGCAAGAGAAATTGTGCAGTTTGTATGGGAGGTGGGTAGAAGGAGTGAGAGGATTTTAGTGATTTTTCCAGCAATAACGAATAATTCGAATCGTTTTGAAGCTAGTGAGCGAACGGACGGACGGACATCCGGTTTTGAGATTTTTGTGCGACAAAAAATATTTCTGTACCCTTGGCGGCTCTGTGCGAGTATTATTTCTTGGCGTTATAAACTTTAGAGCGACTCTCAGATTTCATCAACGAAATTTCTTAAAATCAAACAATTTCTTTTTCATCAAAGTTTGTAACGCTAAAAATAAAGCTCGGAGAAAAATGAATGATACCGGAGTTCATACAATCAAAAATCTCAAAACCGGATGTTCGTCCGTCCGTCCGTCTGGTCATCCGTGTCCTCTTTAGCTTGAGAGCGCCTTGAGCTAGGAAGTTTAAATTTTGTATACGTCGTTTTTGACAGAAAAGTAAGGACACGTCCGCGAACGGGCTGAATCGCTACACCCGTTCTACTCGCTCCCATACAAAATGACACAATTTCGGAATTTGGCAATAAACCGATTTTCCCAAAAGGTATTGAAGCTATTGATCTGAAATTTAGAATATATTATTTCTATATCAATTTCAATCTATGATATAAAAGTTCTTAGAGTTCTTCCACTCTTTCTACCACCTCTCATATAAATTGCACTTTTCATGAAATACTATAAACCAATTTCCTCAGTACGTATAAAATTTATCGAGCTGAAATTATGCACTAAATATTTATTTAAAGTTATTAGTAAGACCGAAAAAAATTAGAATATTAGCTTTAATCCTTCTTCCCCCTACTATACAATATGACACGATTTCACAACTTTCCAAAAATTAGATTTTCCTGAAAATTTTGAATGCTGATTTGCAATTGAAAACATGTCAAATGCATGATGTTTATAGTTATTTCTGCAAAACACACTATGAACTACCACCTCCGATACAAACGATACAAGTTCACTAATCCAATACACTAGTTTTCTCAGTACATATTAAATTTTTAAAGCTTCTCAATAAGACATTCTGATAGCAACTCGAGCATGGTGTGAAAAAATTGGTTCAATCCGATAGAAAATTTTTTAAAATCAAAAAATTTCTCTTCATCTGGAGTGTCGCATGATTGGGCCTTACGCCCAATCGTAGTCCTGTTTTATTTCCTATTTTTCCAAACGTTAAAGATCAGAATATGTAAGCAACTATCTATTTGGCATTGGTGTAAACTAGTGGGTAGTGTGTTCGTCTACAGTGCGAAGGTCGTTAGTTCAAATTCCGGCCAACCTTTAATTTTAGTACACTGTCCACTTGGGTATATCTGGGCAACCTCAATATGCGAAAATGAAAAATTCGTAGATATAATAACTTATAAAATAAAGATCTTGACCTTCAGGAGGTCAAGGCCCGATTTGGGCTGCTATGCGATTGAAGAAGATCTATTTGGTAAGTGTACTCGCTGAAATATTTTCTATTAGAAATTTCAGGGGTTTGTTTGACGTCAGAACCACTTGAAAGACAATTTGAATTCGAATTATTTTTATCTTCAAACAGTCTTTCTGCAATGGAAAAGGTGTTGCAGATACTCAGAAGGTACTCATATCGTGTATTGAAAGGTAACATACATTTCTCTATCTAGAGTCACCTGTTCAGAGTCTGATTAATTACCTATTTAACATAACAACTCCTTGGAACGCTTTAAGCTTTTCAGGTGAATTTTTCTTTATATTATTCTTGAAAAAAATTTAAGTTCGCAAATGAGTCCTTCACTTTGTCCTTCCACCACCTCTCCCACGAATTTAAAAAAATTACGAAATTTTGAAGCTATTGATTTAGACATTTTTTTGTTTGGTAATGTAAATGCAAAATTGTGCCATATTTTTTTTTAATAATTGCAAGAAATGTTTCAAAAAGTGTCCACTTCACTCACCACCTCCTACTTCCCACAAATATTTTAATTACTAGGAATTTAATGAAATCTTTTTTATCCGAATATATGAAAGCTATCAACTTAAAGAAGAGCATGATGATAACAATATTGATTAGTGGTAATAAGCATAATTTCCATTCCCTTTCTACTCCCTCTCATTCGAATGTCAGTATGCAGTATTGTAAATATTTTGATATAATGTATTCCCGCAAGGGGGTAGTTGTAAGATGAGGTTTTACCAATTCCGACAACTATCTTTGGAGACTAGCGACTCCACCGACCTGAGCTAACTATCCCCCTGTGGGATGGGGGCTGTAGAATTCATCCACACCCTGTCCTGCTTGCCTTAAAAATGGCAAATTGGACACTCACTGGATCATGGGCTTACCACCCGTGATCTTAAGACCTAACTGATACGAGAAATGGATACAGCGCCTCGGATATGGACTGATTCTACTGTAACGACTTTTGGCATTCGAAAACGGACTATGATTGTCTTCTGGAACGTTCGATCATTGAATGACGGGGGAAGAGCTGGGGTTACTCGGTCCTTGCACCGCCAATCAGTGATCGACCGTAAAATGGAGCACTATAACATCCATATCTTGGGCTTGAGCGGGGTCAGGTGGACAGGATCAGGAGAAGAACGAACCCCTAGCGGAAACACTATTCTGTACTTTGGCCCTGAAAGTGAAGCCAAAAATTGCGTGGCGTTCGTCCTTACACCGAGAGCGAGAAACAGTCTCATTAGCTGGGAACCAATCTCGGATAGGATTACCGTCGTCAGGCTCAGGACCAGTGTCAGAAACGTCACAATTCTGCAGTGCTATGCACCAACTAATACCGCAACATCTGGTGACAAAGACGAGTTTATAGGCAACTGAGTGCCACCTTCGAACGTGTTCCAAGAGGTGATATTATTATCATCTCAGCAGATATGAACGCTCAGGTTGGATCAGACAAAACTGGTCTACAACACGTCATGGGGAAGCATGGTGACCCTTGGCTCGACGTGTCACGACCTTGGATTAAGAGACACGAAAACGGCGTATTATTTGTAGAGTTTTGTGGTACTCGGCAAATGGTCATCGGAGGGACTTCCACACAAGAGTTATCATAAAACATCTTATGTTTCCCCTGATGGCTATAAGTCGCCGATGGAGAAGATGTCTCCTCGATGTGCGAGCGAAACGTGGAGCTGACGTGGGGAGCGATTACCACTTGATGGTTGCCTGCTTGAGATTGTGTACAGCAGTTATCCGACGACCACAAATTCTTCAAATGAAGCGCAAGCTTAATGTAGATAAACTCAGAGATCCCAACAAAAAACGCGAATACATCACTATTCTACGCGAAAAGCCATCCACATTGGGTGAATATGAAATGCGCATAATGGACGCCAATTGGGAGGCAACCAAAAACACTTTTCTAACTAGTGCTGAAGAATCTGTGGGATATGTGCAATGCGGTGAGAAACCCTGGATGTCGGAAGACACATGTGACAAGATTGGCCATCGGAAATTGGCAATCATCTCTCAACCCGATGTCAACTAACGAACACCCGACCTGAGGCAGAGCTACCGCGATGCTCATATACAGCTCAAAAAGGCTGTTAGACGCGACAAGAGAAAGGCCATTGAAGATCTGGCAAACAAGGCAGAATCTGCTGCTTACCCTGGGGATATGGGTTCACTATTCAAAATCATGTAACAGTTGACGAACAGGAATTTTACGGCCAACCACCTGGTGAGGGATGTCAACGGAACTCTCCTTAATATGAGTGAAGACCAGTTGCGGCTATGGAAGGAATACTTCTCTGATATTTTAAACATCTTGTCTGAGGAAGATATTCCAGAAACAGAACAACTACCAAACATCCAACCGCAACAATCCTCTATTAGGGACGATCCCCCAGATAAGGAAGAGATAGTTTCCGCCATTCGGTCAATGGCGGGAAGAAAAGCTTCAGGCATAGACGGACTACCAACCGAACTCCTCAAAGCGGACCCGGAAATAACAGCCGATATACTCCTTCCACTCCTTACTGAGGTGTGGAATGAAGGGATATATCCGACTGAATGGAAGGAGGCCGTCATTGTGAAAATTCCGAAGAAGGGCGACCTTCGGGATTGTGGCAATTGGAGTGGTATATGTTTACTTACTGGCGTATCAAAAATTATGGCTAAGGTAATTCTCAATAGGATTAGTGATGTCGTCGAGGGCACTGTCGAAGCTTATCAGGCTGGATTCCGTAAAGGGTCGTCTTATACCGACCTCACAAATACCCTACGGATAATACAGTCAGCCGAAATGGGTTCGCCACTACATCTCATGTTTGTGGAGTTCGAGAAGGCTTTCGACAGCGTTAAGCGAGATTACATATGGAATGCTTTGCATAGGAGAGGTATTCCGGATAAGGTCGTAGCTATGACTAAAGAATCCTACGAAGATGCAAGGTGTCACGTCTTGCATAGATAGAGCTGTCCGAGAGCTTCACTATGCGAACGGGTGTCAGACAAGGCTGCATATTATCACCAGCCCTGTTTCTGGTGGTAACAAATGACATCTTAAATGCTGCACTGGAAGGTGGGGAAGGTAAAGGTCTTCAATGGAGACTATTTAACATCTTAAGTCACCTTGATTATGCTGATGACGTGTGCTTGCTTGCACATAACCGTACGGACTTAGAGTCAAATGTTCGCTCGTTGCGTTCTTAATCCAAAGAGGCGGGACTGAAAATATATATGCGTAAAACCAAGTACATGCACATGAGTTCGAACGCAAGCACACCGATTGTTCTTAACGGTCCTTTTTCTCGCTTTTCGATATTACGAATGTTACTATCCAAGCCATAACTTAGCCTACTACACAAAATCGTGAGTTAAAGTATTTTAGGGAGTTGGAGGGAGAAGGGAGTGGGACGAGAAAGAGAGATGGCGGGGAAAGTATTCTAAAAAAATTGCAGAAATTTGGCCCATTCACGTACTTTTATATACATGTTCGATAAAAGTGACGTGTTTAAAATGTGAACCTTCTGGCTCAACGCGTTCTCAAGCTGGAGTGCAAACGTACAAACATTTGGTTTTGAGATCTTTGAACTTGTCTTATTTTGCAGTGAGAGCATGAAACGCTATAAAACAGGTGGAAAGACTATTGTTTTCCGAACATCAAAAAATAACTTCAAACAACACCAATCTATCTATATTAATTTTGGCATTTATCATCCACCCAAGCAGCTAATATAACCCGATAAAACAATGCACATTAAAAAGTTTATTCCGATACTTTCGGTTGGAGATTTTCAAAACAATTTCATACTTAAGACCCGCATATTTAAGGAGTTTCACTTAAGTTGGCATCCTGATATTTTTCAACAGTTTTAAAGTTTTTCATCTGCTGACGAAAGCTAAAAAAATTCAAACTTTTCTTTAGTTATTAATTCGAGGAAAACTAAGAACAGCGGGAGTTCTCAATTGCCCAGGAAGACTAAGTCGAACTGAACAACTTTTATAGTTTTTTCGTGGATGCAATTTTCCCACAAACTACGTAGTAATTCTGTATGAGTCCGTTTTACAAGAAGTATTGTCAACAAAAATTACCACCAAAGTGTACTTATTTTACAAGTTTTTAACAGATTTCCTTCCTTTTGTTTCGATTCGTAAAATTGTCTTGTAGATTTCTCTTGTACATAATTTGCTCGACAAAAAAGTTTTTCTGCTCCCACAAGAAGCTCGTCGCTTGCATTCCCTATCCCAAAAATGCAAGCACCATACGTTCATGTTGCTTAAGAATAGTTGGAAGAAAGGATTTTTTCCTTCTGAACAATTTCTCGGACTCTGGGAAATGGTGGCGGGAGGTGTTATATACAATCACCAAGTTAGGTTTTAATGCACTCGGAAAGGAGAGTAGGGTGAAAGTGATGGAAAATTGATTGGAGGTTTCCTTTCTGCTTCACAATGGGCTAACTAACCTTTTTTCTTCCAATTTCGTAGCTGTAGCACATCGATATTATGGTATTGGTATTACGAATTTATCGAAATGAGTCCTTTGCAGACTGGATTGAAGGAGTTTTTCTCCCGAGTTTGTCGGGCGAAATCTGTTGCCATAGCTTTTCGCATAAGGCAATTTTACAGTAGAATAGTCTAACTAACAGTTGGTATAGAGGAGAAACAGAAGGAGCTAGGAGATGAACGAAAATACTTTTTTTGTTTATATGTTTCGTTATGCTTTAACATTTGTTCAACTTTTTCGGTTCAATTAGGAATTTAAAAGGACAAAAAAATGCAGTGTCCTTTATTTTAGTTAGTTCTGCAGCTAGCTTTCTGAAATGTAATTTAGGAAGTTGGTAATGCGCTTAATGGGCGTTTAATGAATTCAAGTGAAACGGAAAATAATCTCTGTAAATAAGGACTTACAAAAAATTTAAAAAAGAAATCGATTTAATTTAAAGAGTTTGATTTCGGCATGGAATTAAGAAAATGTCTCGAATGCGACTACAGAATACGAGTAATCAAGGAAAGTAGTGATTTTTCCTAAGAATATGGTCATTGAAGATTTCAAGCTTCATACATCAAAAAATCTATACTTCAACAAGGATAGTTGGGAATTTATTTTTGTATATGTACATAGCGTATATGTTTGCTAGTATATAATCAATCGTACTGTAATCATGGTGTACCAAACTAAAAAGGGTGATGTAGTTGTTTCTGTATTATAGTCGGACTCGAAATTCAGGACATATTTCTCAAAAATTGTGCAATAACTTACACAATTGGATATATGTACACCCAACTGTTTTTTACACGGTAGATACGTTCCAGCGAAAACCGTATAAAAAACATAATAAAATTATGATTGGGCTTAAGACCCTATGATATGATACTCTAGATGAAATAGGAAAGAGTTTACCGTACCGGAAATTATGTCATCTTAAATTCTTTCGAATAGTAAATAGCGACTTTTGTATGGCAGATGGTAAAAGCAAAGGGAGGAGGTTTGTAATTTTTGTAAATAACACTGAACGTAGTATACAAAATGTTTCATGCTGACTTTAAAGTTTGTAGCTTTCATAATTTTTTAGAAAATTTGTCTGAATTTATGGCATTTGCATGGGAGGTGGCAGAGAAAGTGGGAGGTTTTGGATGATTTTGAATCTGCTTATCAGCATCCTAATCACATTGCCTTGTTACTCATATGTTCGAAGGAGAAATACATTTCTTGAATGTTCAATACAAAAAATTGTATGGGAGGTGGTAGAAGGAGTGAAGCGAAGTTCAATTTTTTTTAGCATTTATTGGTATTATTAAGGGACGAATTCTGGCAAAGTTTGAAGTTTGTAATTTTCCTAGTTTCAATGAAAGTCGAGTAAATGTATTTGCCAAAAATTGTGCATTTGTATGGGAGGGGGTTGAAGGAGTATTTAAATCAAAGCCAAAATTTTCAACATCAATGATATCTATAACAGTATACTTTTCTCAAAATTTAAAGTTGATAGCTTTGACGGTTTTGGAGAAAAATAATTTAGTTAAAATTACAAATATCGTGAAACTCGTATGGGAGGGAGTAGAAAGAGTGGGGTGAAGTTGATAGCTTCCATAAAATCGGTTGCAATTATAATAACATAAATTATGACAAAATTTGGTTGTCTCAGCTAGTTATAGTTGCAATGAAAACCGAATAAATGCATGTTTGAAAATTGTACATTTGTATGAGAGGTGGTAGAAGGAATATTGATCTGATCCTTTTATCAGATCAATATTTTTTGACGTTAATGATTTTTACATCGTTATATTATGACCTAATTTTCAAGCCAACAGCTGAAATGGTTTCGGGAAAAAATCAATTTCTTTAAATTTCCAAATTTCATGAAATTTGGATGGGAGGAAGTAGAAGGAGTAGGGAGATTTGGCCCGTCCACGAACTTAAAATTACTTTTTTGCTAAAAATGATATATAAAAAATTTCAGCAAGATAAGTCAAAGCTTTCGAGAGTTATGTTGTAGACAGACGAATAGACGGACAGACGGACAGACAGACAGACGGACAGACGGCTAGACAGACAGACAGGCAGATGGACAGACGGTCACTCGGAATCGAGGTTTTTGAGCGACAACAAATATTTCTGTACCCTTGGCGGTTCTACGCGAGCGTTATTTCTTAGCGTTACAAACGGTAAGGCAAACATAATATACTCTCAGATTTCATCTAGAGTATAATAATTAATCTGTAGTCTTAAACTGTTTTTTTGATACATTTCTTAAGAAAATGAAAAATTCTATCCTTACTTCCCATTACGCTTCAAATGCTTCAAGTTTTGAAATATTTTTTGTTTGATTGACGAAAGTTAAGTTAGTTTTATGTTAAATTTATAGGTCACCTTTTAGGTAGCATTACCATTTAAATGGACTGACAACTTTATTATTCTTGGAACAAGTTATGGGTAAGCACCCCACAGGATAAAAAAATAATTTATTTTCTCTTTTTTCCCCCATACATCATTGTACCTAAATGTCGAGTTTAAGCTGTATATCTTAATTTGTAGTCGAGGTATTTGCAATTGCAGTTTTCGACCTTAACGCTTTCTCGCCACTCCTTTTCACCCCTCATTCCACATCCTTAAGCAATGAAAGCTCTCTACCCAGTCTACAATCCACCCAAAAATTAATTCTCTGTCTACGAATCGGAATAAGGGAATCGTATAAGGGTTTTTGAGCTATGGATCTTTGAATATCGTTGGAACGAACACGCATGGCGGACGGCGTACGGAAAGACAGACTTTTTTTTGCATTTTTAGGCTAATTTAGTCATGAAACGCGAAAAAACAAAATTTTAGGGAAGCAATTTTTTTTCTGTGTCGATCACAATGCCTTATTATTAGAGTAATAAAGTGAAATACGAAAACACACGGTGCTTCGAGCAAAGGAAGATCTCGCTTAACCTCCACAACGGGAAAGCCTCAATATCCCCCCCACCCTTTTCGGCTCAGGATTTCAAAAATCTTACACCTCTTCTATGGAAAGTTAGAGTTGCCGAGAAGCTACGTGAACAATCTTATACTATTAATATTATAAACTAAAGTATTCCCGACTTAAGCCTCTAAGGTAAAAAGGAAGAAATTTCGGCCTCGAACAAAAACGCATCGAAAAATTAGCTCGAACGCTTTAATACGCATTACTCTTGCTTCCTTTTCGCATTATTGTACAATGCAAACACTTGTTGATAAAAAGAGCTTTCTGTTAAACAATGATTACTGTTCCCTTTGACTTTACATTGCATTATAGGAGTATCAAGCCAAATGTTTTGTAAAATTTAAAAAACGGAGTTTTCTTAGAATCTGAAAACCATAAGTGCGTTACAATTGCAATAATTAGGTTTGCATATATGTATTTCTAAAAATTCTACTTCTACTTTCATTTTTTTCATTTTCGTCCTGTAGATTAAGGTAGCCAATGTGTATCCAAGCAGAGGAACTATACGTCGACCTGTATTTGAACTCACGATCTTCGCACGTTACTCACTAGGCTACACCCTAGGTTTCCTAATATTGGGGAGGATTATACAGGGTGTAACAGAATAAATGTGACAAAAAAAACATAACAGGGCTACGATTGCGCGTAAAGCGCAATCTTACAATACTCTAGATGAAATAGAATTTTTTGTGATCCCAAGAAATTTCGCATGGGAAGTATTAGAAGGGATGACAGCATTGAACTAATTTTTCCCCATCATGCTAAAGTAGCTATAAAAATGTTTTGTACAAAATGCTTACTCCAAAAATTGAATGGGAACTGAAAAAATTAGTGAATTAGATTTAGTGAAAATGTGCAGTTTGTATGGGAGGTGGTAGAAAGAGTGAAGCGATTAGAGTGATTTTTTCAGAAATAACTAGGAATATTGTAAAATTGACATCCCTGAAATTTCAGACTAGTGCCATTTATACTTTTCAAGAAAATCGATTTTTTGTGAAGTTGTGAAACTGTGTCATATTGTATGGGAGGGGGTAGAAGCAGTGAAGCTAATCAAATATTTTTTTCTGATCTTAGTGCTAATACTAATTAAGTATTTATTACAAAATATGAGCTCAATAAATGTTATATGTTCTGAGAAAATCGTCTTAGAGCATTTCATGAAAAAGTGTAGTTTGTATGGGAGGGGGTGGAAGGAGAGGAAGGAAGCAAATAATTTTTCTACTGTAGATTAAAATTACTATGAAAATAACATATCCGAAAATTCAGACTAATAGCTTTTATACTTTTCGAGTAAATCCGTTTATTGTCAAATTACGAAATTGTGTCATTTTGTATGGGAGGGGGTAAAAGGGGTGAAGCTAATAGTCTAAATTTTTTTTGGCTTACTAACAATTTCAAATAAATATTTGGTGCACAATTTCAGCTCTCTAAATTGTATACGCAATGAGTAAATTGGCTTAGAGTAATTCATGACTATTACAGTTTGTATGGGAGGTGGTAGAAGGAGGGGGAGGATACGCATAATTTTCGTACGGTAGATTGATATTATCATAAAAGTAACATATTCCAAATTTCAGGCCAATAGCTTTTATACTTTTCGTGCAAATCCGTTTATTGTCAAATTGCGCAATTGTGTCATTTTGTATGGGAGGGGGTAGAAGGAGTGGAGCGATTTGGCCCGTTCACGAACTTGACCTTACTTTTTTGTCAAAAACGACGTGTACAAAATTGGAACTATCTAGCTCAACGCGTTCTCAAGCTAGAGCGCGCACAGACGGACGGACGGACGGACGGACGGACGGACATCCGGTTTTGAGATTTTTGAGTGATAATATTAATTTCTGTATTCATCAATTTTTTCTCCGAGCCTTATTTCTTGGCGTTACAAACTTTAGAGCAAACTTATAATACTCTCAGATTTCATCTAGAGTATAAACATGGTGATAGGGGACCTCGTGGTGCACAAAAAAATATTCTACGGAAGACTTGTAGCTCCAACCCCTAACGACTTAGGAGTGATTTTCTAGTTTTTGGTTCATGGAGGAGGTTGTCAAACTAAAAGGCCAATATCTCCTACTAGTCATAGTAGGCTGACTGACAGCTAGTCGTAATATTTAAAAAATAAAAATTGAAATTAAAAAAAAAAATTTTAATTAATTTTTTTCACTGCAAATCAATTTGTTACGTCCTTTGATAGGAGAGTAGTAGCTCGAGGTGGATCTTCTAACAAAAAAAGAAAAAAATAACTGAAAAACGTCTTTTTTGAGAAAGAAGAAGAATTATCTATCAACTGGACTAGACGGATGATTACCACCAAACCTCGTGATATACATGTGCCTATTCCTTAGGCATAGCTACTGAGAGATACAAATTGAAGAAAAATAGTGAAAATGGTTAATAATAATACTTGCAACGTATGTGATGAACAATTTGCGGACTCAAAAGACGTAGTTATGTGTATAAGTTGCGGAAATTTTTTTCACCCGAAATGTACGGACCTGAAAGGTATGACACTCAGGAACCTTGGTCATAAACGCGAAACTGGGAGTGCAAAAAATGTAAGCTGTTGAAACAACGGTCTATGTCAACGACCTCGGAGAGCCAGGATACAGTCATCAACAAATTCAGAGAAGAATTCGGTAATCTTCGACAGGAAATAAAATCCGATCTGAAAGATTTAACTGCAGCTGTGCAATATATTTCTAATAAATTTGATGACATTGAACCAATGTTGTCATACATTAAAGAGCTGAAAAGTGATAATGAGAAGTTAAAGAACGAGGTCGATGACTTAAAAAATAAAAATCAACTTTTGCAACAGGAGCTACGCAGAGATAACGTCATCATCAACGGTGTTCCGGAATCTCCAAATGAAAACCTCACAGCTGTTGTTTGTTCAATTGCAAAAACTTTAAAACTGGATTTATCTACAGCTGATATAAGTGCAACAGAGCGACAACTCCGGAGGTCATCGACATCGCTGTTCCCGGCTCCAATTGTCGTTCGCTTTACTAGACGAATACAGCGAAATCATTTTTATGCGTCATATAAAAATTATATCAAATCGAGAAACGCAGGTGCGGGAATAATCGGCTCCGAACTTAATATCGACAGTATCACCAATCAACGAATTTTTATCGGCGATCATCACACAACTTTTACGGCTACACTTCTCAAAGAAACGAAGAACGCACTAAAACCGAAACAATACAAATTTATTTGGGTGAAAAACGGACGAGTTTATGCGAAGCGCAACGAGGGAAGCATTACAATACAAATAAAAAACAAGCACGACCTTACAATCTTAGAGTAATTTCATCTTTTTGTTCTTTCAATTTTTAATTACTATTTATTTCATTTATATTCTTTATCAAAATTTTACAAATTTTACAATTTTACACAAAATGGCCGAATTCTTAAACAACTTATTAAACTACAAAAATGTAGAAACAATATTATTGAAAAGTCGTTCAGCATGCAACAATTTTCTAGACGACAGCAAGCCAAGTTTAAAAATATTTCACATGAATATAAGAAGTATTACTAAAAATTTTGATGAACTTCAAATTCTGTTAAGAGACTTAAATAATCCGTTTGATGTTATTGTTTTGACTGAAACTTGGCTTAATGATTCTGACTCTTTCAATATTACCGGTTATACACTGCTAATCGCAAGTACTAAGCATAATAAATGCGATGGTGTTGCCATGTACATTCGAGATATTTACTCTTTTAATGTTTTAGAATCAGATATCGATTGTGCTAACGTTTTAGACATAGAATTAATATTAATAAAATTTTCAGTACGTATCACTGCCATATACAGGTCACCAAGTTTAAGTCCCAATCATTTTATAAGTTCTTTAGACAGTTTTTTGAGGGAAAGTAAATCCTTTTCGAATCACATTATTTTAGGGGATATTAATATAGACATTACAAAGAACAAGTCATCAGAAACTGCAAATGATTATCTTGATACTCTGATGGAACACGGCTTCGTGGAACATCTAGAAGGTTGGACACGCGAGCCTCTTAGTACTGGAACATGCATTGATCATATATTTTTAAAATCAATTGATATACAGGAATTCTATCCGGCCATTCTTGAAACTTATATTACGGATCATTTTTGTACTTTGGCAAAAATACCTCTTAATGAAAATGAATTTAAAATTGACGCGGTTAAAATTAAGGAAAAAATGAAAGTTGATTTATGTAAATTTTCCAGTAAGCTACATTATCAAGATTGGAGTTCAGTTTACAATATGTTTGATAGCGAAGATGCTTTCAATCATTTTTCAGAAATCCTTGAATATTATTTAGAAATCTCAACCACTACCACTGGCGCTCAGCATGTCAGCTCAAAAATTAGACCTATGAAAACATGGGCTACCAAGGGTATAGTCACTTCAATAAGAAATTTTTTTTTTTTTTTTTTATAGTATGGGGACTACGTGAGTGCACTGCGGTCTTTCCGACCTATTGTACGGTGATTGCCTCATTTCCCTACCATATCCCAGTAGCTTTAGCTAATTTGAGTATTAGTGAGGGAGCCATGTTGGCTAGTTCCTCGGTGGAAAGGATGCCCTTCCCAAGAATCTTGAGTCTACTCCTTGCCATTGCTTCGCAGTGGCATAGGATATGTATTGTCGTTTCCGAGTCTTCGAGACAGAGACGACATATGTCGGTTTCAGCTAAGCCCATTTTTTTGAGGTGATGGTTTACTCCACTATGCCCCGTCATTAGCCCGATTAGAGTATTGATGTCCCTTTTGCTGAATCTCAGGATATCCTCCACTTTGTTTTTATGTGGTAGGATTAATTTTTTCGAGGTTGATAAGCCAGGAAGTCTATTCCAGTGGATTATATGTTCTTCTTGGACCCACTTTTTAATTGAGGAGTTAAGAAATCCTTTTGGTTTTCCGCAGAAAGGTTCTGGGCCAATTAAGTTTTCTTCCGCGCCGTTTTTAGCTAAGCGATCTGCCTCCTCATTTCCCTCAATTCCTAAGTGTCCTGGCACCCACATTAAGGTTACGTCATTCCTTTTCCCCAGGATTATTAGGTCTTGAAGGCAGTCCCAAACTAGCTTCGATCCATGTTTGTTGGATGATAAGGCTTTTAGAGCTGCCTGACTATCCGAGAGGATATAAATTGGTTTGTTGCGATGAGCTCTCCTTATGTTTTCTTGGATGCATAGCTCGATTGCCACTAGTTCAGCCTGGAAGATTGTGGCTTCTTTGCCGAGTGATTTTGAAACCGAGAAGTTAGGTCCCTTAACTCCAGCTCCCGTCCCCTCAGAGGTGCACGAACCGTCTGTGTACCAGATGGTTGAACCCTCTGTCATTTCAGGTGATGTGGATTGCCAGTCCGTGCGTTCACCAATAATAACCTTGAATGGGGTTTCAAAGTTATATTTTGTCGGCATATCGTCCGACAAAGTGGAGGCTAGAGCCTCCCATTTTGGGTTATTTAGGATTTTGAGGTGGCCTCTAAAATCCCCTGGTTTATAGTAGTTTTCCCTTTGTAAGCGTAACACCCCTTTGATAGCTTCCCTTTTTATTTGGAGATGTATCGGAGGAATCTTAAGGAACATTTCCATTGCCGCTGTGGGACAGGTTTTCATCGCACCTGTGATGCCAAGACAAGCTAGCCTTTGGATTTTTTGTAGCGTGAGCTGTGCTTTTCTTTGCAACGTTTTAGTCCACCATATCGTTGATCCGTATGTGACTATTGGAAGAATGATTGTTCTGTAACACCAGTAAATCATTTTGGGCTTAAGTCCCCATTTCCTACCAAATAAGCTTCTACAGGCCCAAAATGCCTTTAGAGCTTTGGCATGAGTCCATTCTATATGTTTGTTCCAGTTGAGTTTTCTATCCAGTATAACTCCTAGATATTTTACCTCTTCTGAAAGGGGTATAATTGTTCCATTTATTGAAGGGGGTGTGATGTGGATATTCCTTCTATTTGTAAATGGTACCAACTCAGTCTTACTTGGGTTGATGTTCAAGTTTTTAGACCGACACCAGTTCATTATCATATCTAAGGCAGATTGTGTTCTTTCCGATATAATAGAACCATACTTATCTCTAATAATAATGACGAGGTCGTCAGCATATCCTATAACCTCGTATCCCTGTTCCACTAGATGGTCCAGGAGTTCATCCACTACAATAGACCATAGAAGTGGAGATAGTACCCCACCTTGGGGACATCCTCTATAGGTCTGTGCAGTCAGTGAGCTATCACCCAGTTCCGTGATAGTCATTCGGCTTCTTAGCATGGCATGTATCCATCTAATTGTGGCCGTTTCCAGCCCTTTTTTCCTAGCTGCCGCTATTATGGCTTCATGGGGAGTATTATTAAATGCTCCCTCTATATCTAGGAATGCGCAAAGAGCAATTTCTTTATAGTCTTTCGCCTTTTCGATTTGTCTTACCAAATCGTGAAGAGCTGACTCTGTTGATTTGCCCTTTTGGTAGGCATGTTGATTTTTGTTAAGACGAACCTTGTTAGGCCCTGTTCTTAAGTGTGCATCCACTAATTTCTCCATCGTTTTGACGAAGAAGGAGGTTAGGCTTATAGGACGATATGACTTGGGCTGATCAATAGGGCGATTGCCTGCTTTCGGTATAAATACCACCCTTGCTTTCCTTCATATTTTGGGGATGTATCCCCAACTATAACTGGCTTTAAAGATCCTTATCATTATTGGCAATAAGATCTCTAACCCCTTTTGCAATAAAGCGGGGAATATTTTGTCTACTCCGGCTGATTTGTAAGGCTTAAAGGTGTTAATCGCTCATCTTATCTTTTCCGGAGTGAAGATTTTTCCAGCAGCACTTTTGCTGGACGGAGTTTGACAATATGTCCTTTGCTCCGCTTCTAAATCTTCATTTCAATAAGACATAGAGATAGATTAGGCAGACAAGTTAAAAAATAATCCGGAAACGTAATCATATTGAAGAGGTACAAAACATATAGAAACAAATTAATTTCAATTATTAAGTCAGCTAAGATTTCATTCTACAGTAAGCAAATTCGAGACTGTAACTCTGAGCCAAAGGGGCTATGGAAGAAAATCAATGAAATTTCTGGGCGAAAAAATAAGAAGAATCTGGCGAACGTCACTCATATATATATGATAAGAATAAAGATATCTTATCAGATCCAGATCTAGTGGCTAATGCACTGAATGATCATTTTATCACTGTAGGACAATCTTTTTGCAATAACTTTCAATCTTCTACTTATAAAAATGAATCCGTTTCTCTTTCATCTTTCCACATACTTCCTATTTCACCAAATGAAATAGAAAAACTGATACATGAATTAAAATCTGATAAATCGCCAGGTATTGATGGCATTACCCCTAATATCTTAAAAGCTGCAAGTAGGAGTATATCTCATCCACTGTCACATATTTTTAACATATGTCTCTCTCAGGGAATTTTCCCTTCCAAATTGAAATATGCCGTTGTAATCCCACTGCATAAAGACGGAGATAAGAAAGATCCAAGTAATTATAGGCCGATCTCCTTGCTTTCCTCTATCGCGAAACTTTTTGAGAAATGCTTAAAAAAAAGATTATTAAAATACCTTGAGGAAAATGAAATTATAGCGACAAATCAATATGGGTTTAAAAGTGGACGAAATACAGCGGATGCAGTATATGATCTCACCGAATATATCAGTCATTCTACAGATAAAAATGAAAAAGTAGTTGCTCTGTATTTAGATATAAAAAAAGCATTTGACAGTGTTGATCATGAAATACTTCTTGCGAAACTTAACTCGCTTGGAATCGTTAATAAAGCTCTTTGTTTTTTTCGATCATATTTAAAAAATCGAAATCAAGTGGTAAGAGTTGGTAATACTTTTAGTCGACCTTCAACAATAAAATGTGGTGTTCCGCAAGGGTCTGTGCTAGGGCCAATTTTATTCAACATCTACATAAATGACCTCTGCAAAATGAGTGAACTTGAAGTCAATAGACGTATAATCACTTTTGCAGATAATACAGTTCTGTTATTCAAAAGTAATGTCTGGGAAGACACTTTTGTAAAAGCAAATGCAAGCATACAAAGTGTAGTTAGCTGGCTGACGGCTCATAAAATGTCACTAAACTTAAACAAAACCACACTCATGATGTTTGGTAAAGATAGCCCCAACATCCCTAATATCAAAATTCTAAATGAACCAATTCACGTTACGAATGCAGTTAAATATCTTGGTGTTATAATAGGTAATAATTTAAAATGGGATTGTCATGTTTTGTACTTGTGCAAAAGATTAAGAAAAACCCTACATACATATTTCAGTCTACGTAGGCTTATTGATAGACTGTTAATTAGAACCGTATATTTCTCCTTAGCACAGAGTATCATTCAATACTGTATCTTAGCATGGGGATCCGCGTGCACGGCAACATTATCGCCATTGATAAATTTACAAAATAGGTTAATTAAAATATGTTTGTTGCGGTCCAAGTTTTATTCTACAACTCAAGCGTTTTCTGAATTTAAAGTCATGAATTTGAGGCAGCTCTTTGTCCATGCTTTATTAAAGCTTATGGTTTGCAATTTATCGAAATTTAGAATAAATATTACGATCTATTCGACAAGGAGTCAAACAAAAAACTTATTAGCTATAGAAAAATGCAATAAAACTATGTTGCAAAGGCATGCTTGTATTCTTGGACCTAGAGCCTTTAACATCTTACCAGATTTGATAAAAAATACTTTAAATATCAACAATCACAAAATTGTCATAAAAAAATTTGTTTACGATAATCTGAACTTTTTCAATGATATTGTTTCATAAAATTGTTCTTTTTTTTTTCTCTTTTAACGTTTTTCTATTTTTCTTCTGTTAGCTTTTGAACTCCCACACACAAGCTTTGGCTTATGTAGGTTTGTATCTTTAATTTTTATTAACATTGTGTCATCACTTCTTATTTATATTGGATACAAATAAAGAACTATAACTACTAGGTCTTATATATATTATATATATATATGTATATATATATATTTTGTTGGAGAGCTTATTAATGTACCTTTCCAACAAGTGTCTGCAATAAAATCAGCCACTGAGTTGCTAGAGAAATTGTTGTTTTCCAAAAATGTCCTTCAACTTTGAAGGCTTTTTGCTCAAAATTTTGACAAAATTTTTTTTTGTGTTTGTGATCTTGAAAACTACCCGACACATTTATCTTTCTTTAAAAATAAAAAAAATTGTCCTAGCTCGTTTTTTTACCAAGTTATGACCAAAAAACCGAAACTAAACCATCAAATTCAAAATTTCGGCAATGGAAAAACAATAAAAAAAATTTTTTTTTTCCATTGCAAATTGAAAAACAACTTAATAATTTAATTTAAAAGTAAAATTTATTGGAAAATAATATCTTTTTTCTAATTACAAACTTAAAGTATCTGGATTAAAATATTGTAAGAACGCATAAAGTACGGGTACCTATTAATTTTATTATCTTTTTAAAGTAATAAATCTAAAGGATGTGTGTCTAGATTAAATTATTGGAAAAAGCCATAAAACATAGATAGGTACCTGTCATTTTCGAAGGGATGTGCGAAATTACTTAGACGATAACTATTCTGAACGATGGATTGGACGTGGTGGACCAGTAGGTTGACCAGCAAGATCACCTGATCTAACACCACTGGATTTCTACATATAAAGGATTTAGTATACAAGATGGAAATACTTTCAAGAGAACAACTGCAGCAGAGAATTATGAACGCAGCAGACCAAATAAGGCAAAATTTAGGTTCTGTTAATCTTACGCAGGCAGTTGAAAAAAGATTGAAGAAGTGCAGGGAAAGTAATGGTGATCACATAGAAAATTTAATGACAGGTATCTATGTTTTATGGCTTTTTCCAATAATTTAATCCAGACACACATCCTTTAGATTTATTACTTTAAAAAGATAATAAAATTAATAGGTACCCGTACTTTATGCGTTCTTACAATATTTTAATCCAGATACTTTAAGTTTATAATTAGAAAAAAGATATTATTTTCCAATAAATTTTACTTTTAAATTAAATTATTAAGTTGTTTTTCAATTTGCAATGGAAAAAAAAAAATTTTTTTTATTGTTTTTCCATTGCCGAAATTTTGGATTTGATGGTTTAGTTTCGGTTTTTTGGTCATAACTTGGTAAAAAAACGAGCTAGGACAATTTTTTTTATTTTTAAAGAAAGATAAATGTGTCGGGTAGTTTTTAAAATCACAAACTCAAAAAAAAATTTAGTCAAAATTTTGAGCAAAAAGCCTTCAAAGTTGAAGGACATTTTTGGAAAACAAAAATGTTTCATGTTCAAACCACTCTAGCAACTCAGTGGTTCATTTGATTTATTTACTGTTTGAAAGGTACATTAATTAGCTCTCCAACAAGATATTACGCATTGAGCTATCTCAAGCAGTTTCGGAGTTATTGGCCTTTTAGTTTGACAACCTCCTCCACGAACCAAAAACTAGAAAATCACCCCTAAGTCGCTAGGGGTTGGAGCTACAAGTCTTCCGTAGAATATTTTTTTGTGCACCACGAGATCCCCTATCACCATGTTTTTTTGTCACATCTATTCTGTTACACCCTGTATATGAAACCGCATCCCTGCTAGGCACTTTGCGGGACATTGTCATCCATTGGTAAAAATGTCAGCGATTTTCACACGACTATGCATTCACGGTTTTGCTATTGCACGAAAAAAACGGAATTACCGAATAATATTATATTTGAAAGAGCGTAAATTTAGATAAGTGGTCAGAAAACTATTTTGTAGTGTTATTGTATGTTTTGGAAAAGTGATTTCGCAGACCACAAAAACGAAAAAAAGCCCAAGTTGGAAAAGATTCCAGAAAATCGCAGCACAAGGGGCTTTAATAAAATCCTCCGAAACATTCATCTATTGCATAAAAATCATAAATAAAACATAAAATCATCATTTATCATATTTTCCCCATCAATTTCCTTTTAAGGACCCTCTCTCTATCATCAGAAGGTAAATTCACAGATATCTTCATCACATCACATCGCATATATGGAGTATAATAGAGTCCTGTCCGATTACATTTGTATACAAGGTCGGGTAAAATATCACGGTTTTCGGATACGCTTCGTGCTCGTAATAAAATACAGACGAATCTTGTTTTGTTAACGTATGCGTTTACCTTATGAAGCAGTCCTTACTATATACATATTTCCATTCACCCTAAGATGATGCTCAAGAATGCCTTAACCAAATAGAGTTCGATTATTCTCGTAAGTTTATTCTATATAGTTTGTGTACCTTATCAGGAGACGGCTCCTTGAATATTATGAATATTACATGGGGAATATGATTATAACGACGATCAGAGAAGGTAAAAAAGTAGGTATCTAATAGACTTCAAGGTGAGAGAGGCTAGAACCATTGTATTTAAGATGAGATATGAACGTGTAACCTTATCGGTTTTCGGAATACTGATAGGATACTTTAAATGTGGAATTTCTACGATAATAGAAGACAACTTTCTTTCTAGCCCGTGGTTTAATAGCGGTTTTTGAGTACTAAAATATTCGAATGAAATTAATTTGAATACTATTTGACAACCAGAGGACGGTCTTTGGATCGAGACTATTAGTGGCAACGACTTCTAAAGGTCAGGAGCCGATATGTGCTATACCTCATTGAGGATGATAGGTGCAGTGGGAAATACAGCACTTCTTCCAATAACTTACTGTAATGTTTGGCTATCAGTGACGTGATTTTTTAAGAAAATTGAGTTCAGAAAAATGTAGCACTAAAATATTGGCAGTTATTATAAGGGTTGGTCTTATTGGACAAAAGAAATATATTCAATTAACTGTTAAGGAATTTTAAAACTAGCAAAAGTTACTGGTCTCTTGCTCGTTCCACCAGAGATAGTTCAACATCATCAATTTCATCTGCAATCTAGAACAATGGGGTTATTACAGATCTCAACATGAAGGCAAACATCTTGTCGACTCAATTTGCTGCCACCTCTTCTTTTCCACCAACAATCTCTAAACTTTAAACGTATACTGCGATAAATTCCTCCTTAGGCCAAATTGACATATGTTCGCGTAACGCATACTGAGTTCTTAAGAATTTAGATGCTGACAAATTGTCCGGCCCAGATGGAATCCTTGCCCTTGTCCTTAAAAATTGCAGTGCTTCTCTTGCTAAACGCATTAATCCTGCTAATTATCGCCCAATAGCAATAACCTCACTTCTGTCGAAAGTCATGGAAACAATCACCAGACATGGAGTTAAAGATTATCTCAACAACAATACGTCAATAATTGACGAAAAACGGTATGAATTCCGCAAAAAACCTTCCACGGGAGACCTTTTAACCACCCTCACTGAACGCTGGAGCAAGAGCATTCACCAGTTTGGTAAATCTTGTATTATCGCTCTTGATATTTCCAAGGCTTTTGACAGAGTTTGGCACAACAACCTTTTAGCCAAACTTAAAGCTATTGGCTTGGGCGAATCTCTTATCTCTTGGATTGAAAGGTTTTTAGCCAATCACTCAATGAATGTCGTATTGGATGGTGTGGTTTCCCTTCCTTATAAAATTATCGGTGGTATCTCTCAAGGCTCGGTTCTCCCACCCTATTTCTAATATTTATTAATGATTTCTAACTTTAACTTTCAATCCTGTATTTAGCTTCGCTGATGACAGCACATTAGATTTCCTCTATCACTTCAACACTGCATCCTTAGCCCGATGTACTAGCTTAGTAGAGCAACGTAGGTTCATGGTTCAATCACTGAATGACGACATGGCTAAAATTCTTGGTTGGGACAATAATTTTAAATTTAATGATTCGAAGTCCCATTGCAGTCTTGTGTTCCAAAAACGTGACTCTAACCTAGATCCAATAACCTTCGGAGACCAGCAATTATCCAATTCTACAAGTGTTAAGATGTATCCATATCACAGATAACTTATCTTGGAACTATCATGTATTTAATATTGCCAAGGAAGCATCTAAATGTTTGGGCTACCTAAAACGCTGTAAAAACGCATTCACCACTTCTGGATTAATGATAATTTATAAGACCACGTCTTGAATTTAGTTCTAACCTATGGCGAGAGCTGCAAAATTTCTCTCTGCTATCTGGATAGTATCCAGTCTTAGGCCATTAAAATTATAGGAGATTCTGACATCTCTCCTACGCTCGATTCACTCAAGTATAGACGAATATAAGCTCCCTTAACCTTTTGTTACTACAATGGAGATTGTTCGGACGAAATCTCTAATCTCTTTCTACTATGCATGCCTTTACCTCGTAATACTCGAGCTGCTTCATGCGCTCATAAGTATTCTTTCAAACCTATCTTCGGTCACACTGTCATATATTGTGATTCGTTTTTAAACCGGACTGTTCGAATATGGAGCTCGCTGCACATCTCAGTATTCCCGCAAGACTACAACATTTAACAATTCAAGAGAGATATTCATTTGCCACTTCCATCTCTAACCCTGTGATTCCCAAAACCCAATATCCTTCCCACCTAACCGGCGCTGTGCTTGAGTACAAAAGGGCAACCCGTCTAGTTCCGGTGTCACATAAAAACTGCATATTTGGCAATGCAATTATAATCATCATTCTCATCTTCAATTACCTTACAAAAACCCTAAGAGTAAAATCAGTAAAATTTTAAATTTTTTAAAAAAATGAATGGGAATGTTAGGTTAACGTGACATACATAAAATTTATTTCATTTCCCGCGAAATTCAATTGTAACACCTCGAGCTTTATCGCTTCAGTTTGATCATAACGATCATTCTCGATCCTTATCATTCACATTTTAATCCGATAAACCTGTCTCATCCTCGAATGAAACGACCCCAAAAATGTATCTTAACAAAATTGAACAGGAGAGAACCCTTCGTCCAATGTAATCCTGGCATTTTCCTGTTGGTCTACCAATAAGTCTTACCCTCCCTCGAAATTCTAAACAAGATTCTCTCCTTATTTACCACACGTAATTAATTCCTTGTCGTGTAATAATCTTCTCTCTCTTGTATGGACACGGACAACAAGCAACTTTAACAATTGACCTGCTTCCTACCTATCTTTTTTGAACCTAAGAAGCTATCTTAAGATTCGGCGCCTCTAGTTCATGGGGGCTTTCGTTATCCTGTTTGGCCAGGAAGCAACAAAAAATTTACCTTCGTACCTATAATAATATAAAATTAGTTGCGTTTACCCGGAAGCAAAGTCGGTGCTCTATTACGCTAGTGAGTTTCCTTTTTGGTATCCTTGGTCTGATCTTGTTATTGCACAATATCTTCTTCTTAGTGGTCGTTTGGCCTCCATTCTATTGCGTTTTTAATGGAATAATTTCTCGGCCAGGTTGTTTTCATTTAAACACTGGCTATATTCGTTACTGCTTTCGTTAGGGACATGTCCTCAGCCGCAATCAGACCCACCGTATACTTTCTTTCTCTGTCTTGTCATGACGAACATTACTCTTCATTGTCTTATTGTTTTATTCTAAGGACCTTCCATTGTACCCGTTATTTTAATTTCCCATTTCCTTCTTTTGGATGTGTTTGAAAGCTTAAATTCGCCCTTCTTAAATTTTGCGAAAATAATCTTACCACCGAACATACACTAAAACGTGGTTCCATAGTGGGGTTTGCGAGAGGAATGATGCAAGGTGGAGAGGTTAGAGAAGTATAATAATAGATAAGAGAACAGTTTCGTCCTTATACAGGGACTATGACTATGCCAAGAAGTGGTGGTTATACCGCTGGCGATAGGGAAATGCGAATTAAATTTAAATCTCCGAGAAAATTGTTTTAAATGCCCCAAAGAGATAATGTAAAATGGGGTGCACGTTTTGGACCGGAAATATTTGAAAGGACAAGCAGAGGAACTTATTTTTTTTTTATGAAAAATGATTTTCAAGGGAAACGACGAAGAATACCAAAAGTTACAACCGAAAATTTAATATGCTAAAATTTGAGAAGAGAGCGGGTGTAACGCTGCATATTAAAGATTTTATTACTTCATAAATTTTCAATAGTGTTTTAATAGAGAATTCTCAAAAGGATTCCAACAAAAACGAATTGTGTGGTTTGTAGGTGGGCTATTATAAACTGTTTAGATATTTATCTTTAAAACAGAAGTGATTACCAAATTTCATCATGAAAATAGCTGATGCATTTCGTTTTGTGAGGATAGACGAAATATTTGAAAATGTATTCGATGACTCAAGACGATTCAAGACTTTAGATCCGAAAAATTGTAAGAATTTGTTAAGAAAAATGATACTATTTACAATATTAAAAAAAAAAAATACAAATTTATGGTTCATATATATTCAATGACACACAATTTTTCGGAATGTACTACAGCTATGAGCTGGTTGTAGTTATCGAAATATCTTCGTTTTCGAATTTCCTGTACACCCAACTATTAAATGGTACATTGTCTGCCAAAATTTCTTAAGATATACCATGATGTTTAGATATAATCTGGGTTGCATTCTATTTTGCTAGGCTAAATACAATACATCTATCTATTTAGAATAGTAAACAACTATTTAGTTTTTACTATTATATTTAAGGATATCTATTTCAATCTTTATGAACTTAAGTATCTCAGGAAATAAAAGTGGTTCTCGTTTTGTTGACCTGTAGATTCTTTGACAGTTTTTAAACACATCACAATATTTTGAATTTCACCTGGCCGATACACAATTTTCAGCGCCCTATTTTTATACTCTAGATGAAATCTGAGAGTATTATAAGTTTGCTCCAAGGTTTGTAACGCCAAGAAATAAGGCTCGGAGAAAAAAATGAATGATACAGAAGTTCATATTATCACTCAAAAATCTCAAAACCGGATGTCCGTCCGTCCGTCCGTCCGTCCGTCCGTCTGTTCGCTCTCTAGCTTGAGAACACGTTGAGCTAGATAGTTCAAATTTTGTACACGTCGTTTTAAACAAAAAAGTAAGGTCAAGTTCGTGAACGGGCCAAATCGCTCCACCCTTCTACCCCCTCCAATACAAAATGACACAATTGCGCAATTTGACAATTAACAGATTTGCTCGAAAAGTATAAAAGCAATTGGCCTGAAATTTGGAACATATTACTTTTATGATAATATCAATCTACCGTATAAAAACTATGCGTGTCCTCCGCCTCCTTCTACCACCTCCCATACAAACTGTACTTGGCAAGAATTACTGTAAGCCAATTTACTCTGTGTGTATAAAATTTAGCGGGCTGAAATTGTGCACCAAATATTTATTTAAAATTGTTAGTAAGATCAAAAAAAATTAGACGATTAGCTTCACCCCTACTACCCCCTCCCATACAAAATGACACAATTTCGCCATTTGACAATAAATGGATTTAATCGAAAAGTATAGAAGCTATTAGTCTGAATTTTGGGATATATTACTTCCATAATGATATAAATCTATAGTAGAAAAATTATTTGCATGCTCCCTCTCCTTCCACCCCCCTCCCATACAAACTACACTTTTTCATGACATGCCCTAAGACAATTTTCTCAGAACATATAATATTCATCGAGCTCATATTTTGTAATAAATACTTAATTAGTATTATCACTAAGATCAGAAAAAAAATATTTGATTAGCTTCACCCCTTCTACCCCCTCCCATACAATATGACACAGTTTCATAAAAAATCTATTTTCTTGAAAAGTATGAATGTTACTGGTCTAAAATTTAAGAAATGTCAATTTTATGATATTCTTAGCTATTTGTGAAAAAATCACTAAAATCCCACCACTCTTTCTACCACCTCCCATACAAACTGCACATTTTCACTAAATCTAACACACTAATTTTCTCAGCTCCTATTCAATTTTTGGAGTAAGCTTTTGGTATAAAACATTTTTATAGCTACTTTAGCATGATGGGGAAAAAATTAGTTCAATGCTATCACCCCTTCTAACACTCGCCATACAAAATTTCTTGGGATCACAAAAAATTCTATTTCATCTAGAGTATCGTAAGATCGTAGCCCTGTTATGTTTTGTTCTTTCATTACCCAGATGTGTTTTATGGCGAGGAGAAGGTATGTATTGCCTCAATTTTAGAGGTATGAATATTTCCTTGTCAAGGAAAATAAGGGGGTAGTTGTAGTATGAGGTATGAGTTGTAGTATGAGGTTTTACCAATTCCTGCAACTATCTTTGGAGTTAGCGACTCCACGGACCTGAGCTAACTATCCCCCTCTGGGATGGGGGCTGTAGAATTCACCCACAGCCAGTCCTGCTTGCCCTAAAAATGGCAAATGGACACTCACTGGGTCATGGACTTATCACCCGTGATCTTAAGACCTAAATGATACGAGAAACGGATACATCGCCTCGGATACGGACTGATTCAACGGTAACGACTTTTGGCATTCGAAAACGGACTATGATTGGCTTCTGGAACGTTCGAACATTGAATGGCGGGGGAAGAGCTGGGGTTACTCGGTCCTTGCACCGCCAGTCAGTGATCGACCGTGAAATGAAGCAATATAACATCCAAATCTTGGGCTTGAGCGAGGTCAGGTGGACAGGATCAGGAGAAGAACGAACCCCTAGCGGAAACACTATTCTGTACATTGGCCCTGAAAGTGAAGCCAGAAATGGCGTGGCGTTCGTCTTTACGCCGAGAGCGAGAAACAGTCTCATTAGCTGGGAACCAATCTCGGATAGGATTATCGTCGTCAGGCTCAGGACCAGTGTCAGAAACGTCACAATTCTGCAGTGCTACGCACCAACTAATACCGCAACATCTGGTGACAAAGAGGAGTTTTATAGCCAACTGAGTGCCACCTTCGAACGTGTTCCAATAGGTGATATTATTATCATCTCGGGAGATATGAACGCCCAGGTTGGATCAGACAACACTGGACTAGAACACGTCATGTGGAGGCATGTGACCCTTGGGTCGACCCTTCACGACCTTGGATTAAGAGACCCGAAAATGGCAAATTATTTGTGGAGTTCTGTAGTACTCGGCAAATGGTCATCGGAGGGACCCTTTTTTCCACACAAGAGTCATCATAAAACATCTTGGGTTTCCCCTGATGGTGTTACTCAGAACCAGATCGACCATTTGGCTATAAGTCGCCGATGGAGAAGATGTCTCCTCGATGTGCGAGCGAAACGTGGAGCTGACGTGGGGAGCGATCACCACTTGATGGTTGCCTGCTTGAGATTGTGTACAGCAGCTATCCGACGACCACAAATTCTTCAAATGAAGCGCAAGCTTAATGTGGATAAACTCAGAGATCCCAACAAAAAACGCGAATACACCACCATTCTACGCGAAAAGTCATCCACATTGGGTGAACATGAAATGCGCACACTGGACGCCTATTGGGAGGCAACCAGAAACACTTTTCTAACTAGTGCTGAAGAATCTGTGGGATATGCGCAAAGCGGTGAGAAACCCTGGATGTCGCAAGACACATGGGACAAGGTTGGCAATCGGAAAAAAGCCAAATTGGCAATCATCTCTCAACCCGATGTCAACCAACGAACGCCCGACTTGAGGCAGAACTACCGCGATGCTCATATACAGCTTAAAAAGGCTGTTAGACGCGACAAGAGGAAGGCCATTGAAGATCTGGCAAACAAGGCAGAATCTGCGGCTTACCTTGGGTATATGGGTTCACTATTTAAAATCATGAAACAGTTGACGAACAGGAATTTCACCGCCAACCACCTGGTGAGAGATGTCAACGGAACTCTCCTTAATATGAGTGAACACCAGTTGCGACGATGGAAGGAATACTTCTCTGATATTTTAAACATCTTGTCAGATGAAGATATCCCGGAAACAGAACAACTTCCAAACATCCAACCGCAACAATCCTCTATTAGGGACGATCCCCCAGATAAAGAAGAGATAGTTTCCGCCATTCGGTCAATGGCGGGAAGGAAAGCTCCAGGTATAGACGGACTACCAACCGAACTCCTCAAAGCGGACCCGGAAATAACAGCCGATATACTCCTCACACTCTTCACTAAGGTGTGGAATGATGGAAGATATCCGACTGAATGGAAGGAGGGCGTCATTGTGAAAATTCCGAAGAAGGGCGACCTTCGGGATTGTGGCAATTGGCGTGGTATATGTCTACTTACTGCCGTATCAAAAATTATGGCTAAGGTAATTCTCAATAGGATTAGTGATGTCGTCGAGAGCACTCTCGAAGTTTATCAGGCTGGATTCCGTAAAGGGTCGTCTTGTACCGACCACACAAATACCTTACGGATAATATTAGAGCAGTCAGCTGAAATGGGTTCGCCACTACATCTCATGTTTGTGGACTTCGAAAAGGCTTTCGACAGCGTTAAGCGAGATTACATATGGAATGCTTTGCGTAGGAGAGGTATTCCAGATAAGGTCATAGCTATGATTAAAGAATCCTACGAAGATGCAAGGTGTCGCGTCTTGCATAGAGGAGAGCTGTCCGAGAGCTTTCCTGTGCGAACGGGTGTCACACAAGGCTGCATATTATCACCAGCCCTGTTTCTGGTGGTAATAAATGACATCTTGAAAGCTGCACTGGAAGGTGGGGAAGGTAAAGGTCTTCAATGGAGACTATTTAACATCTTAAGTCACCTTGATTATGCTGATGACGTGTGTTTGCTTGCACATACCCGTTCGGACTTAGAGTCAAATGTTCGCTCGTTGCATTCTAAATGCAAAGAGGCGGGACTGAAAATAAATGTGCGTAAAACCAAGTACATGCACATGGGTTCGAACGCAAACACACCGATTGTTCTTGATGGACAGGATGTGGAAGAGGTGCAAGATTTTTGCTATCTCGGAAGCATTGTCAGCATGGACGGCGGAGCCGAAAAAGAAGTGGAGGCTCGGCTAAATAAGGCTCGTCTTCGGTATCCTTTCCCCTTTCTGGAGGTTAAGAGAGATCTCCCTTCGCACGAAGCTGCGAGTTTTTGACGCATGCGTCAAATCCGTGTTGTTATATGGTTGTACTACGTGGAAAGTGACCGTTCGACTTACCAAGAAACTACAGACTTTCGTAAACCAATGCCTCCGACGCATTTTAGGAATATTCTGGCCAGAAGTAATCTCCAACGACGAACTTTGGAGTACAACTCGCCAGACTAAAATAGGTATTGAGATTCAACGGCGAAAGTGGCAGTGGATCGGTCATACTTTGAGGAAACCAGAGCAAAACATCGCAAAACAGGTTCTGGATTATAACCCTCAAGGAAGACGTCGGGTTGGTCGACCATGTAACACATGGAAGCGAGCAGTTGAGCAGGAGGCCAGAGGAATAAACAAGTCCTGGCAACAGCTTAAAGCCGATGCTCAGGATCGCGCCTTGTGGAAGAGAGTTGTTTCTGTCCTATGCCCCTATAGGGGGTCTTAACAGGAATTTGATTGATTGAAGGAAAATAATACCATTTTCTAAGAATAAGTCTTCTCAAAAGTTTCAGAAACATTTCAAGTTATCTGATAAACATGTTTAGCCTGTGGTCAATCATCTAGTACGGTTTGCATCAGTTCCGATAAAACCGGATCTATTTTGGTTTCTTCTTGAAAAGATATTAATTTCTCGTCTTTCATGTTTATAGAATGTGTTATTTTATAGATTTCATCTACGCTTTCCGCAATATCAATTGTATTATAATAACAATACAAAAAGTCTGCAATATACATTTTATTCATTTCAACAACGAATTCAAGTTCCAGCTTGTATTTAAGCAATTTATTTTCATTCTTCGTAACTTTCACGGATGCCACTTTATTTATGTCCTTTTCTTAATACCCATTACAAAATGTTTATGATCTCAAGATAAAACTGGTAAATTAAAGATCATTTCCATAACTTTCTGTAAAAAGTTTGTGTGCACAGCTATAAATGTTTATAAAATCAGGTATCTAGAACACCTTGCATAGTGTTAAGTATCCATGCTCTTATTTCAAATTTAGGAATCGCATCTACGTATTCATATTCTAAATTTTAAATTACGTCGTAGTCAATGCAGCTTTTGCCGTTAATTAGAGTACAAAGCTTTTGTATCTAATGTAAGAAAGCCTAACACTAGCCGAAAGTATAAATTTAGAAGTGTAATATTCTGCAAAAAGTATGAAAGAAGAAGAATACAGACATAGAAGAGCTTTAAACTTCCATTTCACCTGACTCTTGTTCTTTAGTTGCTTCGCGTGTAATTAAAATGCTATTAATGTATGCAGTGTTTCATGTTAGCTCTAGTCAAATATTCAAAATTAAAATAATAAATCAAGCAGCAAACTACATTTACGGTTGACTCGAGTATAAATAGAAGCGGGCATTCGTGAAGCAGCCCGTTTAAAACTCAGAAGCAAAAGAGTCGAGATCAGAAGTTGTGAGTTAAGACTTGGACACGAGAGTTCTAATTAAGAAGCAAAGGAGTGGAGAGGACAGATCCAAATAGTGAAGAAAAAGGAGTTGAAATTGAAATCATAAAATAAAGTTCACGCGAATTTTAGGTTAAAAGTGAACTTGTTGTTTTTGTTTATTTTTAACTGAAATCCAGCGGGCCCTTACTCCCTTCAATTGGTGTCAGAAGTGGGATTTCAAGTAAAAATGATTACTCGTCATTTTAATTGCGAAAAGAGAGTTCACGAGAAGTGTTTTTGTGACTTGTAAAAAATTTAGAATTTTCGGGAACTCAAATTGTGAAACAAGTGATCGTGTGGAAAATTCTCGTAAGGACAAATGGAGAATTTTTGAGAATTGTTACCGTGAAAAAAGTTCTCGACCTGGATTTTGTGACTGAAATCGATTGGCCGGTTGAAATCCTTGGACAAACAGAATGACAATTTTTGTGATCTGCTTCTGCGGCGTGATCTTTCTCGAATTATCATTCGAGATATTGTGCAAACATTCGTAGAGGACAGATAAAAATGCCGCCTTATGTGTAAAACTCATTTAAAGATGCTGGATCGAATTCAGAGTTTTGCCCTTCGACTTATTGGAGACGATACCATAACGGCTTTTATAGACTCCCTTGAACATCGCAGAAATGTCGGAGTACTTACCCTCGACTTCAGATACTTCCATGGCCGCTGTAGCCTTGAGATTAGTCGTCTTATCCCTCCCTTACATAAGTTCGCGCGCAATACTCGTGCTGCTGAGTGCGCTCATGAGTATACAGTTGAGCCACACACGGTGAAATTTAGGCAGTCGTTCATACCTTGAACATCCAAAATGTGGAATTCACTACCCGCGGCCGTTTTTTCCTAGTAATTATAACGTCACGCAATTTAAAGGCAACATTAACCGATTTCTTTTATCCTGTCCATCCTTATTCAATTAATTGTTCATTTTGTTTATTTTCATCTTGTTTCATCCCTTCCTAAACCGACTGGAACGCTACAGTATTAAAGGGTGACCCCTAAGTTCAATTTGGTACTTTAAAAAAAAAAAAATAAGATTTAAAAGTGTCCGAGCTGAAAGAAGAGCTCGGTAAACATGCGATGCCTATGGCCGGAAATAAGGCGGAACTTGTAAATCGGATGATGGATGCATTAGAAGCTGAGGAACACAATGCCGAAAACTACGAGTTCCCAATTGAACAGGGGACCAAGCCGATCAGCAGATAGTCTGACCGATTGACCAACAAATATTAGAGCGTGCTGTCGTTAGTTCTGGATCTTCGAACTCATTGTTGATACAGCTGATGCAACAGATGGTGGCCCAAAAAAGTCAATAGGCAACGGAGCTAAGCAGTAAAATAGGCCAGGAGAATATGAGAAAAGAGCAGGTAAATGAACTGAAACGCCTGAACCAGAAGCTAGAACACCGAATTCTACAAATGGTGAATAAAGTGGACGCAGATTGAAGAACAGCTGGACGCGAAACTTTTGAAACAATGAATGGTCCTAGAGCAGAAGATTGCCGAAAACACTGGAAGGATCGTAACCATCACCACTGAAGTAAAGCGGCTAAAAAGGGACTTGGATATGGTAAAAACAACGGGTGTCATCAAATCGGAAAGTGTCGTCAATAAAAACAGAAAGGCTTCATTCTTTGAGGGTCAAATACTGTGGACCTGGTACAAAACCCAGATTGAGGAAGGAGCCACTACCAATCATTGGTCGGATCAAGAGCGAGCAACGGCTTTGATATTGGCGCTACGAGAATCTGCTTCCGCAATCTTGCAGACAACCACCATCGAACATCACAGCAATTTTCATTTCCCGGTGCAGACCTTTGACCATCGATACGGTGCAGATCATGTGCGGGAGATCCATAAGACGCAACTCGCCAATCGTATGAAGTCCGGCGAAGCCCTGCAACAGGTGGTACAGGACATCGAAAAATTGCCGCTGTTATCATTCCCTAGCATGGAATGAATTTAACGCTCTGCAAGATATAGATCTACAACAAGCGTTAAGATTTGCAAGGAAGAAATACCGAAAGATGCTCTAGAATAGCCTCTAACATTTGAAACTGCCAAAAAATCTCGCGCAGCAGTAATCAAGTACGAGACATTAATGTGGAGACTGAGGAATGCGTCGTCCAAAGGGCAGAGTTTGCGAGAAAGAGCGAAGGTCGTGGAGTTTCACGGTGTTGGAACTGCGGACAGGCAGAACATCTACGATATAGTTATTGCAAGCCCCACCGAATGCCAAATCCTTGTCCTGAATGCGATTAAAACGAGAAACAACACATGATGCACAATAACAAACGTAAAAAGGTCAGTAAGATAACATCAACACTTCTCCAATCAAGCAATCTTCAAAGAATGAAGTACAACGAGCTGCACATCTTATCGATGAATACAAGGATAACTTTCCAACTACTGATGTAGACTACGGAAGAACGAACATTGTAAGGCATCGAATAAACACTGGAAGTGCAGTACCGATACGCCAATCTCCGAGAAGAGTTCCGTTAGCAAAGATAGACGATGTGAGTTCGATGAACATCTCGATGTACCGACAAGGAATCTTTGAAGCGTCAAACAGTCCATGGACATTACCAGTGGTACTGGTTAAGAAAAAGGATGCGCTGATAACAGAAGACTGAACGTTACCACTAAAGAGGACAGCTATCCACTGCCAAGTCTTTCAGCGGTTTCGAACAGCACAGCTAAAAGTTAGCCCAAAAAAGTGTACTTTGTTCAGTTCCGAAGTCAAACATTTCTAACAAATCGCATCTTCTAACGGTGTTAAAACTGATCTGGAGAAAATTATGGCAGTTGAGAATTGGCCAATTCCGCAAGATGAACACAAGCTGCGTATCTTCCTGGAACGGGAAACGTACTATCGCGATTTTGCAGACATCGGAAAACCACTCCTCCAGTTAACGAAAAAAGGAAGATCACTCGCTTGGAATCAGCAGTGTCAAAAGGCGTTCGAAGCTTTGAAGGAGCAACTTTGCCAGCAGCCTGTACTGTTCATATCCGACACCGGGCCAAATCTTCATCATTGACACCAATGCGAGTAATTCAAGAATTGGAGCAGTCCTTTCGCAGGAAATTGACGGACAGAAAAAAGTGCTGTCATTAGACAGTCGAATGCTCTCAAAATCCGAGAAAAACTACTGTGTGACCCGAAGAGAGCTATTAGCAATATGGACAAAAGTTCATCCTTTGAACAGACCGTGCATGGCCGAGGTAGCTACTCCAGTTCAAGAATCCAGAAGGATAAGTCGTGAGATGGATGGAGAGATTGGACTCCTATGATTTTGAGCTAGTTCGTCGAAAGGGAAGAACGCAAGGTAATGCTTTTACGCTTTCACGACGATCCAGCCAGCCGAACTGCAAGTGTTGCCACCGTCTAGAGGAAAAAGAAGTCGAAGAGAGTTTACGATTTGTAACAGCGAGCCAACGAATGGACCTGCAAAACGCGCAACGAAATGAGACAGATATTCCACTGATGGTAGGTTGGAAAACCATAGCAGAGCGACATCAGCGGAAAGACATCTCCGCCCGTAGTGAGGTTCTTTAAAGGTCCTGGGGGCAGTGTAATTCTCTCCACGTAGAAGACGAATTTTTGAAACGCAAATGGAGCATCTTATGCATAATATCATTCCATGTTCCAAAGGTTAAAGACATTTTAAAGCAGTATCAAGAAGGAACCCCCGGAGGCCATCAGGGTGTGAATAAAAGCTTGGCTAAGATAATGTAAAAATTTTATTGGATACATCTGCGGGATGATGTAGAAGATTTTTGTCGTAAATGCACTACCTGTGCTACAAGTAAGGATCCTCAGTGAAGATCGAAGAGCGAAATGCAAGAGTACAACGTTGGAGCTCCATTCGAAAGAATCGCAATTGGCACTGCGGGACCTTTTATGGAGTCAGGAAAAGGTAACCAATACATCTTGGTGGTCATTGACAATTTCAGTAAATGGTCTGAAGCTGGCGTATCTCAAATCAGAAAGCTACTACTGCTGCCAAACAACTTGCCTCGAATTGGGCGAGCAGATTTACACACAATTCGGTTTTATCCAAACTCGTGAACGAAAGACAACAAGAAAGGGATCAGCATATTCCGCTATTCTTGATGGCCTACAGGACCTAAGTGCACACGACGGCCGGAAAACCCACCATCTAGAGTCATCTTTGGGAGAAACATTCGGACCCCGCAAATCTCATGTGTGGAACACCACCGGATCAGCCAGCATCCTCAAAGGATTACGTTTCGGATTTACGACACCGACAACAGACGGTCCACAACCTGATCAGGAATAGAACCAACCTTGCTACTGATTACATGAAAAACCGGTATGATCTACGAGCCAACTTTTCAGGTTTTCAGGAGGGTGACTTAGTGTGGCTGTATAATGCTCGATTCCAGAAGGGAAAAATTTCAGGGTAGCAAAAATGTGTCGATCACAATACTTTATTATTAGAATAATAAAGTAAAAATATTGTTATTACCAAAAAAAAAAAAAAAATGTTTAAATTGTTTCCTATGGAGATGTTAAGACTACTTCTTGCTACTAATTAAAAAAAAATTACAGAATTGCGATTACGATTAAACTCCAATCCAGCAATACTCTAAGTAAAATAAAGCTTTCTGCAATTTTGCGAAATTTTTATTAATGTTACTTCTACTTCTACAATGGCAATACAGCTCAAATCGGACCTTGGCCTTCTGACATTCAGGTTCCTTAACACTTTTCATTACTTATTGTGGGTTGTTAGCCCTTCGCACAACCCTCTTTCTACGAATTTTTTTCGACCAAGGTATATCCAAGCAAGCAATGTGCTGGAATTATATATTATATCACAACCTTCGCATTACAAGACCAACACGCTACTCACTAGCCTACACCCTAGCTTAATTAATTTTACAATATGGTAGAAATTCGAGATCAGTAGCTGTTACACTTTCTGAGGAAACCGACGTACTAAAAGGGTGTGAAATTTTACCATTTAAATTTTTTACATCTAAATACAGGAGCTAACAAAACATTTTACACCAGTTTTGGGCTTCATCTATTTGATAGGTTATAAATATCGATGTATTGTATGTTATGAAATTGTTCTGTCTGTATGGAAGGTGGTTTAAAGAGTAAATTGCAAATTAAAATTATCGTCAAACTTCTCATTATATTCCAAATTTCTGATCAAAACTTGTTCTTTCAAAAAAAAATCGACTTATTCTGAAATTGCGGAAATGAGTCATTTTGTATGGAGTGAAGTGGAAGGGGTGACCTGTTAACAAATGCAACCGTACTCATTTGCCAAAAATGATGTGTTCAAAACTCACGGACAAGCGAGCTGATATTTTTGGTTGGCAATATGAATTTCAGTGGCATCAAAAATTTTTCTCCTTGCGTTAGTTTTTAGCACTTTTTTTTAACTTTACACCAAGCTTATAATACGCTCCGATTCCATCTTGAGTACAAAATCTAACCCTACCTAACTAACAATGTGTACATCATCTGTACATTCAAACATAGCTTTTCCATTATCATTATTTTTATTATTAAAAAAAAAAAAAAAAACCAAATGTAACTCAAAAATTAATTATCACAAATTATTCGAGAATTCTTTACAATGCGGCGAATGTCGTGTTTTTGGCATCAATTTAACCGATTGACTCCTCGTTAAACTCGAGATACTCTCACTCGGTTTCAGGAAGCGATTAATTCCAGCACTATCTCTATTATCGATATTATCGCTATTTTTCCGACTGTTGAGTGAAATCGCTGCGCTCGCTATTGAAATCACAGACGGTCGATGTTCCGGAATCGGTTCGTGATGAAATGAATTTCGTCCTTGAGTCCTTTCAATCGATTTTGTCGATGATTTTCGCGTTGTTGGAGCACTCAAATCGGTCGATGGCTGCTTAGCATGCGACGAATTAAATCGATTGTTGTACCACGAATCGCCAATGGTGCCGTGCCGATTAAAATAGAATGATTTCAGTGTGGTCTGTAAAATTTGATTGGATTTGTTCAATTCAGTGTTAAGGATTAATTTCGATGTGCTTACCTGCCGTCTATATTTTCGACCCATGATTAAGTCCTTGACTGTCTGTCGGTATTTCTCTGATAGTGCGCAATAGAGGAGAAAATTGCATGCAGCATTGACTGTAATTAGGTAATTGAAAATATTTCCCATCGCTAAATGAACATTTCCAATTTTTTGCGGAAGGTTCTCGGGTGGCGATGCTTCCGTAACTATGATGTAAATAGCAGTTGGCGTTTGGCAAATTATGAAAAGGATCACTACGGCTATTAAGGTAACTGTTATTTTATTTTCTTGCGAAATTGATGAAATTTTATTCTGGATAAATGGGAATAAAAAAGCGTTAACAAAATTTAATGAAGAGCAAAATGCTAAAAAAAATTTTAGTAGGTTCAGAAAACTCTAATCACCTTAATTTTCCGAGATTTTTCATTCGTCATTTCAATTCTCAACTTGTTCGATTGTTTAACAGCCAACACCAGAAATGTATTAAACGTTAATAATAAAATCAGCGGAATAAACGTAAATATAACTGAAGTACTCCACATGAAGACCTGCAAATATGTGTGATCGTTTCCCAGAGTTGACCGTTTTGCCTCCAAAAGATACAACTGTAAAAAAACCCAAAAATATTTAAAACTATGCCATCTACAAGATACCAGAGCAATCCTTACACATTCACAATTTTCTTCAGGAGCAATAGTAGTACTCGACGGTCCAACAGTGCTTCCATTCAGTCCATCCGTAGAAAGTTCTATGTCGTCCTGAATGTCCTCGTCCTCAATACCAGGTCGACTTTTGTAATCCTCAAAAATCGCATCGTTTTGATAGTATGAGTATTCCGAGTCGTATTGTGGCGTAAATCCTGCAGGACTTTCGTTCAATCGATTCGAAAATTTCGTACTCATTGGAGTTATAGCTGTCGTTATTTCTATTGATCCTGGGGTTTCGGTCGATAATTTCATAGCAGAAACCCACGGTAGAGTGCAATTAACAATAGGGATTTGCTGTCCGGTAGTCGCATTGGTCCACTGTTGTGGTCTACAAATTTCGTTCGTTTTGCGATCAACGTAATTCGGTGTATACGATAGTTGATACTCGAATGCTGTCGTACAGGTACAAAGCAGGCACAGTATAGCTACAACTGCAGGAAGAAGGAAAACAATTTAAGAAAAGTACTAAGAGTTTTCATCATCATGATTCGTCCTTCAAGTATTTCGATCTCTGATATAAGTTCGTTATAATGGGCAAACTATCCGAGCATGATATAAGCGTTGATGGTACTTACCAGCTATAACTTTTTTAGCCTTTGATTCGGTACAAAGCACTTGTCCTCGGATCGGATGGCAAACAGCGATGTAACGTTCTATTGTAAAGCTAACCGTAATGTAAATTGAAGTATATGCTGTGGAAATAGAAAAAAAGGATCTGTAATAAACGGGAAACTTTCTACAGGGTTGAGTTGAAGCAGAAAGCTAATATGGAAGATAAGGATATATGTAAGTTTGAATGAGTCGTATGCAGGGCCGCGTCAAAGGATATTGGATCCAATATTATTGTGGCTTATTCGCTTTAAGCTCCATTTTTTGCTAAAAATGACACGGCATCAATTTCAGCTTGATAGCCTAAAGTGTTTGAGGGTTATTTAGTAGATAGATAAACAGACAGACAGATGTTTACACGAACTCCAGGCCTTTAACTCATTCAATGCGGATAGCATGAACTGATGTGGTGGTAAGATTTGGCTTAGCCTAGGTTCTCCCACTTCTCCCAAATTGCTGATGGGCGTGAGGTGCTGTTCAGTTGTTTAGATAAGGTTACTGACCTTACCTTAACCATTATTCCAATATTGAAAACGAGAAAAAAAGCTATTTTCGTGATTAATCATTAACCAACAGCCTTCTACATCCAGTAGTGAACCAGATGAAGGGATGATGACCGATACTTCATCGCTGATTTGAACCAATCAAAACGTTTTGAAATTATGGATTCAACTATGGCTTCGGATGATGAAGATTATTTTGCTGAATCAGACGAAGAATACCAAGGAGTTACTGATAATATCCAATTAGAAAACATAACAGAATTATGATTGAGCGCAAAGCCCAATCATATGATACTTTAGATGAAATAGAAAAAATTTTAATATCAAATTCTTTCGAATAGTGTTTAGTAACTTTTGCATGAGAAATGGTAAAAGCAGAGGGGAGAGGTTTGTAATTCTTGTATAAAACACCAAACACAGTATGCAAAATGTTTCATGCTGAATTTAAAGCTTCTAGCTTTCATAATTTTCGAGGAAATTGAACAATTTGTGTATGGGAGGTGGCAGAGAAAGTGGAAAGTTTTGAAACATTTGAAATCTGCTTATCAACATTATAATCATATTGCTTTGTTACAATTTTAAAGTCGGTAGCTATCATATGTTCGAAGGAGAAATACTTTTCTTGAATTTCCAATGCAAACATTTTTATGGGGGGTGGTGGAAGGAGTGAAGCAATGCTCGTATTTAGCATTTATTGAAATTATTAAGGGACAAATTGTGGAAAAATTTAACATTTGTACTTTTTCTAGTTTCAATAAAAATCTTTTAAATGTATTTACCATGCATATGTATGGGTACCCCCTCAATTTCAAATCAAAACCAAATTTTTGGACATCAATGATATTTGTAATAGTACACTTTTCACAAAATTTAAAGTTGATAGCTTTGACGGTTTTGAAGAAAAATAACTTAATTAAAATTAGGTAGAAAGAGTGAGGTGAAGTTGATAGTTTTTCCAAAATTGATTGCAATTGTAATAAAATTTATTATGGCAAAAAAAGATTGTCTTAGCTTTGCTAGTTGCAATGAAAACCGAATAAATGTATTTCTGAAAGTTGTGCATTTGTATGAGAGGTGGTAAAAGGAGTACTCCCAGATCAATATTTTTTAGGCTAATAATATTCACACCATTATACTATCATTTAATTTTCAAGCCTATAGCTGAAATGATTTCGGAGAAAAATTAGTTCCATTAAATTACAAAATTTCATAAAATTTGTATGGGAGGGGTAGAATGAGTGGGGGATAAGGCCCGTTCACGAATTTAAAGTTATGTTTTTGCTAAAAATTACATATGACAAATTTCTGCACAAAAGTTATGTTGCAGACAGACCGGCAGACAGACGGTCACTCGGAATCGAAGCCTTTGAGCGATAACAAATATTTCTGTATCCTTGGCGACTCTGTGCGAGCATTATTTCTTGGCGTTACAAACGGTAAGGCAAACACAATATACTCTCAGATTTCATCTAGAGCATATTTTCCTATGACTTTTCCGTTAACATCACGACGAAAGCATCCCTGAAAAGATGTACGGTATGCTATTCCCGAAAAAATTACTTCAGTGGGTTGTCTGGACTATCCAAATTTTCCAGGGTTTTGCCTGGGCAACTATCTCATAGAGATTTCATGTAGGGTGCTAAACGATGTCGATTCCCGGTAAAGTGTATTCTTTGATTTTAGTCATACTTGGTTGGCAGTAATGATTGGTATCCTGCAAAAATGGTGAGGTCCAATGAAGTCAGACTCAGGTCCTTTTCTGATCTCATTGGACTGAAAACAGTTTGTTCATTTTCTTCAAAATCTGTTCTGGGATCCAAAAGAAGGTATCTCTCCAATTTTATTAGTGTCTGAAGGTAGTCCCAAACGAATTTTGATCGTATTTGAGAGGACTATAAAGCCAGGATTACTTTACTGTCTGAGAGGGTATAAATACAGGAACACATAATATACAGATGCGACATTGTGTGTGGAAGGTGATAGAGGGTCATTATATGTCGATAAATTTTAGGTATTGAGCTTAAATATTTCTAACGAAAATAGAATTAATTTCCAAAATTTGAGAAATTTGTTTGGGTGGTGGTAGAATGCGTGGGGAGAGTTTGCAATTTTTTTTTTCATATGCCTTTATGTGCAATGCATAAACACAATATTAGAGGAAAGAATTAATACGAATGGGAACGTAGAAGAAGTGGAGTGAAAATGATCGTAACGAGTGGTATGTTTTCGGTTGTACTAGCAACAGATCATATGGGGGATTGAATGATAGAAAGCGAACAGAAACCATTTACTATGAATATGGACTATGTGGAGGTGGAACTGTTTCACCCTGATATCGTTTACTCATTTTATTTCGAATAACTGTTCATTGCCAGCAGCAATTGAAAAATTCTACTGTCTGGAGTAGGAATCGAAGCCCCGATTTATTCGCTGTGAAAAAGGCACGCTGCCAGTACGGAGGCAAATGTAGATGGCATAAAAATCTTCCGAGTGAAATTTTATTTTTCTAGTTTTTATAATTCTAATAGAAATTGACAAATTTACTGATTTGAAATTTTATCGCAATATTTTTAAAATAAAACTCTGTCAATTCGTGCTTCTAACTTTCTTATGGAAGGGTATAGAAGAGTGAAGATTGTATGTAGTTCATTTACGAATTTAAGGCTGCTTTAACTTTATTATTCTAATAATAGCGTAATGTGTTTGATACAGAAAAAAAATTAGCTACCCCGAAATTTTGTTTTTTCGCGTTTCATGACTAATTTAGCATAAAAACTGTGCACCGTATGCCGTCCGTCGTACGTGTACGCTCCAACAACTTCAACGACTCATATTTCCGAAATCTTTATACATAGATAGAAATTTAATTTTTTTGATGGATTGTAGATATGGTAGGGAAATTTCATTACCTAACTTTTGTGGGGTAAACGGTGTGTATAAGTTTCAAAATCGCGTTTGCTACTAATACAGATAGAACGCTGAAACTCGTCATTCGGGCATATTGATTTATGGAGAGAAAAATGAAAATAAATTATTTTACTTTATTATTCTAATAATAGAATATTGTGATCGACACAGGAACAAAAAATTTGCTACCCTGAAATTTTTTTTCATTACTAAATTAGCCTAAATACGGGAAAAAAAAAATCCGTCCTGCCGTACGCCGTCCCACCGTCCCGCCGTACGTCGTACATATGGAGTCATATCTTCGAAACGATTTAAGGCAGAATGTTCGTTCTTAGGTGGATTGTTAATTTGGAAAGTGAGCTCCATTATCTAAATTTTGGGAAGGTTGGGGAAGGGAAAGAGTTTAAAACTGCATTTGCATCTTCACATCTTCACTACGAATTCAGGCAAGAAGCTGAAAATCATCACAGGTATAGAGAGAGTTGTGAGACAAACTCTAAAAATAATTTAAATTTTTTATCCATTAGCGTCCGAAGAATGGAGGGGGGGCTGAAAAGAAGTTGTCGGCCGTTTTTTTTCAAATGATTATATTTTCGAAACTACTCTAATGTAAAAAAAATCTTAATTAAAGACCGATTAGATAGCACACAGTTTCACCATAATCTACTGAAATGGAGGCTAATAATTGTAAGGAGGAGCGCTAGGGGTTGCTAAGAAAAACGCTTAAAAACTAATATCTCAACTATCTCTTAAGCTATGTAATTGAAACTTAAATCATACATTAAGCCATACTAGCGAAATACAAGAAAGATATAAAAGTTGGTCATAATAGTAGTGGGAGGAAATGGGGAGCATTTAAAAAAAGGTACAGTTTTCAAAATTTCAAACCATTTTATCTCAAAATTCAAAACACTATTAAGTTGACCTTTTGTCAAATTGTAAAACTAAATGATATATTATATCCGTAAAAATGTTAAGATGGAGGATGTAAAATACACCAGGTGGTGGGCCAAAATGTCGAAAATTTTCACTCATTTCATAACAGATACAAAGTAAAAATTTGCACGTGCATACATCCATTTCATATATACATACTGTTATAGATCTGGCAATGATCTCTCTCAAATCTGCCAGAACTATTTAGAATATTCTTCCAACATGTAGAGGGCCATAGTAAAAACTTCTAGTAACTTCTCAAAGACACAAACAATGACACCCGACGCCATCTAGTAACTTCCAGAATAGTCCAGACCCAGCAGAAAAACATACACCAGAGAAGGTTCGAGACTCGGATAAATCCATTATAAATAGCCAGAGCTCACGACAAGGAATTAGTTACTCAGTGACAGTTTCATGGAAAACACCTATCGGTGTAAGTAAGCGAAAGTGATAGATCGGCGGTGTTCCTGGGTTGTGCGAATTAAGTTTTTAGAGCGAATTTAGTGAAGTGATCGGGAAATTGTGTATAAAGTGCAATAAATAAATTATCCTTATATTTTAAAACGAATTGAATTTTCTTTGAAATCTGGCGAACCCCTAGCTCGCAACAATACAGAAAAAATATTAATTTGAACCAAAAGTGTTATCCACCAATGCGGGGCCCTAATATGCACTAGGTGTTGCACGTGTATTGAAAAAACACAAAAACTACAAAATTTTGAGTGAAAGTTCAAGCTCCGAAATTGAAAATTGGTAAATTCATTAAAAAGAAGCTTAAAAGTTAAAGATATTAACTAGTCGAATACCTCCAAAACTTCTAACCCCTCCCATACAAAAATATTTTTTCGACCATTCTTAAGAAATCAATTATCACAAAACCATTAAAAGCTATCACTTGAAATTTGGCACAAAGACTTCAAAAAATATTTCAAATAAAAATGCATCAAAAGTTTTGGAATCCCCTTGCAAATGTATGATTTCTACCAATTTCAATAAATTAACTAATAAACAACAAATTAAAAGCTACGAACTTGGAATTACGAACACCTTTCAAAAGAAATTTAACGAAACTGCATCACAAATTATGCTATTCATTCACATCCTCCATCCCTTCTCATACAAATGTATGGTTTCAAGAATATAAAATACACCGGGAATTTCATAGAATTTACTTCGTCTGTGAAACTAACATTCTACACAGCGAATTTTAAGCGCGATTCGAGCAATCGATTAAAAGATTATTGACATGGAACCATTCCTTCCATCGCCCCCCCCCAAACTTGCATAAATAAATAAATAAAATATTGATTATGTATACTGGAGCTATTGATCGTGATCGCAGTTAAGTGTTAAATAATTGACAACAGCCCTGTCCTAGAACCCTCATTCACATAGTTTTCCCTATCTATTCTAACCTGCATGTTGTCTTCCTACGTATCTTCAACATGTCCCAAGAATAATAAAGACTTGTTGGCAGATTTTTTTTATCCAGTGTGGTCCAGAGAGGTACAAAAGGGAGAGGCTAAAAACCAATTGTCGGCCGATTTGTTTTTCAAATGGGACTGAAGATTTTTATATCTCAATAAAAACGCACCCTTAAACTTTTTTTATGATTTGTTAATGTCAAAACGTCAGTCCAGGTTTACATTTTTATCGTGGTGAAGTGTATGATCAAGCAACGTTTTGAAATTATTAAAAACTACTTTTAAGCCGGTAGTCGCAATTTTAAGAGGGCTTACTCTAATTTTCGGTGCCAACAATCGGCGCAGAGACAGGCTATACGTGCTATAGTGGATAAATTCGAGTCAACATATTCACTATTGAATGCTCCTATGTCACTGAGACAGCGCACAGGTTTAAGTACCGAAAATATCGCAGCCGTAAGTGCTCCAGCCAAATCAGTCGACGCCGTTCACAGGAATTGGGAATCTCTTAGTCCACATTGTGGCAAATTTTGCATAAAGATCTTAGCCTACCCCTTTAAGGATCAAATCAGCTCAAGAACTGAAGCCTCTTGATCATTTGAAGTGCCGAAACTTCTCCGATTGAGCTCTGCAAAAGTTTGAAGAAAATCCTGAATTTCATCGAAAAATCATCTGCAGCGATGAAGCTTACTTCTGGCCTAATGTCTTTGTCAATAAGCAAAATATGCGTTATTGGACAGCATCAAACCCACAAGTGCTTCAAGAGACTCCAATGCATCCACAAAAAAGTGACCGTGTATTGTAATTCGACAGTATTTTTCCGTCGATGAATATGATCGCCATGCTACGGTCAATGGAGTTCGCTATTGTGCCATTTTGGAGGACTGTTTTTGGCTCGAATTGGATGGACTTAACATCAGTGATATGTGGTTCCAACAAGATTGTGCCACATGCCTCACAGCTGGTCAAACATTTGATTTATTGACCTATTGTTATGTCCTTATTGAAAAATTCTGCATTTTGCTCAAAATTTCAGGTTATATGGTTTTGAAGAAAAGTAATATTTTTGAAATTTCCTGGAATATGCATGAGAGGGTGTAAAAGGAGTTTTTTTTTCGAAATTAATAATTGCTTATTATAAAATAAATTCTGGCAAATATTTGTGCTTTTATTTTTTCTAGTTTCAATGGAAATCGATAAAAAATATTTTTCAAAATTTCACATTTGTATGGGGTAGAAGGAATGAAGAGATCGGAACACTCACTCGGAATCGAGATTTTCCTTTTTTTAAAGTTACCAAAATTAATTTAGGAGGTCACCCTTTAATGCTATGCACAGTTGAGTCAGAATAGAGAGGAGTATAAAGGATTTTGGGCGTGGAGAGACAAAAGTGTCGGTGCTACTCTTTGAAGAATTGCGGGTTATACTCTTTAGGAAAACCAACTGGTGACACGTTCCATAGCTTCGTAGTTCGAGAAACGAAAGATTGCCTACATTTCACTGTATGGAAGGAAGAAGTTTTGTTGGTATACTCGTGTGCATGTTCAGCTTGACGAGTACGACGCGGGGAACTGGAAGCAGAGGGAATTAGTTCGCAGAGTTCCGTACTGCGTTTAGCGTGGATGTATGGATAATAAATGCTGAGTACTACGACATTTCTACAGTTCTCCATGGAATCCATGGAAGCCGTGATGGTTTCATCTCCAAATCTTCAATAAGTCAAACCGCATGTTTCTGGACATGATCGAGCAACGCGAGATGAGTTTTGGGTGACCCAGCCTAAATTTGTGAATTGTACTCATAGCGAGGTCGAATAAATACTTTGTAGATGTTAGCAAGATCGGAATGCGTAAAACATTTTTTACATTTTCATAAAATACCTAGACGTTTGGAGGCATCAAGAGCAACTTCAAAGGTGTATTGACTTCAATTAAGGTGGCTACTAATCTTCATGCCTAGGAGAATAAAATTTTCTGAAGAGCAAAGTTGTGCGCCGTCAAAGTGTACATTGGAGGACGACGCCGGAACATCACGCAAGCTATAAGAGATAATAAGGATATTACGACTAAATTCAATTAAGAATTATCATTATCAGATTCAATATCTATTTAAATCAAACCTAAGCCGTTAAGATAAACTGCAGACTTGCATTATTATTATTACTATTAGGAGAACGCGTGAGAGCACTGCGACCTTCTTGGACTATTGTGCGTTTATAGCTCCTTCACCCTATTATAATTCAATACCTTTAGCTAATTTGAGAATCTTTACGGGAGCCGTATTGGCTAGTTCATCCGTAGAAAGGAAACCCTTTCCAAGATGACTGTGTCTTTTCATAGCTACTGCTTCACAGTGACATAGGATGTGTACTGTCGTTTCTGAGTCGAAACAAAGGCGAAAAATGTCGGTTTCAGCTAAGCTCATATTTTTGAGGTGGTGGTTTACTCCACTGTGCCCGGTCATTAGGCCGATTAGAGTACTAATACCCTTCTTGCTGAATTTTAGAATATCCTTCACTTTGTTTTTTTGTGGTAGGATCAGTTTTTTTGAAATTGACAAGCCTGGAAGTCTATTCCAGTAGATTTTATGTTCCTGTTCTACCCACTTTTTGAGTATGGGGTTGGAGTACCCTTTTGGTTATCCGCAGAATGGCTCTGGACCAATAAAGTTTGTTTCTGCACCGTTTTTTGCAAGGCTCTTCATTTTCCTCAATTCCCATGTGTCCTGGTAACCCACATTAAGGTTACATCATTCCTTTTCCCCAGGATGATTAGATTTTGAAGGCATTCCCATACTATTTTCGATCCGTGTTTATTGGATGCTAGAGCTTTGAGAACCGCCTGACTATCCGATAGGATATAAATGGATTTATTGCGATGACCTCTCCTTATATTTTCTTGGATGCATAGCTTCATTGCAATTAGTTCGGCCTGGAAGATTGTGGCTTTTTACCGAGTGTTTTTGACACCGAGAAGTTAGGACCTTTGACTCCGGCTCCTGTCCCCTCAGAGGTGCGAGAGGCATCTGTATACCAGATGGTTGATCCCTCTACTATTTAAGGTAGCATTGATTGCCAGTCCTTGCGTTCTCTGATTATAACTTTGAAGGGGTTTCAAAGTTGAATTTTGTCGGCTTCGCGTCCGATAGTGTGGAAGTTATAATATCTATTTTTGGGTCTTTTAGGATTTTGAGGTGACCTCTAAAATCCCCTGATTTATAATTGTTTTTCTCCTGTATGCGTAACACTCCTTTGATAGCTTCCTTTTTTATTTGGATATGTATCGGAGGGATGTTAAGGAACATTTCCATTGCCGCTGTCGAACAGGTTTTCATTGCTCCTGTGATACCAAGGCAAGATAACCTTTGGATTTTTTGTAGCGTAAGCTGTGCTTTCCGTTGTAAAATTTTAGTCCACCATATCGTTGATCCGTATGTGACTATTGAGAGAGTGACTGTTCTGTAACACCAGTAAATCATTTTGGGCCTTAATCCCCATTTTCTGCCGAATAAGCTTTTGCAGGCCCAAAATTGCTTTAGTGCTTTGGCATGAGTCCATTGTATATGTTTGTTCCAGTTGAGTTTACTATCCAGTATAACACCTAGATATTTTACCTCATCTGAAAAGAGTAATGATGTTCCATTTATTGAAGCAGGTACAATGTGATTTTTCTTTCTATTTGTAAATGGTACTATCTCTGTCTTACTTGGATTAATGTTTAAGTTCTTAGATTGATACCAATTCATTATCACCTCTAAGGCTGATTGTATTCTTTCCGATATTATTGAATCATATTTGCCTCTAATGATAATGACGAGGTCATCAGCATATCCTATTGCCTCGTATCTCTGGTCTGTTAGACGGTCCAGAAGCTCATCTTCTACAATTGACCAAAGAAGTGGGGATAGTACCCTACCTTGGGGACATCCTCTATAGTTCTGTGCAGTCACTGTGCTATCACCTAGATCCGTGGTTGTCATTCGGCTCTTCAGCATGGCGTGTATCCATTTTATCGTGGCCGTGGGGTGTATTGTCAAATGCTTCTTCTATATATAGGAATGCGCAAAGGGCAATTTCTTTATAGTCTTTTGCCTTTTCGATTTGTCTTACCAAACCATGAAGGGCTTACTCTGTTGATTTACCTTTTTGGTAGGCATATTGGTTGTTATTAAGACAAACCTTGTTAGGCCCCGTTCTTATGTGAATGTCCAATAATTTCTCCATCGTTTTGACAAAGAAGGAGGTAAGACTTATAGGGCGGTATGACTTTGGCTGTTCACTGGGACGGCTCCCTGCCTTCGGTAAAATACTACGATCGCTTTTAGTTTCAGATTAAGTTTTACTTCTACTTCTAATTCAATAAGAATTGTAATTAAACTCGTTTAAGTTTACTAAAATAATAAAAGAATAATCAAAGTTAATATTTCTGTCTTGTGTTTTTTTATTTAAAAATAATAAAGTAAATTTAACTCGCATGAGGGATAGATGACAAGACTGTGTTTTCGCAGCGTTAAACTCTTCTTTGCTTTTCATGCTCGATTCTAGGATTAAGTTGAGGCCTGAGCGCAACGAACCTAATGACTCGCTACGTTTGGAAAGTATAGAATGTCAGCGTGAGTTCGCAATAGACATGAATTCTACGTTATCAAGAGTACTGTCAACTGAAAAACTGTAGATTGAATTGAGAGTGCACAACAGAAGGTCGTTGATATAAGGAATACAGATGGAGATAAGACTGAACCTTGGTGGACGCCGGAATGGATTGGATACGAAATAGATGAAACGCCATCTAGTACAACTCGTATAGAGCGCTTACAAAGGAAATTCTTAATATACTATATAAAGGAAACGTTAAAGCCGATAGTTGTTAACTTATATTTAAGGGAATCATGCCAAACTCTGTCATAGCAAGGATTTGACTTTCGCTATATTTATGGATTTTGGAGAGACCCCAAATTTTTTTGTTAACTTGGCAACTCTGTGCGAGCGTTATTTCTTGGCGTTATAAACGGCAAGGTAAACACATACTCCCAGATTTGATCGAAAGCGTAAAATGACCATACAGAAAAATCAAAAATATTTAAAATATTTCCGACGGAAGATCCTTGAACCCCCGAAATACTCAAAATCGTTTTGGGCGTTTGTTAAGATTGTCAACTAAAACTTCATTAGATCTTCTACTACATCTACTTTTTCAGATGATGACAGAATTATTACGAAACTTGTTGAGAATGCATAAGATTAGCTTTCTGAGCCTGAGAACTTCACAAGAAACTCTAGGTTTTCACTAACGAATCAGAATCTCTCGTATAAAACTACTTGTCCTGATGGTATCACTCCCCTTTTATTATTAAGAATATTTTTTCCTTTCAAGCTTCTTCCTTCGAAATCTATTGTACCTGTTCCATCTGTTTTGTACCATGTACTGATCGTTTCTACCCCTTTACACACTTTTAAAATTGAGCGCGCTATAAAGTATAACGGCATTGTCCAGATAATATGCGAGCTTTGTGACAACTAAGTTTTAAAACGAAAGATTTTCAGATTTTGCCCAGTTTTATTTATTATGTGTGACGTTTCATCACACATAATAAATCAAACATTGTAAAATCCGGAAATTTTTCGTTAACTCTAGATAAAAGATAAATTTTTTAATCTTAAGAGATATGGTAGGGGAAGTGGTAGAGGGCGTAACGACAATGAACTAATTTTTTGACAGCACGCTAGAGTTGCTAAATACAAAATTTAAGATTCAAAAATCTAATAGGTACTGAGAAAATTAGTGCATTGGATTTAGTGAGATTGTGCAGTTTGTATGGGAGGTGGTGGAAGGAGGAGCAAGTTCATAATGACTTTTTCAGAAATTACTAAAAACATCATGTTTATGACATGTTTTAAATTGCAGATCAGTAGCATTCATACTTTTCAGGAAAATCGGCTTTTTATAAAGTTTCGAAACTGTGTCAGATTGTAGGGGAGAGAGTAGAAGGAGTGAAGCTAATTATCTAGTTTTTTTTGTTCTTGCTAATAACTTTAAATAAATATTTGGTGAACAATTTAGCTGTTTGTTTTGAGTATTTCATGAAAAAGTGCAATTTGTATGGCAGATGGTGGAAGAAAGGGGAAGACTCAAATAATTTTTATGCAGTAGATTTAAATCATCATAAAAGTAATATATTCCAAATGTTAGATCAATTGTTTTTATGTCTTTAGAACAAACCCGTTTATTGTCGAATTGCGAAATTGTGTCATTTTTAGGAGGTAGAAAAGGTAAAGTTAACCGCCTAGTTTTTTTTGGTCTTACTAATAAATCTAAATATATATTTAGTGGACAATTTCAGTTTGATAAATTTTATACGCACTGAGTAAATTGAAGAGAGCATTTCATGAAAAAGTGCAGTTTGTATGGGAGGTGGTGGAAGGAGGAAGAGGATACAAATAATTTCTATGCAGTAGATTGAAATCATCATAAAAGTATAATATTGTATTCCAAATTTCAGATCAATTGCATTCAAATTTTTCGAGTAAATCCATTTATTGTCAAATGGCGAAATTTTGTCATTCTGTATGGGAGAGGGTAAACGGGTAGAGCGATTTCGCTCGTTCACGATTTTGACCTTACTTTTTTGTCAAAAGAGACGTGTACAAAATTTGAACTTTGTAGCTCAGCGCGTTCTCAAGCTAGAGAGGACACGGACGGACGGTCAGATGGACAGACGGACGGACGCACGGACATCTAGTTTTGAGATTTATGAGTGATTATATGAACTTCTGTATCATTTATTTTTTTCTTCGAGCCTTATTTCTTGGCATTACAAACTTGAAATACTCTCAAATTTCATTTCAGAGTATAAACATAACAGGGCTACGATACTCTAGATGTCATCCCAAGAAATTTTGGATGGGGAGTGTTAGAAGGGGTGATAGCATTGAAATAATTTTTTCCCCATCATGCTAAAGTAGCTATAAAAATGTTTTATACAAAATGCTTACTCCAAAAATTGAATGGGGACTGAGAAAATTAGTGAGTTAGATTTAGTGAAAATGTGCAGTTTGTATGGGAGGTGGTAGAAAGAGTGAAGCGATTTTAGTGATTTTTTCAGAAATAACTAGGAATATTATAAAAATGACAACCCTTAAATTTCAGATTAGTACCATTCATACTTTTCAAGAAAATCTATTTTTTGTAAAGTTGTGAAACTGTGTCATATTGTATGGGAGGGGGTAGAAGCAGTGAAGCTAATCAAATATATTTTTCTGATCTTAGTGATAATACTAATTAAGTATTTATTACAAAATGTGAGCTCTATAAATGTTACATGTTCTGAGAAAATCGTCTTAGAGCATTTCATGAAAAAGTGTAGTTTGTATGGGAGGGGGTGGAAGGAGAGGGAGGACGCAAACAATTTTTCTACTGTAGATTGAAATCATTATGAAAGTAATACATCCCAAAACTCAGACTAATAGCTTTTACACTTATCGAGTAAATTAATTTATTGTTAAATTGCGAATTTGCGTCATTTTGTGTGGGAGGGGGTAGAAGGGGTGAAGCTAATCGTCTAATTTTTTTTTGCCTTACTAACAATTTTAAATAAATATTTGGTGCACAATTTCAGCGCGCCAAATTTTATACGCACTGAGTAAATTGGCTTAGAGTAATTCATGGCAAGTACAGTTTGTATGGGAGGTGGTAGAAGGAGGGGGAGGACGCGCATAATTTTTATACGGTAGATTGATATTATCATAAAAGTAATATATTCAAAATTTCAGGCCAATAGCTTTTATACTTTTTGAGCAAATCCTTTAATTGTCAAATTGCGCAATGATGTCATTTTGTATGGGAGGGGGTAGAAGGGGTGGAGCGATTTGGCCCGTTCACGAACTTGACCTTACTTTTTTGTCAAAAACGACGTGTAAAAAATTTGAACAATCTAGCTCAACGCGTTCTCAAGCTAGAGAGCGAACAGACGGACGGACAGACGGACAGACGGACAGACGGACAGACGGACAGACGGACAGACGGACAGACGGACAGACGGACAGACGCAAAGACGGACGGACAGACGGACAGACGGACATCCGGTTTTGAGATTTTTTAGTGATAACATTAACTTCTGTATCATTCATTTTTTTCTCCAAGCCTTATTTCTTGGCGTTACAAACCTTAGAGCAAACTTATAATACTCTCAGATTTCATCTAGAGTATAAAAATACGCACAAGGCTGATGATTTGCTTATTTATGATAATTTTCCACAGTTATAAATGATGTTAATAGTCACTGCGCATTGTTATTTCTACGGAATTAAGAAAATCGCAAGATATTCAAAATGTTCGCGACTTAAAAGATGTACCTAAAGGCCAAACTCTGAGCACGGCCTGTTCTGCTTAGCTTAAATAGGAACCCTAGCCACGAGTGAGTTTTTTATGCCATCGAATAGGGAAGGTTTTCGAACAATATTTATTCCGAATAGCCGTGCGTAAAAATTTTTGTTTTTAATTGTGAAAATTGTGAAAAGATGGGTAGCTGTTTCAAATTCTTCGGAATTTGGCCAACTATTATTCGCAATATACAGTAGCTTTATAATATAATTCAATTAATCTTACAAAAAATTAAATGAACATTGATATAAAAAAAACATACTTACACGCTGCATCGCATATCCAATGCTGTAATCCATACGTTCGCCAATAGAGCTCAAATCTAGGGTGATGTATGCTTGTTGTATGTTGAAAGGATAATACAAAAACCATCATTAAGTAGATTATGTCAGCTATAGCCAAAGCTGTTAGATAAATATTTGTTGATGACCGCATTCGTTTTCTGAAACACACAGGATAGCTATTTTAAATAAAAACAGTTTGAATTAATCCGACCCCTACATAGAATTCTTCTTCTTCATCAATGACACTACAGTAAAAATCAGGCTTTGGCCTTCTGACCTTCAAGTTCCTTAACATTTATTTATTATCGAGAAAGGGTTGTCAGTCCTTCGTACAACCCTCTGTCTACGAATTTTTCATTTCCCCAGAATGATATGACCAAGATATTCCCACGGAAGTAGTGTGCTGAATTATACAAACGTCGACCGGGATTTGAAATTCCGACCTTTGCAATGTAAACCAACATGCTATCACTAGGCTACATGCTAATCTTCTATTAGAAATGGATGCCCAAAATTGTTGACCCACTTCGATAATTTAAAAAATTAATTAGAAGCGGTTTCTAATGTAACTGAATTTTCAAATATGATTTCGAAAACTCTCGATGAAAAATAGCGGATTCAATATGACTACCAAAATTTAAAAATTTATAATATTTTTAATTATATTTAATATTGCGAGTCCAATATAAATCGGAACATTTCTCTAATATAAAGAATTCAATATTCCCATCAACTATCAAACAAACCTCACATGGTTAGCTAAATATAAATATTGTTTTTAGAACTTAATATAAAATTCCACTGGAAAATCCTTGATATAATTGCAAACAAGGCTTTTTGGTTTTCTTTTAAACTTCAATTTCGCCAAGTATTAACTTAGCCATGCTGTTCAAAGGATTCCACCTTTTGTTTACATCGTGAAGGCGTACGAAAAAATAAATTATGATTCCGAACACTTTGTGTAAACATAAGAGCCATAAAAGTTGCACACTACCGGCCGCCCATCGTCCTAGAACTCGAGGATATATGAATAAACTTTTTTAATTAAATCAGAACTTGATGAGACGAACAGATTGCCGACAAGTACTCTCCGTTTAATTTCAAAACTTTTAAAGGAGTTGGGCATCTTTTAAGAATGCGCTACTCGTATATGGTTTGTGGTTTCAAATGAAAAAAATCCATTTTATTTATTCGTTACTTCCACAAAACAAACAGAAAAAAATATTACATTCTATTATTTCAAAGAACAGTGAATGATGATGTCAGAATCGTCCTTGCTAGTTACGTCATTCTTTATGATGAGAATTAACTAAAATAATGTCCTTATCACTCGTACTTACCGTGTGAGGACAAGAACGCTGACTGAATTCCCTAGAATTCCAATGAACACAGTGCATGGTACAAGGATACGTTGAAAACAGTATCGGAGCGACTTTAGAGTCTCGTTATTCATGGTTCGATTATTTCAGAGGTGAAATGACGTAATTGTCGTCCTTCGAGAATTTAACGCTTTGCTCTATTCAATTCCCGTTCGTATTATCCTGGTCCTTTTATCTCCTATTGTTCAGGTCCGAGTCCGCAAACCCTGCAACATATACAAAATATTTAGTGTGTTAGATAATGATGGACAAGGACCTAAGACTAATCCTTGTTAAATGAATGCAATTTAATCAGGTACTTAATTGAAAGACACATTACCCGGCAGAGACGATGTTGTCCTCTATGGCTTAGGTTAGATCGAGTATTTCGAGAAGTTTATGGAACTAGTTTCCGACAAGGACGAAGAAGGTTTTAATTAGTTTCAATTTATACTAAATTAAAGCAGTCGAGATGATAGACGAAATTTTCAAATTGTCAGCAGTCGTTGCGATATGACCTGCCGCTACCAAGTCCAAAGGCTTTGCCATTATGTATGTTAGATTTATGCGGGCTTAATTTAGGAATATGTCGTAATGTAAGTTACTCTACAGTGAAAGCTAATTTCATTAATTCGAAATGGACAGGTACTCGTAAGTTAGTTTTAGTTGAATGCTGTCTGTTTGTAACTGATGACGACATGTGTGTTATGTACCTTGGGGATTAAGTAAAATCAAGATTGGTAGGGAAGGTGTATTTCATCTCATGTTGGTTTACAGCACGAGATATTTGAGATAAACTGCCCATAAACCTTCTAGACTGGCCAGACCCTGATAAAGTTCTTGTTTCTAGTAAAGTACTTTTAGTCAGCAATAAAAAATGAAACTAGTTCTAGTAATTCTAACTCTCAACATACCCCATATCAATAGGATCACATCTCGTATTTACATATTATATGGTAAGTTTCTGCTATTAAAGGGAGTTGTTGGTCTTCACGTGCCACTATTGCCGATAAACTTGATGCGAAGAAGTTTTAGTGACAATCATTTGCTGTTTAATTTTGCGATTTCTTGCAAGAGACCAAGGTTCTCGCACCAAATTAAAATCCCTTTACTCTGGAATGCTGCGGAATCTATGACGTGGAGTAGTGGACCCATTTCTGTAAGGAATCTGTTAGCGCAGCTTGGTAGCAAGCCTTGATAAATTGTACGATGGGTGCATGCTGAATTTTGGGTATTTCGTTATTTTTATACTCTAGATGAAATCTGAGAGTATTATAAGTTTGCCACAAAGTTTGTAACGCCAAGAAATAAGGCTCGGAGAAAAAAATGAATGATACAGAAGTTCATATAATCACTCAAAAATCTCAAAACCGGATGTCTGTCCGTCCGTCTGTCTGTCTGTCTGTCTGTCTGTCCGTCTGTCCGTCTGTCCGTCTGTCTGTCTGTCCGTCTGTCCGTCTGTCCGTCTGTCCGTCTGTCCGTCCGTGTCCTCTCTAGCTTGAGAACGCGTTGAGCTAGAAAGTTCAAATTTTGTGTACGTCGTTTTCAACAAAAAAGTAAGGTCAAGTTCGTGAACGAGCCAAATCGCTCCACCCCTTCTACCCCCTCCCATACAAAATGACACAATTTCGCAATCTGACAATAAACGGATTTCCTTGAAAATCACAAATTACATTGATCTGAAATTTGGAATGTAATACTTTTATGATGATTCCAATCTACTCTATAAAAATAATTTGTGTCTTCCCCCTCCTTCCACCACCTCCCATACAAACTACACTTTTTCATGAAATGCTCTAAGCCAATTTACTCAGTGCGTATAATAGTTATCACGCTGAAATTGTGTACAAAATATTTATTTAAAATTATTATTAAGACCAAAGAAAAGAGACGATTAGCTTTACCCCTTCTACCCCCTCCCATACAAAATGATACAATATCGTAATTTCACAATAAACAGATTTGCTCAAAAAATATTAATGCTATTGATCTGAAATTTGGAATATATTACTTTTATGATGATATAAATCTACTGTATGAAAGTTTTTTGAGTCCTCTCCTTCCTTTTACCACCTCCCATACAAACTGCACTTTTTCATGAAATGCTCTAAGCCAATTGACTCAGTGCGTATAAAATTGACCGAGCTGAAATTGTGCACTAAATATTAATTTAGAATTATTAGTAAAACCAATAAAAATTTAGGCGATTAGCTTTACCCCTTCTACCCCCTCCCATACAAAATAACACAATTTCACAACTTTATAAAAAGTCGATTTTCATGAAAAGTATGAATACTACTGATCTGCAATTTAAGACATGTCAAAAGCATGATATTCATAGTTATTTCTGAAAAGTCATTAAAAACTCGCCCCTCCTCCACCTCCCATACAAACTGCACTACTTCACTACATCCAATACACTAATTTTCTCAGTACCTATTAAATTTTTAAATCCTAAATTTTGTATAAAACATTTTGATAGCAACCTTACCGTCATGTGAAAAAATTAGTTCAATGTCGTCACCCCCTCTACCACTTCTCTTACAAAATTTCTTAAGATACAAAAAGTTCTCTTTCATCTAGAGTATCGCACGATTGGGCTTTATGCCCAATCGTACTCCTGTTATGTTTATTTCTTATTTTAAACTAAACTTATATTTTCATGTGTGGAAATGGTTGGAACTAAATTAATAAATATCAAAGTAAGAAGAAAACATTCGAAGCAGAAAAATCGTCACATCGAATTTTCCGTAATTCATTAAACGCATTTCACTTCGACGACCGGAAGAAATCACCTTTAAGTGCAATGTATGTGCAATTTTTGACTTTAGATACGCTAAAAAATAATGCTCGCATAGAATCGCTAAGAACATAGAAATATTTATTGTCGCTCAAAAGGTTCGATTCCAAGTGACCGTCTGTCTATCTGTCCGACTATCCATCTGTCTACAATATACAACAACTCCCGAATGCTTAGAGTTATCGTGTTTGTTGTATGCCATTTTTAGCAAAAAAGAAACTTTAATTTCGTGAACGGACTCCCTCGATGAAATTTCGAAATTTTAACAAAGAAATTTGTTTTTTTTCGAAACTTTTTTTTTTAAGGCACCGAGTGTAACTTAGGAGGCCACCCTTTAATGCGTTGCACAATTCAGTCGATAAAGGAAGTAGATTAACATTTGGAGTATTACGGAAATTTGTATGGAGAGAGAAGGAAATGACGGTGAACATTATTCTTGAAGGACTGGAGGTTATACCCGTTTGGAAAAACACTAGCCGGCAATGCGTTCCACAGTCTGGATTTTCGGGAAATGAATGACCGCCTAATTTTCACTGTACGGAAAGATAAAAGTTTGACTTTATACTGGTGCGCATATTCCGCTTAACGAGTATGTCGTGGAAAAGTTTAAAGTGGAGTGCCCATATTTCCGAACTTCATTACTATGGAAGTAGCGCCAGGGCCAGGGGGCTGTGCAAAAAACACTTAAATTTGAATATATCTACTATCTTTTAAGCTATGTAATTGAAACTTGGAACATATATTAAGCTGTACTAGCGAAATACGAGAAAAATATAACATTTGGACATAATACTAGTGGGCAAAGAAATGGGGAGCATTTTAAAAATGGTGCACTTTCCAAAACTACAAACCGTTATATCTCAAAATTGAGTGCAGATATCAAATTAAAGTTTTGACAGATTTTAGAGTTTTATAGTTTTTATTTTTGGTAAAAATTTTAAGTTGAAGGGTGTAAGGGGAGGGAGGTGGTAAGCAAAAATATCGAAAATTTTGAGTGATTTTTTTAGGGTTCTGGCGAAAGATACAAAGTTTAAATTTTGCATGTGGACACAATTATTCGATATAAATAGAAATAAACTGCCAACAAGTCGGGCGAAACTTTATTATTCTTGGAACAAGTTGCGGATGCGTGGAAAGTCAATATGCAGGTTAGAGTGGTTAGGGAAGACTAAGTGAAAAGGGGTTCTTGGGCAGGGCAGTTATCAATTTAACACTTTGTGGAAACGTTCAAAAGCTCCAGTACATATAATCAATATTTCGTTCGTTTATTTATGCAAGTTTGAGTTTTGTGAGGGGAGGTTTGGGGGGTGATAGAAAGGGTCGGTGGATGTTAATAGTTTTTTAATTGATTGCTTGAATCACGTCAAATATTCCTTGTGTAGAATGTCAGTTTCATAGACGAAGTTGCATAGAATTTTCATAAGATTCAGTGTGTTTTACATTCACGAAACCAAACATTTGTATGCGAGGGGGTAAAGGAGGTAAAGGAATCGTAAAAATTGTGACGCAATTCTATTTCATTTGTCATGTAGTGTGCTTGTACAAAATTTCAAATTCGTAGCTTTTAATTTGTTGGTTATTAGTTAATTTAATGAAATAGGTCAAAATGATACTTTCGTATGGGAGGGGGTAGAAGGGCAAGCGCGATTGCAAAACTTTTAAAAGAATTTCATTTCAATTATTTTTTCAAGTTTTCGTGCAAAATTTGAAATGGATATCCACATGCCAAATTTAAAGTTTCTATCTTTGACCAGAGTCCTAAAAAAATCACTCAAAATTTTCGACATTTTTGCTTACCACCTCCCTTCCTTTACACCCCCTAACTTAAAATTTTTATCAAAATTAACTATTGTATAGCTATACAATCTGACAAATTTTCAATTTGATATCTGAACTATTTTTTGAGATATAAGGATTTGTCATTTTGAAAAGTGCGCCATTTTTGAAATGCTCCCCATTTCCCTCCACTACTATTATTTCAACATATTATATTTTTTTTGTATTTTCCAGTTATAGCTTAATAAACATTTTAAGTTTCAATTACATAGCTTAAGAGATAGTTGAGATATTCATTTTTAAGTGTTTTTCTATGCACCCCCCGTGACCCTCCCCCTTACAATAGTTAGCCATTTTCTAAGCTGATTCCAATGAAACTATATGTCATCTTAATGGTCCCAAAATATGAATTTTTTCCAATAAGTAATTTCGAAGATATAGTCATTTGAATAAACAGTTCTGCCGACAATTTGTTTTTAGCCCCCCCTTTTCGGACGCTAATGGATAAAAAAATTAAATTATTTTTGAAGTTTGTCCCACAACCCTCTGTCTACTGATTTTCAACTTTCTATCTGCATTTTTGAGGGAGATATTAGCAAGTGTAGTTTTCGACTTTTTCACTCCCTCCGCCTCCCCCTTCCACCTAACACCCCCCAAAATTTAGAAAATAAAGCTCACTTACCCAATCAACAATTCACCCAAAAACGAACATTCTACCTTTAGCGGTCTCGGAGATATGAGTCCATATGTACGGCGTACGGCGGGACGGATTTTATTTTTGCATTTTTAGGCTAATTTAGTCATGAAACGCGAAAAAAAAAATTTCAGGGTAGCAAAGTTTTTTTTTTCTTGTGTCGATCACAATACTTTATTATTAGAATAATAAAGTAAAAAATAGTAATTTGTTTCACAAGTGTTATATGTATACACCGACATTCCTGGTCTAACGTTCACAAAGTGTTTTATGTGCAATGAAAAAGCACAAAAACAGAAAATTTTTGAGTAAAATTTTAATTTTTTTTTTATTTTGATTGACCATTCTACGAAATCAATTGTCATCCAACTATTTAAAGCTATCAATTTAAAATTTTGCACAAAAACTTTTAAAAATAGTTTAAACTAACTTACGTCGAAAGTTTTGAGATTGCGCCTGCTCTTCTACCGCCTTCCATACAAAAGTATGATTTCGACAAATTGCAATAAATCAACTAGTAACCAACAATTAAAAGCTACGAATTTGAAATTTTTTACGAGGACTCAAAAACGAAACAAAATAAAACTGGATCACAAATTTTTCGATTCACTTACCTCTTCTACCCGCTTCCATACAAATGTTTGGTTTCACAAATGTAAAATATACCGAATTTTATGAAAATTCCATGTAACTTCATGATTAAAATAGGCAGAAGTGGCAGTGGATTGGTCACACTTTGAGGAAATCAGATGGAAATATCGCCAAACAAGCTCTGGACTATAATCCTCGAGCAAGACGTTGGGTTGGTCGACTATTTAGCACATGGAAGCGAGCAGTTGAGCAGGACGCCAGAGGAATAAACAAGTCCTGGCAACAGCTTAAGGCCGATGCTCAGGATCGCACCTAGTGGAAGATAGTTGTTTCTGTCCTATGTCCCTATAGGGGGTCTTAACAGGAATTTGGTTGGTATGTAAATTTTCTATGAAACTGAGATTCTATATAGAGAATATTGGACGACATTCAATCAATTAAAAAATTATCAACATCCACCCACCCTTACTATCACTCCTCCCCCCTCACCTCATTACAACCAAAACTTGTATAAATAAACGAATGAACTATTTATTCAATGCGCTGGAGCTATAGATCGTATCCGCAATTAAGTGTTAAATTGACAACAGCCCTGCCCAAAAACTCCCTTTCACTTAGACTTCCCTAACCACTCTAACCTGCACTAACTCTAACTTTCCATGCATCTCCAATTTGTCACAAGAATAATAAAGTTGCGCCCGATAGTTTGATGAAGTTCTCAGCATTATCTGAAACGTCACGAATAATAAAGCGTAACAGCGTTGAATCCGGAAATCTTTTCTTTCAATTTCAGATTCGAATCATCTAAAACTTCCAACTTTTTCTGCCACCTCCCATACAAATTCCAAAAATTGTTCAATTTCCTCGAAAATTATGAAAGCTACAAACTTTAGATTCATTTGCATAGTTTATGTGATAGTCGAGATATTAAGTTTTAACTGTTTTTCCTTGCGCTCCTCCTGACCCACCCCCTTATAATTATTGGCCAACATCTTAGCTCATTATATTAGATCTGAATGCCACCTTATTGGTCCTTAAATATGATTTTCTTAATAGTAAGTAGTTCCGACGATATAATCATTTTTTAAAAAAAAAACTCGGTCGACAATATGTTTTGCCTCCCCCCTTTTCCATAGAAAAAAATAGATAAAAATGGATAAAACATCAAATTGTTCTTATATGTAGTTTGTCACACAAACCCATCTCTATGTGCATCGATTGCCTACTTCCTAGCTACAACCATGGTTGACATATTCGAATTAGTATTTTTCAATTCTAAGGGTCCATTCGCCTCGCCCTCAATCTGACCACCCCACCATATTAGTGTCTGCCTGATATCTGCACTCATCTACAATCCACCAAAAAATAACTTTCCATCTTCAAGGGTTTGGGTGTTAATGTGCGCTGAGCATACACTTACGGCGGACGGCGTACAGACAGACGGATTTTTTTATTCTAGATGAAATCTGAGAGTATTATAAGTTTGCTCTAAAGTCAAGGGTACAGAATATTTGTTGTCGCTCAAAAATCTCAAAACCGGATGTCCGTCCGTCCGTCAGTTCGCTCTCTAGCTTGAGAACGCGTCCAGCTAGAGAGTTAAAATTTTGTGTAAGTCGTTTTTGGCGAAAAATTAAGGTCCAATTCCCATACAAACTGCACAGTTTCACTAAATATAATACACTAATTTTCTCAGTTCTTATTAATTTTTTGGAGGTTGCATTTTCTATAAAACATTTGTATAGCTACTTTAGCATGATGTGAAAAATTTAGTTGAATGCTATCAACCCTTCTACCACTCCCCATACAAAGTTTCTAAACCGATTTTATCAGAACTTATAACATTTATCAAGCTCATATTTTGAGCCAAGTACTTTATAAGCATTATCAATAAGATCAGAAAAAAATAACTGATTAACTTTACGCCCTCCCATATAATATGACACAGTTTCACAACTACACAAAAAACCGATTTTCTTTAAAAGTATAAATATCACTTGTCTGAAATTTAAGATATGTCAATTTGATAATATTCGTTGTTATTTTTGAGAAAAATCACTAAAATTCTCTTACTCCTTCTACCACCTCCCATTCAAACCGCACTATTTCACTAAATATAATGCACTGATTTTGTCATTTCCTCTTCAATTTTTGGAAGTTGCACTTTGTATAAAACATTTTTATAGCTACTTTAGCATGATGGGAAAAAATTACTTGAATGCTATCACCCCTTCCCCATACAAAATTTCTTGGAATCATAAAAATTTCTGTTTCATCTAGAGTATCGTAGCCCTGTTATGTTTCTATTTTGCACTTTTAGTCATAAAGCGCGAAAAAAAAGCGTAACACAATTTTTTTTTCCAAATCGATCACAATACGTTATTATTAGAATATTAAAGTAAAATGCATTGTGCCTGCAAAACTGGGTATCTAAAAAGATGCGGCTGCAGAAAAATGGGTCTGAAATGCAATTCCTTGTGTAAACCATGCTAATAGTGAGACAATATAGAATAAACTAGAGGAGAATACTGAGAAATATACGACTAACTTAACTATCGAAGACAGAAGTAACGAGGAGCTCCTAGAATTAGTGTAGAATTTGAAATTTCCGCCCTTTAACAAAAGAGCAACTTTTATTTATGTAATCAATCCTTTTGTTTAATCTTGCAACTCAATTTTCTAAGTTGTAACTACATGGCCTAAAAAGCATTTTATTAATAAAAATAACATTATTATAAAAAAACTTAAAATCTGGAAGAAAAAGATCAATATTTCGACTCTGAATGGGTTAAATTAACTTTCAAATATCGCAAATTCTTCGTAAGGATGTCTACGATATAACTGGATTATAGAGGTTGGATTTAAGCCTCCTATTTTTTTATTTTTGAAAAGCCATTAAGAAAAAATTACTTGAAAAGATATTTTGCAATAAGTTGCTAAATGTGGGCTGAAATTCGATTCCATTATTTAAATTGCATTTATTAGGAGGCAATGTCGTAAGTTTTGGTAAAATGTCTTTTTAACAGTTTGTGAGATAATTTAAAAAAAATTAGTTTTTCAATTTAGTTTAGTGGAACGTCAAAAATCTCAAAAAGCCTCTAAGACAGCAGAAAATTTTGCAAATTTTATTATTTTTCGAGCCTTTTCCCCCACTCTCCTATTGTAGTAGTTCATGAAAAAAAAAAAAAAATCAATGACATCAAGATTGCAACATTTCCCCAAACATACCTTTTTTGAACTAATTTGACTGGACTATCAGAAGATGTGATTTTTAGAATTACGGAAATATCCTGATAAAGTCACAAGGATGTTAGAAAGCATACGAAAAAAAATGATCCCTTTCGTCATTTTCTAAACTTGAAAAATGAAAGTGTTTTCTAAATTTACTCATCTGCCAAGACCGCACACGCTTATCAATGGCTAATGTATCACTATGGCCGATTGTTAGGTGTCGTCATTGTAATCCATTTACCAATGTTGCGTCTATGAGTCGCGACAACTGATTTCTGAAGTATCTTCTATTTATGTTATATGTATATGACAGACGCGTCAAACAGTTGACCTTCAACTGTCATTTTCTTGTTTCTTTAAAAAACCAAAATATGTTATAAAGACTTACACTATGGGGTACATGATCGAGTACAAATTGTTAATTGCTTTTATTCATCGTTTCATGAAAAGAACTAAAATAATAATAGTTGTGCTATATTTCAGTTTATTTAGTTACCTAAAACAGTCAGTTTATGCATCGAGTGCGATAAAAACACGAAAATCATACACGCATTTCGACATTAACGAAATAAACAGAAAATACGAAATATAGCATTTAAGCAGATCTTTGCGTCGTTTTTGTCACACCTATAAATAGTATCTCGTCTATTTTTTAATGTACGAATACAAAATAGCAACTTTGGGCTGTGATGACATGAATTTTTGCGCTTCTTTCTCGTGAGCAGAATAGAATGGAGTACAGTAAAATCAATGAAGTTGCTACATTTCCGAAATGCCACTTAAATTTCGATACGACACCTTTTATAGCACCTGTCACCTTGTATCGAATTTGAAACGTGCCAAAAACATCAGGATGCGCACTGTAACGACATATGACAGATTCGTTTAATAGAAACACTAGATATGTATCCTGTTCTGGAGTATGACAAAAGAACACCATCAGTTTGTATGAAATGTGATCACAAAATTAAACCCGACAACAGATGATAATGATAGTTTCAGGTTCTGTTTCCAAATGTTTTAAATTCATGTCATATTAGCATTTACAAAGTATCGGTAATGATTTACAATAATAAAGTTCATTTTGAGACAACTTAGTACTTAGAACTATACACAACTTTCAAGTTTTCTCCATAAGAGAGCGACAGGTGGATTGTTATGGAACTAATAAGTATGTTGCAAGCGAATGAGAAGTGTGAATGATGGTGAATCATTAGAGAAAAATCATTTTCATAAAATTGCTGGATTTGGGAACATCGTTAATCTTAATAAATATGCGAAATTCGAAAAAGATAGTTTTGGAAACAGTTCTGCTAAGCTTTTTTTTAGGAAAATCTTGAGGAATAACCATGAGAAAAGTTTTCATGGTATGAAAAATGTTCTGTTGTTTTTTTTTTTTTTTTTTTAAAATACATTCTGATAAAACCTATTTTACTTTATTATTTTAATAATAAAGTATTGTGATCGACACAGAAAAAAAAAAAATTTGCTACCCTGAAATTTTGTTTTTTCGCGTTTCATGACTAAATTAGCCTAAAAAAGCAAAAAAAAAAAATCCTTCCCGCCGTACGCCGTACATATGGACTCGTACCTCCAAGACCGTTAAAGGTAGAATGTTGATTTTTGGGTGGGTTATTAACTTGGTAAGTGAGCTCCATTATCCAAATTTTGGGGAGTGTGGGGTGGAAGGGGGAGGCGGGGGGATGGAAAAAGTCGAAATATACACTTGCTAATATCTTCACCACGAATGCAGATAGAAAGATGAAAATCAGCACACGTATAGAGAGAGCTGTGGGACATATTCCAAAAATAAGGAAAAACACTTAAGAATTAATATCTCAACTATATCTTAAGCTATGTAATTGAAATTTGAAAAATATACTAAGCTATACTAGCGAAATACAAAAAAAATATAAAATTTGGTCATAATAGTAGTGGGGTAAAATGGGGAGCATTTGAAAAATGGTGCACTTTTCAAAATTAGAAATCATTATATCTCAAAATTGAGTACAGATATCGAATTGAAAATTCGTCAAATTATAGAACTACATAATTTATTATTTTGATAAAAATTTTAAGTTAGGGGGTGTAAAGGGAGGGAGGTGGTAAGCAAAAATGTCGAAAATTTTGAGTGAATTTTTTAGGACTCTGCTCAAAGATAGAAACTTTAAATTTTGCATGTGAATACATCTATTTGATATACATAGAAAAAAAATAATAATTTGATCCACAATTGTTATGAACCGACCACCCCGGTCTAATGGGCACAAGCTGTTTCATGTGCAACGAAAAAAACACGAAATCTGAAAATTTTTGGATGTAATTTTAGGGTAGAAACTTGAAAATTTGGGAAATACATTTAAAAAAAATCCCTAAAAGTATAAAATATTAACTGGTTGAATACCTTCAAAACTTCTACCCCGTCCCATACAAAATTATTTTTTCGACCATTTTTAAGAAATTAATTATCACCTAACTATTAAAAGCTATCCATTTGAAATTTTGCATAAGAACTTAAAAAAATATTTGCAAAGAAATTATTTTAAAAGTTTTAAAATCACACTTGCCCTTCTACCCCCTCCCATACAATTAAAAAGCTATTAACATCCACCCACCCTTACCCCTCCTCCTCCCCTCATAAAAACCCAAACTTGCAGAAATGAATGAAATATTGTTAAATTGACAACAGCCCTGCCCAAGAACTCCCTTTCACTTAGCCTTCCCTAACCACTCTAACCTGCATATTGACTTTCCACACATCCGCAACTTGTCCCAAGAATAATAAAGTTTCGCCCGACTTGTTGGCAGTTTATTTTCTCATTTCGTCATCCATTTTTTGTATTTGGTCATTATGGTGCTTCCTTTGTTTTCGTCTGCAGGTCTTTTTCGCATGTCGCCTAAGCTCGTCATATCTTTCTTTTTTGGCTCGTGTTGATCGTTCAGTAAAGATTTTGTAAGCCTCGTTCTTTCTATCTATTGCATCGCGACATTCTTGGTCGAACCAATCATTGGTTTTTCGCCGTGCTTGATATCCTAACACCTCTTCTGCGAAGGATTTGATGCCGTCTCGCATTTTCATCCACGCATTATCCACTGGCATATTTTGGATGTTTTCATATATTGGTGTCAGGTGTTTATTACATGCTAACATGTAAGCCTGCACCACCGTTTCGTCGTTAAGCTTGTCGACATTGAATTTGCGAGCTCTACTCGTTTTCGAATATCCACGACAAGCTATTCTGCATCGATACTTAGCTCTGACTAGATAGTGACCAGAGTCACAATTCGCACCGCGAATAGTTTGTACATCAAGTATGCTGGAAGCAGCCCTTTTCTCGATTAGAACGTGATCTATTTGGTTGAAAGTGTAACCATCTGGTGATACCCACGTTCGTTTGTGAATATCGCGATAGGGGAAGCACGTAGAGCTTACTATGATATTTTTGCTGCTTGCAAAATCGATAAGACGTTGGCCATTGTCGTTGGTTATGTCATGGAGACTGTGCCCTCTTGTTGTTCCTCTATGAGCCTTCTTTAGGTTGTCTCTAGGGTGGCGTAAAATTCGTCTTTAGTTATATCGTCCTTGTCTTCTGCTGGTGCGTGAACGTTGATCAACCAAGTGTTGAAGAATTTAGTCTTTATTCGGATTGCACACAATCTTTCACTTACTGGTCTGAAGCTTGTGATTTGCTGTTTAATTTTTTTGTCAACGACAAAAGCGACTCCAAACTCTCTGCTTCCCGACAATTTTCTACTTGGATAGATTGTGTGTGATCTCATGTCCATGATTTCGTTACCGAGCCATTTCGTTTCTTGGATGGCAGTTATGTTAATGTTGTGTTTTGCCACTTCTTCAAGGAACTCTTTCAGAGCTTCTGTCCTAAATAAAGATCGAACATTCCAAGATCCAATAGAGAAGTCCATTTTTCGTTTTCGGGGTCGTTGCCGTTGAGTCCATCCGTTCCGAGGCTGTTCTTCAGGTTTCTGGACAGTGTTCTTTTTCCGGTGATGCGTTGTCGGCGCCTCGCCCAACCCCCGACCTAGAGGACCTACTTTCTTATTACACCCTAGTAGAAAAGGGGTGGGAGTTTTGATCTGCTGGAGTTCTCACAGCTATGCTGCAAGTCCAACTATGTCATATTTTTGACTATTTCCTGAGACGCACTGGTGTTACTGGCCATTCAGGTTAACTCCATGTTCCCTCCTCCTTTCTCAAACCGGGCTTGGGACCGTCTATGGCGGATTTAATCGATTATCTATTTTAAAACTTTGGAAGTAGAACAAAAGTCTACGGCAGCACCTTATATTGAGGTTCTGGGTTATTGGAAGCTTTAATCAAAAATCCATTGATGCACATTTTTTCAGTAACGCAAATATATTTATAAAAAACAAAAACAAAAACTTTTCATAGCAAACTTGAAGAGAAATTCATAAAAACATAAAATATTGAATCGATAAAAATCTACGGCTGTCAGTGCTGGCTGACTGACTAAACCTAACGGTATTTCTTCGAAATTTGTTTATTTTTTCTTACTGTCATGTGCAGCTGCAACTATATTATAGGTTTATTGCTAGTTTCGAACTGTAAGGACCGCAAAACGTCATCGCGAAAAGAAATTTCTAGTGATGTCCGAAATTTGGTCATCCAGTATAAAAAAGGCAATAAATCGTGCGATATTACTGCAACTAAAACGAAGAACAATCTCAGAGCATTAAATTCTAATGGGTTTCAAAGCAGAACTCCCCGTAAAAAACCCATTAAGATCCGCCAAAAGCGGACTTCTGCGCCTCAAGTTCGCCAAGGACCATATCAATAAGAACAATGATTTTTGGAATCGAGTCCTTTTTACCGATAAGTCGAAATACAACATGGTCGGGTGTTATGGTCGCAATAAAATATGGAGAACAAAGAATACGGCTTTAGAGAACAAACATTTGATTCCTACTATCAAGCAAGGTGAAGGTAATGTAATGGTTTGGAGAGCCATAGCTGAATCTGGAGTCGGCAGATTGGCTTTTGTTGGAACTACTATGGACCGCTATGTTTACAAGAACCTGTTGGAACAACATTTAAGGCCATCAGTTGAGAAGTTGTACCTTAGTTAGTTGGATTTTCCAACAGGACAATGATCCGAAGCAAACAGCACTTTTCGTCAAGAACTGGTTGTTGTACTACGCTCCCAGGCAGCTGAATACGCCTCTCCAAAGCCAGGACTTAAACCGGGGACCTTTAGGAGCGGAAAATTCGAAAATTTTGCATAAAAAATTAAAATTTGTTTAAGGAAGCGCTCATTACAGAATGGAAGAAAATTACATTCGCAGAAACTGGTAATTTAGTCGCGTCTATCCCCGAAGCATGCTAAAGGGGGTCCAACCAAGTATTAAGCCAGCAAATAATTTTAAAAATTCCGATTCGTTTAGTTGGAAATTTTTTGTGTATAAGTCAGCCAGCACTGACTGCCGTAGACTTTTGTCCGTTCAATTTTTTATGTTTTTATGAAAGAGGGAAATAGTCAAAAACTTCAGTTACTAATATCTCCACCACGAATGCAGATAGGAAGCTGAAGATCAGCACAAGTATGAAGAGGATTGTGGGACAAATTTTAAAAATAATTTAATTTTTCTATCCATTGGCGTCCGAAAAGGGGGGCTAAAAACAAATTGTCGGCCGAATTATTTTTTCAAATGATTATATCTTCGAAATTACTAATCACAAAAAAATCATGTTGTGGGATCATAAGGTGGCATATAGATCCACCAGAATCAGAGGCTAATTATTGTAAGGGGGAGGGTCAGGGGGGTGTAAAGAAAAACACTTAAAAATGAATATTTCGACTGTCTCTTTAGCTATGTAATTGAAACTTGAAACGTATACTAAGCTTTACTAGCGAAATATGAAAAACAACTATTAAAAGCTATCAATTTAAAAATTTGTATTAAAACTTACAAAAATAGTTTAAATGAAATTATTTTAAAAGTTTTGGAATCGCACTTGCTCTTCTACCTCCTCCTCCCATACAAAAGTATGAATTTCAATAAATCAACTAAAACCCAACAAATTAAAAGCTACGAACTTGAAATTTTGTACGAGCACCTTACAAGAGAAAGGAAAGAAAATTGCGTCACAAACTTTACGATTCCCCTACCTCCTCTAATGTAAAATACACCGAATCCTTAAAATTCTATGCAACTTCGTCTATGAAACTGATATTCTATACAGAGAATATTGGACGTGATTCAAGCAATCAATTAAAAAACTATTAACATCCACCCACCTTTACTATCACCCCTCGCTCCTCCCCTCATAAAAACTCAAACTTGCATAGATAAACGAACGAAATAATGATTATATGTACTGGAGCTTTTGAACGTTTCCGCAAAGTGTTAAATGGACAACTGCCCTGCCCAAGAACCCCCTTTCACTTAGTTTTCCCTAACCACTCTAACCTGCATATTGACTTTCCACGTATCCGCGACTTGTCCCAAGAATAATAAAGTTTCGCCCGATTTGTTGGCAGTTTATTTACGTTACTGAAAAATGTGCATCAAAGGATTTTTGATTAAAGCTTCCAATTAACCAGAATCTCACTATAATATACTGCCGTAGACTTTTGTCCGCCACTGCATAGTTTATATATAGTGAATCGAAAACATTGCCACTAATGACATACTTACGGATGTGGATACCCACACTTTGGAACAAAAGAATAAATAAATAAATTCTAATGGTATTGTAAAAAAACTATTTAATCAATCGAATAATTCAACTGTGGATAACTTCTATTTATCACGAATTATATTGTTAAATAACGTAGAGCTGCCATCCAATCGCCAATTTGAAAAATATTATAAAGTTCTGCACAAACAGAGATCCAAGCCATAATCGAGGTTAAAAAAAAACATAACAAGACTATGATTGGGCGTAAAGCCCAATGACAAGAAAATGAGAGGATTATTTCTTTGATCTTAAGAAATTTCGTAGGGGAAGTAATAGAGGGGACGACGACATTGAACTGATTTCTTCACATCACGCTGGAGGGGCTATCAAAATATTTTATACAAAATTTATGATTCAAAAATTTAACAGGTACTGAGACAATTGTGTATAGGATTTAATGAAATTGCACAGTTTCTAGTTTTAGAAAGAGGGGCGAGTTTTTAATGACTTTTTCAGAAATCACTATAAACATCATGCTTTTGACATGTTTTAAATTGCAAATTAGTTGCATTCATACTTTTCAGGAAAATCGACTTTATGCAAAGTTGTGAAACTTGTCAACCATCAATTTTTTTTTGGTCTTACCAATAATTATAAATAAATATTTAATGCACAATTTCAGGTCGATAAATTTTATACGCACTGAGTAAATTGGTTTAAAGCATTTTATGAAAAAGTACAGTTAGTATGGGAGGTGGTGGAAGAAGGGGGAGGACACAAATAATTTGTATACGGTAGATTGAAGTCATCATGAAAGTAATATATTCTAAATTTCAGATCAATTGCTTTCATACTTATCAAGCAAATCCGTTTATTGTCGAATTGTGAAATTGTGTTATTTTGAATGGGAGGTTGTAGAAGGGGATGAGCGATTCTGCCCGTCCACGAACGTGACCCTACTTGTACTCTCTAGATCAATGCGTTCTCAAGCTAAAGAGCGCACGGGCGGATGAAAGATCAAACGGACGGATGAAAGATCAAACGGACGGACGGACATACGATTTCGAGATTTTTTAGTGATTATGTGAACTTATGTATCATTCATATTTTTCTCCGAGCCTTATTTCTTGGCATTAGGACCTTTAGAGCAAATTTATAATACTCTCAGGTTTCATCTAGAGTATAAAAACAATTAAAACTAGTTATAAGATTTATTATATGTAATTTTATAGCAATAAAATAAACTTAAACTTTTCAAAACTATGTAGTAATAAAATTTTCTTGAAAACTATAGGAGCTAATAATTTGAAATTTAGAGTATATTACTTTTATCATAAATGAATTTGAGTCCCTCGACTCCATCCACGAACTGTTCTTTTTCATGAAATACTATAATCCAATTTTATCAGTACGTATAAAATTTATCGAGCTAAAATCGTATACTAAATTCTTAATTCGCATTATTAATATCGGGGAAAAATAAACTGATTAGCTTCTCCCCTTCAACCCCCTCCCATACAATGTGACACAACTTCACAACTTTTCAAAAATTCGATTTTCTTAAAAAGTATGAACATTGTTGATCTGCAATTTAAAATATCAGTGACACACAAGAAATCAAAAGGAGATGCGCTTCATCCTTTTAATTCCACCCCATTAGTACCGATTACGACAGACAACATTTCAATTGAGGTGTCAACTAATGAAGAAGAGCCATCATCGACACTACCCACGCTTGCGGAAATCAAAGCAGCCCTATGTGACCAAAAACGAAACAAAGCGCCGGGAATCGACGAAATACCAGTTGAACTGCTGAAAAACGGTGGAAATTGTGTCGCTGAAATACTGCACAACATGATATGCAAAATTTGGACAGAGGAAATCATACCCGACGATTGGCGAAAAGTATCATACATACATATGTATGTATATATTACAAGAAAGAAGACAAACTCTGCTGCGAGAATTACAGAGGAATATCATTGTTGTGTACGTCTTATAATGAATGTCGTCTTACACCCTATACTAATCAAATAATTGGCGAATACCAAGGGGGATTCAGAACCAGAAGGTCTACAACAGACCAAATATTCTCGGTGAAACAGATGCTTGAGAAATGCTGGGAATATAACACAGACGTGCACCAAATTTTCGTAGATCTTAAACAAGCATACAACATTTTCGATAGGAGCGTACTGTCCCAAATCATGCTTGACTTTAGAATTTCCCCAAAAACCAGTCCGACTAGCAAGACTCATGATGAACAATGAATCCCAAGTGAGAATGCAAATCAATTCCACAAACAGCTTTCGAACGGAATGTGGTTTAAAGCAGGGAGATGGTCTAGCCTCATGCTTTTCAACTTGGCAACTTCGTCCGAAAAAACCCAGTCGACACCAACGGGACACTACTATTCAAGTCCAAACAACTAGTAGCATACGCTGATGACATTAACATCCTAGCAAGATCCTTCTCCAGGGCTGATGAGGTATTTGTCAATCTTGACTCCACTGCAAAAGAAGTCGGGTTGCGTATTAATGAAAGCAAAACAAAAGTAAAGACGCAAGCAAGAAAGAGAACGCCAATCAGACAAAACATAACAATTGCGGAATATAATTTGGAGAGTGTGGACAACTTGGGGATAATCTAGCAAAGGACGGTAATGAAACAGACGAAATCAAACGACGGATAATACTTGCAAATAAGACGCATTATTCGGTACTTCCAATAATGAAATCCAAGAAAGTGCAGAGGAACAATAAGATGCGGATTTATAAAACTATTATATGACCTGTGCTCTGTTATGGCAACGAGACGTGGACATTAACGCTAACTCCCAAGAAAGCAGTTAATACATTTGATTGAAAGGTCCTCCGAAAATTTTAAGACCTGTGAAGGAAGGAACGGAATGGCGAATAAGATACAACCATGAGTTGTATCGACTCTACGAGGAGCCAGAAGCTTCAAACTTTATCAAGCTACGTAAACTGTAGTGGGCTGGCCATGTTGAGCGAATGGAATACAGAGGAATCTTCAAACGTGCTCTTAAAGGCAAAGCGAGTGGTAACCGTCCAGTAGGCAAACCACGCAAGCGATGGGAAGACTTGGTTGATGAAGACAGAAAAGCTGTTTTAAAAATTAGCAGCTGAAGAACGCGGTCTTTGGATCGAGACGATTGGAGGCGACGACTTCAGGAGGCCAGGGCCCGACTTGGGCTGTCGTGCCATTGATGGTGATGAATTTAAAATATATCAATTGCATGATCATTGTAGTTGTTTCTCAAAATATTACTAAAACCCCGCCACTCCTTCTACGACCTCTCATACAAACTGGACAATTTCACTAAATCCAACACACTAATTTTCTTCGTACCTATTCAATTTTTGGAGCTTACATTTTGTACAAAACATTTTTATAGCTACTCTATCATGATGGAAATAAAATTAGTTCAATGCTATCACCCCTTCTACCACTCCCCGGACATAATTCCTTAGGACCACAAAAATGTCTACTTCATCTAGAGTATCGTAAGATTGGGCCTTACGCGCAATCGTAGGCCTGCTATGTTTGAAGTTTAAATTTGGTACTAAACATTTCTTTAGCTACTCTACCATGATGTGAAGCAAATTGGTTCAATGCTGCCACCCCTTCTACCACTCCCCATAAAAAATTTCTTAAGATAACAAAAATTTCTAATTCGTCTAGAGGATCGTACGATTGGGCTTTACGAGCAATCGTAGTCCTATTATTTTTTTAAGCTGAATGCTATTGTATTTAGAGTTTTTTAGAAGTAGCACAAGGTACAACTATTTACATTGCCTTAACGCTCTTCAATATGTATTTGATCAGAAATCACCCTAGTTAGCACGGGCCTGTCTCATACAAATACGACTATCATAGTTTAATTCTTAATAATTTATGGTTCTGATTTCAATAGGCATTGTGTTCAAAGAGCCATTAAACTTAGCAGATTATATATCTCACATAATGTATTAATAACTACAGTCTCAAATAAACTGCCAACAAGTCGGGCGAAACTTTATTATTCTTGGGACAAGTTGCGGATGAGTGGAAAGTCAATATACAGGTTAGAGTGGTTAGGGAAGGCTAAGTGAAAGGGAATTATTGGGCAGGGCTGTTGTCAATTTAACAATATTTCATTTGTTTCTGCAAGATTGGGTTTTTATGAGGGGAGGAGGAGGGGTAATAGTAGGGGTGGGTGGATCTTAATAGCTTTTTAATTAATTGCTTGAATGACGTCCAATATTCTCTGTATAGAATGTTAGTTTCATAGACGAAGTTGCATAGAATTTTCATAAAATTCGGTGTATTTTACATTCACGAAACTGAACATTTGTATGGGAGGGGGTAGAGAAGGTAGGGGAATCGTAAAATTTGATATGTAGTTTTATTTTGCTTCTCTTGTAAGGTGCTTGTATAAAATTTCAAGTTCGTAGCTTTTAGTTTTTTGGTTATTAGTTGATTTAATGAAATTGGTCGAAATCATACTTTTGTATGGGAGGGGGTAGAAGGGCAAGCGCGATTTCAAAACTTTTAACGTAATTTCATTTCAATTATTTTTGTAAGTTTTCGTGCAGAATTGCAAATTGATAGCTTTTAATAGTTAGGTGATAATTGATTTCTTAAAAATGGTCGAAAAAATAATTTTGTATTGGTGGGGGTAGAAGTTTCAAAGGTTTTCGACCAGTTAATATTTCATATATTTAGGGATTTTTTTAAATGGATTTTGCAAATTTTCAAGATTTTACCTTAAAATTTCACTCAAAAATTTTCAGTTTATGTGTTTTTTTCAATGCACATGAAACACCTTGTACACGTTAAACCGGGGGGGTCGGTTTATAACAATTATGGATCAAGTTATTATTATTTTTCTATAAACATCAAATAGACGTATCCACATGCAAAATTTAAACTTTGTATCTTTCACCAGAGCCCTAAAAAAATTACTCAAAATTTTCGACATTTTTGCTTATCACCTCCCTCCCCTTACACCTCCCAACTTAAAATTCTTAGCAAAATTAACCATTATGTAGTTCTACATCTGACAAATTTTTGATTTGATATCTGTACTCTTTTTTGAGATATAAGGATTCGTAATTTTGAAAAGTGCGCCATTTTTGAAACTCTCCCCATTTCCCCACAGTACTATTATTTCAAGATATTATATTTTTTTTGTATTTCCCTAGTATAGCTTAATATAAATTTCAAGTTTCAATTACATAGCTTAAGAGACATTTGAGATATTCATTTTTAAGTGTTTTTCTTTGCACCCCCCCTGACCCTTCCCCTTACGATAATTAACCACTCTTCAAGCTGATTCTGATGGAATTATATGCCACCTTGACGGTCCCGAAATATGAATTTTTTACGATAAGTAATTTCGAAGATATAATTATTTGAAGAAACAATTCGGCCGATAAGTTGTTTTTAGCCCCCCCTTTTCGGACGCCAATGGATAAAAAAATTAAATTATTTTTAAAAGTTGTCCCACAAACTCCTCTATATGTGTGTTGAGGTTTAGCTTCCTAGCTATTACCATGGTTGAGATATTTGAATTCGTATTTTTCGGCTTTAGCGCTCCCCCCGTCTCCCCCTGAACTCGTACACCTCCCAAAATGGGTATCTGCCTGAGATCTGCAACTATCTACAATTCCCCCAAAAATGAACTTTCTATCTTGAAGGGTTTGGGAGTTAATGTGTGCTGAGCGTACACACCGGCGGACGGCGTACAGACGGACGGATTTTTATACTCTAGATGAAATCTGAGAGTATATTGTGTTTGCCTTACCGTTTGTAACGCTAAGAAATAATACTCGCACAGAGCCGCCAAGGGTACAGAAATATTTGTTGTCGCTCAAAAACTTCGAATCCGAGTTGCTGTCTGTCCGTCAGTCCGTCTGTCCGTCTGTTCGTCTGTCTACAGCATAACTCTCGAACGCTTTGAGCTATCGTGCTGAAATTTGTTGTGTGTCATTTTTAGCAAAAAAGTAACTTTAAGTTCGTGAACGGGCCACATCCCCCCACTCCTTCTACCCCCTCCCATACAAATTACGAAATTTTCAGATATTGATTTTTCTTTGAAACCATTTAAGCTATCAAACTGACATTTGGACTAAAGTATTATGATATAGATGTCATTAATATGACTGAATATTGATCCGACCCCTTTATTCCTTCTACCCCCTCCCATACAAATGGACAATTTTGAAAAATACATGTTTTCGATTTTCATTGAAACTAGTAAAGCTGAAAAGACGAAACTATCTCAGAATTAATTTTATTATAATTGCAATTTATTTTAAAAATAATTATCAATTTCACCTTACTCCTTCTACCCCCTCCCATACAAATTTCACGAAATTTTTAAATTTAAATTAAATTATTTTTCTTCGAAACTGTTAAAGCTATCAACTTCATATTTTGTATAAAGTATACAAATAGAAATATTAATAATACGAAAAAAATTTGTTTTGATCCGTACACTCCTTCTACCCCCTCCCATACAAAAGTATAATTTTTGTTAATGCATTTTATCGATTTCCATTCAAACTAGAAAAAGTACAAACTTCAAATTTTGCCAGAATTTGTTTCTTAATAATTGAAATAAGTTTTAAAAAAAATTATCAGCTCCGCTTCACTCCTTCTACCACCTCCCATACAAATATCTGTATTATAAAGTCAAGAAAAGAATTTCTCCTTCAAGTAAGTATATTAGAGCTATCGACTTTGAAATCGAATCAAAGCATCGTGATAAGGGTGATGATAAGCAGTTTGAAAATCATCTAATACGTTCCACTTTCTCTGCCACCTCCCATACAAATGCCCCAATTTCAGGAAGACTATGACCAATTTCTTTAAAAATAATGAAAACTAAAAACTTTAAATTCAACAAAAAACATTATGCATGCCATGCTCGGTGTCATATATGAAAAACACAAACCTCCCCCTCTACTTCTACCACCTCCTATGCAAAGTCCCTATTCACTATTCGAAAGAACTTGAGATGACATATTTTCCGGTATATTCAAGTCATTTCCATCTCATCTAGAGTATTATATGATTGGGCTTTAAGCCCAATCATAATTCTGTTATGTTTTTTTTTTTGCATTTTTAGGCTAATTTAGTCATGAAACGCGAAAAAACAAAATTTCAGGGTAGCAAATTTTTTTTTTTTCCAAGTCGAGCACAATACTTTATTATTAGAATAATAAAGTAAAATTGCGATTTTTACGCGGGGGATCGCTAGTATTTTATACAACTGCTGTTATCAATTATGGTGGACTAAGCTTCGTAGAGGGCAGCGTGTTGGTCTGAAATGCGAAGGTCGTGTGCAAATCCCGGTTGACATATATTTCTAGCCCACTGCCCGCTTGGATATAGTTGTTTACCTCAATCTATGAAAATGAAAAATTGGTAGATAGGGAGTTGTGCGAAGCGTTAACAACCCTGCCACAGTAAATAAAAATGAAGAATATGTTAAGGAACCTGGATCACCAATCGTAGAGGTAGAAGAAGAAGCTTCGCTCACTTACTACTTACGTTTAATCCTTTTTGTTAATTTTTTGGCTTACATCTAGCCTAGTGGGTAGCGTGTTGATCTACAACGCGAAGGTCATGAGTTCCAATTCCGATCGGCGTAAAATTTCAGCACGCTGCCTGGTTGGGTAAACCTTGGTCACCTCAATCTATGAAAATAAAAAATTCGTATATAGAGGGTTGTGCGAAGGGCTAGCAACCGGTCCATAATAAATAATGAAAAACGTAAGGAACAGGAAAGTCATAAGGTCAATGCCCGCATTGAGCTATAGTACCTTCAATTCACGGAAAATCATAAATCTTCAAAACAAATATCCTCAAATACTCAATTTAACTGCAGCTTCAACGATAATATTCTTATGTTTTCGCTAAAAATTGGAAATTTCAAATAAAAAATAAAGTATTCCAAATAAAGGAAAGCAATTTTCCGTGGTTTTACGGTCTAAACATCTGTGTGGACATTTGTATGTGTGTGTGGGAGAAATTGTTATAATAAAATGAAAAGGACTCTTTTCATATTCAGAATATTCTTCATATTCGTCGCCCGTTTTTCTCTAGAAATGTATATTTCTGGACCATTTGGCGTTACCACCTCTTAATCTATTCCGTTCGGGTCCAAGGCATCCATCTACTACGAAAACCGGAGTAAAAGTTGCTTTATCTCCGTCAAGATGGTTACAATTCCACCCACTTTCATAATTTAAAACGAAAGTTGTAAACAACTGGCACACCGACACCCTGTCATATCCTTCGAGGATAAAAATGTCGGGGATAAAGGAAAAGTTTTATTTAAGTCATGTGTATTGCAGTTATGGATGGTATAGCAGTGTGTATAATATGTCTACAAAGATATTGTGCGAAAAATTTCCTTTTCTGGATTTCCTTGTTACTACACGAAGGACAGAAAAAGTACTTTGCATTAGTTCTTATGTCGGGGTTACGATTTCTTCTCGGCTACAATGGAGTTTTTTCCTCTCCATTTTTATTATCCTTATACGTACTGAGTATCTTTGCTTTAGTTTTGTGGTACGCTATGGACGAGCTTGGTATATGTAATACTGAAAGACACAGCTCAGGATGGAGCTAGATGATTTCTAGTGATATCGCTTATCAAAAACTTTCTGACTTGTCTTGTCGTTATTGAAACAAGTGAAAAGGCCGTTTGGGATGAATCCTTGTTAGAACTGAGATGGATGGGTTCTTATGTTCGAGGACGCTCCACAGCGATATTGTCGTCCTGTGGCCTTCGATAGTGATCCAAGATGATGATTCTGCCACTTTCATCCAGACGTATAGCAAATATTTATTTCGATGCACAAACACAAATAAGAGTATCCTTTCTCTTTGGCACTATTACGATCATGGTTGCTTATTGGTGTTAGTTTTGGAGAGGGCATCCCATCTCATCCACTCGGAGGTTATTGTTATCGATATTACTCCGATATCTTCCAATTCTGGAATCTATAATTGGATTCGGTTCGTTTCAATCTGTCTTATGGTTTTGTTATGTTGTTTTTACCACGTCAAGAACAAGACGGTTGCCCTCCTATTCCACACTATCGCTTGCCCCAAATGTTTAGACGAAATGATTTTTATTTTTTCGATTTTGGTTTGATTTCATTATGCCACCACATGATTTTCGAAAGAGAAGGCTTTTCGCCTTATGTCCTTATGACAAGGACAAAGTAAAATTTTCCAAGGGAAATTGATCCAAATACGATTTGCATAAGCAATCGAGGCAATAACTTCGGTGCTGTCTGTGGCCAAAAGTTGATTGGAATAAGTGGCTTTGTGGGCTTGATTGAAATCGAAAGGTTTCCTTTTCTCGATTTCTAAGGCATTATATCCACAGAGGACAACTCTATTTGAAATGAATACGATGCGGGCGAAAGCGTATATCCGTACTTGAACGAATTGGATATTGTTTATGTTTTGTGGGATTAAATAGCCTTTGTCACTGAAGGATCGATTTAATAAAAGTTCTGATTTTCTTGAGCAATTTTAAAGTATAAGGGTGCGGTTTATTTGGACACGTGTAAATTAAGGCAGCCGTTGAGTAACAGGTATACGACACCTGCAGTAAGGAAGTGATATTACAACAAAAGGACATGGCCTATTGATTGTCCTTAGATTTATCGGGAATGCAATTTGGGAAAATCGCATCATAATTGGATGATTACTGACGCAATTAGCCTGTATTATATCATATCCCTTGTAATTCATAATTCATAATATAATTTATTTCCCAAAATTTTTATAATATGGTGCTTACGCTAGATTGTTAATGTTAGAGATCAGGTATTGAATTAACCTTTGCAACTTATGGTTGAGTTTAGGATTAGTGGTTTGTAATTCATTTGCTTGATCTAGTTAATACTTTAAGAAAAGAGGGGAAAACTAAAAAACCTATTGTAAATTTTAACTTAAAAGTAAAAGGAAACTACTAACTAACTTATGCTATCTTAACTTAAACTAAATGCTAAATACTATTCCATGATAGAATGAATCAGTGGGTTGATCGAGTTCTTGCAACTACTTAAAAAAAATTTTTCCAGTTTGAGTTTGGACTAGGTCTGTAACAGCCAGTTGGTGAAGGCGTCTAGTTGAGAAATACCAGGGTTTGTTCAGTACAAGCTTAAGGCATTTGTTTAGCGTTATTTGTAATTTGTTTTTGTGTGCTTGGGCGCATCCATTCCAAATAGGGCACGCGTACAAGAGACATGGTCGCATTACCACATTGTACAGAAGCAGTTGATTTGCTATCGATAGTTTTGACTTCCGGCTTATCAAAGGGTATAATATCCTGATAAGCTTCAGTGTTTTGGAGACAGCGTATGAGATCTGGTGATGGTATGTCAGTTTCTTGTCTAAGTACATCCCAAGGTATCTGATGTTATTGGACCATGGTATAGTTTCTCCGCCAAGGTGGAGTGTAAGGGGTGGTAGATACTGGGATGCTCTTCTTTTCGTAAAAAAAATTGCTGCGGTTTTCGCTGTGTTCAATTTTATTTTCCACTTGGTGAGATACGCTGCAATTTGGGCAAACTGTTTATGCAGGTTGTTGATTATGATTGCAGGGTCCACTGATGTTGTGAAAATAGCAGTGTCATCTGCAAAAGTCGCTAACTCACAAGTGGAGTGTTTAGGAAGATCGGAGGTGTATAGGTTGAAGAGTAGGGGACTTAGACACGATCCTTGAGGAACACCTGCAGGAATCCCACGGCTTTCCGATTTGGATGATTTGATTTTTACTTGAAAGGATCGCTGTGAGAGAAAGGAACCGATCAGGTGGATTAAATATTTGGGAAACGAGTATTTCACTAATTTGGATAGGAGGGCATTATGCCATACTGTATCGAACGCTTTTTGGATGTCTAGCGTGATCATGCCAACAGATTTTTTGTCCTGGAATGCCTTTTTATCGAAATTAGTGACTCTGAGAAGTTGGTGACACGTGGAGTGCATTTGTCGAAAGCCAAATTGGTAGCCCGGGAGAATATTATTTTCTTCGGTGTGGAGTTGAAGACTGTGAAGGATAATTTTCTCAAAAATTTTGGAGATTGAAGAGAGTAGACTAATAGGTCTATAACTACTGGGTGTGAATGAGTCTTTTCCGGGCTTATTGATAGCTATAATAGTGGCTTCTTTCCAGCATTTTGGAAAATATCCTAGTTTCAGGCAACTATTAAATATATGACACAAGAAAACCACTGCTTTTTTGGGGAGATTTTTCAAAAGAATGTTAGGTATGTCGTCTTTTCCGGGGCTCTTCCTGGTTTCGGATCTGCGCAGTATGTTTCTGATATCAGCAGGTTTGCAAAGAAGGAACCGCTCGGATGTTGTTAAGGGAGTCGACAGCAATTTATCAATTTGATTATTGATATTATTGGTGAATTGGTCGTGGACAGAATTACTTACAGCGATGTCATGAGCGGAGTGGAATTGATCCGTTAATATTTCTGCTTTGTCGCTGTCAGTATAAATGTTTTTATTATTGACTTTTAAATAAGGTATACTTCTTCCCCTATTTTTTAGAAATTTTTTAATTTTCCAGAATTTTATGGACCCTTTGCTTAACCCTTTTAGGACAGCATTCCAGTTTTTGTTTCTCAGTTGAGATATTTCATATTTTATCTCATTTTGCAGGAAAAGAACTTCTTTTTTTAAGGCGGGATCCCTACATCTTTGCCATTGCCGTCTTTTTTGGTTACGAGCAGAGATGAGATTTTTGATTTCTATAGGGAATGTAATAATGTTTTCCTTGATTGTTGCTTTTGGAGTTGATTTTTCGGCGGCTTCAATGACTTTGGACGAGAAGCTATTCACCATTTCGTCAATTATTGCGGGGGTGGTTTTTGACAGGTCGAGCTTATCGATAGGTAAAGAGTTGCTCAGGAGACGGTGGTAGGTTTTCCATCGCGTTTTAGAATAGTTACGGATTTTTACTGCGTTATTATTCGATGGTACTTTGTCCAAGAGGGAAAACAGCACCGGAAGATGTGGAGACGAGAGGTCTTGTGTAGTTTCTGGTTGGAATACATTAATTAGTCCAAAACTTATAATTAGGTCTAGGGTGGGAGAAAGCCCCTTAGGTGGATGGTATGTAGGTTCAAATGGAGGAAGAACTATTCCAATTCCCTTGGCTAGTTCATCGAAGAGTATTCGACCGGCTTTGTTGGTTCGGGGACAGTTCCAGTGCTGATGTTTGGCATTGAAATCTCCACACAATAGCATTTTATTTTTTGTTCTTATGAGGGTTTTGAGATCAGATTTGAAATTTTTTAGTTTTTCGGACGTGACATGAGTTCCTGGAAAGTAACTGGCTGTTAAGATAAGGTCCATGTCAACAAGTTTAACCGATAACGAGCCGATTTCTTCGGTTATGGGAATAGGCAAGAGAGAGTGATGTATTTGTTTCTTAATGATTATTGCAACGCCACCACCCTTTTGATTCTCTCTATCATGTCTATAGACTGAGTACAAGAGATCATACAATTTATCAGTTGGCTTAAGCCATGTCTCCGTTATAATAATAATGTCAATGTTATTTTCTTTGATAAAATAGAAGGTTTCAACGATTTTGTTTCGAATGCTTTGAGCATTCCATAGCATGCATTTAAGAGCGTGTTTAGCCTTGGGCCTTTATTTTTCTGCCTGTAGTAATTCCACTGTACTATGGTATTCATCACAGTTCTAAATTGGGTGCGTAGGTCAGACAGTTTAATGGCATTATGTGCAAAATAGAACAGGTAAGTCGCTTGTTGATTAAATCTTTTGGTCTTCAGGTCAAAAGGCTTGATGTCAAGGATTTTCAGGCCGTTGGTGGCGAAATATGATTTCAACGTATTGGCCTCCATGAAATGTAGTCCACTTAGCACTATTTTAATAGGTCTATCCTCTTTATTAGAGTGAGAATAGAACTCAATGTTTTGGTCGACCATGACTTTGGTTAGAGTGTCGTAGTTTTCTGCTGTGTTCACTTTTAACTTGATACCAACGGACGGTATAATCACTAATATTAGAAGAACGAAGCAGGGCTTTAACCGATTTGATGTCCAATGAAGTAATCACAAATGGTGGGATACGAGTTTTAGTTTTAACCGTAGGAACAGTACAATCGACAGGCTTTGCAACATCGCGTACCGGTTTCCGTTGTTGTTGCCCGAGACTTAACGGAACCTGATTTTAATACGGTCATGAATTTTGGTTCCAGAGGGGTCATCACGGCCCCTCTTTTGCCCTTCCATAAGGAGTTTTTTTTTGAGCTAGTTAACTAGCAGCACTTGAAGAAACCGTGTTAATAACTTTCACTTGGTAGTCCGTCAAATTTCGCTAAAAGGGCGGTCGGTGAAAAATTCGTCTGCTAGCTACGGAGTCTAGCTTGGAACTGTATATCCCTTGTTATTTTCCATTTAAACTATAACTTTCTGTGCAGACGTCAAATTTGAACAAATTTTAGTGCCTAGAAATAACTCCTGAACTTTTCATGCTCTATAACTAGGCCTTGCATTATTTTTCGATTTAATTAAAATCGGGTACGTAAACTGTTTTGGAACTATAACACCATTTGATAATTAAAGCAGAAGCGGAACTTATGGCCATTTGACCAAACACTATAAACTAAAAAAAAAAACTATTTTACGTTATCGAAAATTGTTGTATGAAAAAGTTGTACAACATTTTAAGACAATTTTTTTACTTAGTTTTTCAATCAATTTGAAAGCAAGACTGACGAGATAAGCAAAATTATGGTTATATTGGACCGTGGCAGGAAGTATTTTTGTTCCAGAGCTTTCAAAAACTACTACTACTTTTGCATTATTTGCATATTTTCTTAATCTTTCAATTTTTGCAACTGGACTGTAAGTTAGTTGCGTCGTCGTGGAATTTTTTTATAAATGGGACATCTAGTTTACTGTATGAGGTCAAGCTAATAATGTCATAAAAAAAAGTTTACTCACCTAATAACGTATCAGCTTCATTTATGTATTTGTATTAAATTTTCAATTGTCCATAAACTGCAATAACTGCGAAAATAAAACTGCAACTAGGAGTTCCAAAAGTCTTCGTCAGTTTCTTCATAATTCTTTTAAGAAATCCAGAAATTCACTTGGTTGGAAATTTTTAATCAAATCTTTCGTGTATCTACGATACATAAATTTATAATTTTTTTCCACACTTTCCAATTTAAAAACCTTTTGTCTTTTTAATTTCTTATCCTTAAAACTTTCGTGATGAATTTTTCAATTGAATCTTAAACATGTAAATTTAATACTTTAGATTCACTTGGCAATTTCATCACAGAAATCATGAAAATCAATTCAATTATGTACGTAATTCATTTCCATTCCTTGTCGTTATTTCTTTTTATTAACCGAAAAGTTTTATTTTATTTTCTAATTTTTTTTTTCGTTCGAATTCCGCTTCCGCTATCTTATCGAGAAGAAAATTGCCCCTTAAAAGAAAATCGCAAAGAAATGTTCTTCTTCTGTGAACAATGAAGTGAATTTTCCATAAATTACACTCCCCCCAAAAAAAAGTGCAAACTATTTCAATTAGCTTGAGAACCGATAATTTAAACGAGAGAAAAAAAAAATTCTGAATAAAAAGGAAAAGTTTTCTCGAAGAAGAGGAAATGCTAGAATTTTTTTTAAAGAAATTTTTCTTTTCTTTGTTCATTGTTTTGCTTCGTTCTTTTTTTTTTGTGAAGTAAAAGGAAAAATTCGCAGAATGTTTTTGAGAAATAGCGCGAGTTGGCATTTTATTTAACATGGAAAGTTAATTACAATAATGAAAAGAAAATTTTTGAGTAAGGAAGTGAAAGCTTTATTGTTTTGCTTTAGATAAAATCTGAGAAAATACTGCGATTAGATCACCGTTTTCAACATTAAGAAATACGACTACGATAGAGCCGTGAAGAATGTGTACACATTTTCGGAGTTGCTTACCATGTGATTGTTCATCTGTCCACTCGAAAACTCTCGAACGGTTTGAGTTATCGAGCTATTTTGTCAATTTGCCAAAAAGTAACGTTTAGTCCATGAATGGCTCCAATCTCTCTCCTGCTAACTTACAAATAGTTAAGAACTTAAAAAAATAAAATGTTTTTTTCCAACTTTTTTACCACTAATACCTCATATAGGAGTATTGTACAAGTTTAGAAAAGATCGATTTTATTCAAAACGGTGTCACAGGCTGACGCAATAGTTAACATCCTAACATAAGATCATTTAATTTTAACAAATAGCGTCTTCTGTTATCACGATTATGACATAAAGTGATGTAAACAGAAGTCGAGTTCTCGGCGATGGATGGTTATAATCCTCAGCCCCCCTTGTCCTTGGAACATGAAGTATATCCCCTTGGAAACGTAACTGCGTATCTTTTCGATAATAAAGCTTATCTCTGATTGAAATTTACCCTCGCGCATAAATGCCTTATATTTGAATCAGAGCGAAAGAGGACAGATTTTTCATGTTGCCATAGATCAAAAAAATTTTCGCATGAAAAAATTCATACCTCTCAAATGAACAGCTAATTACTAAGGCATATTTTACACGTAGATTGTTCGCATGTGTGCGTGAAGATTGCACGCAAATTGGTGAGTTCAATTCGAGACGTTCTATCCAGTCTGTAAACTGTTTTACGTACATATAATTAAACTGCGATTTGAATATTTATATTGGTCATTCTTTTCTGAGGTCTGTCTAAGCGTAAACTTGCTACCAACTTCACACATAAATGTATAGAGATACCAGGTTACCTTACGAACTTCACAGTTAACTTGATCACTATCGGGTAACTCTTTCTATGCTTAGCTTGCACATCGAGGGACATCTATTTCATCGAAGACCATGGCCAAATAGTCGCATTTATTCCATATAGTATGATCATGCGACACCCAAGATTTGGGTTATGGTGACTATAGTGTGCAAAAAGCGTTCGCACGATGACCATTTGATATTACAAAACTCGTCAAATGATTTGCCGTTTTCGGGTCTCTAAATATGGTTGTAATTCGTCAACCTAATAGTCACCATGTTTCCCCAATGCATGGCAATTAGTTTGTTATAAAAATTCTATTTGTGGCCCGGTGTTGAGAAAACTGTGACGTTTATGATCTTGGTTCTAAATCTGACAACAATAGTCGAGATCCGAGATTAGTTTCCAACTAATTAGACTATTTCTTTCTCTCGTGTCAAAGACAATCGCCACTGAATTTAGCTTACATTATTTTCAATTGGACATAGTTTTCCTGAAATTGGGGCATTTGTATGGGAGGTGACAGAGGAAGTGGAGGGGCTTAGAAGATCTTGAAACTGCTTATCGACGTCATTAACGCCAGGTTTTGTTTCAATTTCAAAGTCGATAGCTCTCATATGTTCGAAGAAGAAATACTTTCCTTGAATTTATAATACAGATATTTATATGGGAGGGGGTAGAAGGAGTGAAGAGGAGCTGATAATTTTTTTTAGCATTTATTGAAATTATTAACAAACCAATTCTGACAAAACTTTAAGTTTATACTTTTTCTAGTTTTAATGGAAATCGATATAATGCATTTAACAAAAATTATCCATTTGTATGATAGGGGGTAGAAGGAGTGTATGGATCAAAACCAATTTTACTTTATTATTTTAATAATAAAGTATTGTGATCGACTTGGAAAAAAAAAAAATTTGTTACCCTGAAATTTTGTTTTTTCGCGTTTCATGACTAAATTAGCCTAAAAATGCAAAAAAAAAAAAATCCGTCTGTCAGTACCCCGTCCGCTGTACGCCGTACGCCGGTGTATACGCTCAGCGCACATTAACTCCCAAGCCCTTCAAGATAGAAAGTTCATTTTTGGGGTAGATAGTTGCGGATCTCAGGCGGATACCCATTTTGGGGGGTGTACGGGTTCAGGGAGAGGCGGGGGGAGCGCTTAAGCCGAAAAATACGAATTCAAATATCTCAACCATGGTAACAGCTAGGAAGCTAAAACTCAACACACATATACAATGGTTTGTGGGACAATTTTAAAAAATAATTGAATTTTTTTATCCATTGGCGTCCGAAAAGGGGGGGCTAAAAACAAATTGTCGGCCGAATTATTTTTTCAAATGATCATATCTTCGAAATTACTTATCATAAAAGATTCATATTTTGGGATCATTAAGGTGGCATATAGCTCCATTGGAATCAGTTAATTATTGTAAGGGGGAGGGTCAGGGGCGGTGCAAAGAAAAACACTTAAAAATGAATATCTCAACTATCTCTTAAACTATGTAATTGAAACTTAAAACTTATATTAAGCTATACTTGGAAAGTACAAAAAAAATATAACATCTTGAAATAATAGTAGTGGGGGGAAATTGGGAGCATTTCAAAAATGGCGCACTTTTCAAAATTACGAATCCTTGTATCTCAAAAAAGAGTACAGATATCAAATCAAAAATTTGTCAGATGGTAGAACTACATAATTTTTAAATTTGGTAAAAATTTTAAGTTGAGAGGTGTAAGGGGAGGGAGGTGATAAGCAAAAATGTCGAAAATTTTGAGTGACTTTTTTAGGGTTCTGGTGAAAGACACAAAGTTTAAATTTTGCATGTGGATACGTCTATTTGATGTACATAGAAAAATAATAATAACTTTATTCATAATTGTTATAAGCCGACTCCCTCCCCGGTCTAACGTGCGCAAGGTGTTTCATGTGGATTGAAAAAAAACCCATAAACTGAAAATTTTGGAGTGAAATTTATAGGCAGAAACTTGAAAATTTGCAAAATGCATTTAAAAAAATCTCTAAATATACGAAATGTTAACTGGTCGAAAACCTTTAAGACTTCTATCCCCTCCCATTATTTTTTCGACCATTTTTAAGAAATCAATTATCACCTGACTATTAAAAGCTATCAATTTGCAATTTTCTACAAAAACTTACAAAAATAATTGAAATGAAATTACGTTAAAATTTTTGAAATCGCACTTGCCCTTCTACCCCCTCCCATACAAAAGTATGCTTTTGACCAATTTCATTAAATCAACTAATAATCAACAAATTAAAAGCTACGAACTTGAAATTTTGTACGAGCATCTTACAACAGAAAAGAAAGAAAATTACATCACAAGTCTTACTATTCCCCTACCTCCTCTACCCCCTCCCATATAAAATTATTTTTTCGACCATTTTTAATAAATAAGTTGTCAGCTAACTCTTAAAAGCTATCAATTTCAAATTTTGCAGAAAAACTTATAAAAATAATTTAAATGAAGTTGCTTTAAAAGTTTTGAAATCGCGCTTGCCCTTCTACCCCCTCCCATACAAAACTATGATTTGGACCAATTTCATTAAATCAACTAATAACCAACAAACTAAAAGTTACCAACTTGAAATTTTATACAAGCACCTTACAAGAGAAGCAAAATAAAACTACATATCAAATTGTACGATTCTTCTACCTTCTCTACCCCCTCCCATGCAAATGTTCAGTTTCGTGAATGTAAAATACACCGAATTTTATGAAAATTCTATGCAACTTCGTCTATGAAACACATTCTATACAGAGAATATTGGACGTGATTCAAGCAATTAATGAAAAAGCTATTAACATCCACCCACCCTTACTATTACCCCTGCTTCTCCCCTAATAAAAACCCAAACTTGCAGAAACGAATGAAGTATTGTTGAATTGACAACAGCCCTGCCCAAGAACTCCCTTTTACTTAGCCTTCCCTAACCACTCTAACCTGCATATTGACTTTCCACTCATCCGCAACTTGTCCCAAGAATAATAAAGTTTCGCCCGACTTGTTGGCAGTTTATTTTTCTCGTTATTGATATTTCAATTTTTATACTTTATGCAAAATATCAAGCTGATAGCTTTAACAGTTTCGAAGAAAAGTAATTTAATTTAAATTTTAAAATTTCGTGAAATTTGTATGGGAGGGGTAGAAGGAGTGAGGTTAAGTTGATAATTTTTTCAGTACTGATTGCAATTATAATAAAATTAATTCTGGAAATAATTCGTTTTTATAACTTTGCTAGTTTCAATGAAAATCGAAAAAATGCATTTTTCAAAATTACGCATTTGTATGGGAGGGGGTAGAAGGAGTGAAGGGATCGGATCAATATTCAGTCATATTAATAAAATCTATATCGTTATAATTTAACCTAAATTTCAAGTCGATATCTTAAATAGTTTCAAAGAAAAATCAATTTCTGAAAATTTCGGAATTTCGTGAAATTTGTAAGGGAGGGGGTAGAAGGAGTGGGGGGATGTGGCCCTTTCACGAACTTGAAGTTACTTTTTTGCTAAGAATGGCACACAAAATTTTTTAGCACATAGCTCAAAGCTTTCGAGAGTTTTGCTGTAGACAGAAGCACAGACGCACAGACGGACAGACAGCAACTCGGAATCGAAGTTTTTGAGCGACAACAAATATTTCTGTACCCTTGGCGGCTCTGTGCGAGCATTATTTCTTAGCGTTATAAACGGTAAGGTAAACACAATATACCCTCAGATTTCATCTAGAGTATAAAAATTATGCGTGTCCTCCTTCTCCTTCTACCACTTCCTATACAAACTGTACTTATCATGAATTACTCTAAGCCAATTTACTCAGTGCGTATAAAATTTAGCGGGCTGAAATTATGCACCAAATATTTATTTAAAATTGTTAATAAGCCAAAAAAAAATTAGACGATTAGCTTCACCTGTTCTACCCCCTCCTATACAATGACACAATTTCGCAATTCGACAATAAATGGATTTACTCTAAAAGTATAAAAGCTATTAGTCTGAATTTTGGTATATAATAATTTGAATCTACAGTAGAAAAGTTATTTGCATCCTCTCTCTCCTTCCAACCCCTCCCACACAAACTAAACTCATCATGAAATGCTCTAAGACGATTTTCGCAGAACGTATAACATTTATCGAGCTCATATTTTGTAATAAACACTTAATTAGTATTATCACTAAGATCAGAAAAAAATATTTGGTTAGCTTCACTGCTTCTACACCCTCCCATTCAATATGACACAGTTTCACAACTTCACAAAAAATTGATTTTCTTGAAAAGTGTGAATGTCAATTTTACAATATTCCTGGTTATTTCTGAAAAAAATCACTAAATCCCCCCAGTTTGTATGGGAGGTAGTAGTAAGAGCCTCCCATACCAAACTGTTTATTTTCACTAAATCTAACTCACTAATTTTCTCAGTTCCCATTCAATTTTTGGAGTAAGCATTTTGTATAAAACATGTTTATAGCTACTTTAGCATGATGGGGGGAAATTAGTTCAATGCTATCATCCCTTCTAACACTCCCCATACAAAATTTCTTGGGATCACAAAAAATTCTATTTCATCTAGAATATCGTAAGATTGCCCTTTACGCGCAATCGGAGGACTGTTATGTTTTTTCTATTTACATTAAATAGATGTGTCTACAAGCAAAATTTAAATTTTGTATCTTTCATCAGGACCCTGAAAAAATCACTCAAAATTTTCGACATTTTTGCTTATCACCTCCTCCCCTTACGCCTCTCAACTTAAAATTTTTTCCAAACTATTTAGTTCTAAAATTTGGCAAATTTTCGATTTGATATCTGTACTCTATTTTGAGATCTAAGGTTTTGCAATTTTGAAAAGTGCGCCATTTTTGAAATGCTCCCCATTTCCCCCCCACTACTATAATTTCAACATGTTATATTTTTTTCGTATTTTCCTGGTATAGCTTAATATATGTTTTAAGTTTCAATTGGAAACCTTAAGAGATAGTTGAGATATTCATTTTTAAGTATTTTTCTTTGCAGGGCGGTGCCTTACAATAATTAGCTACTCTCTAAGCTGATTTCGGTGAAGCTATATGGCATCTTAATGGTTCCAAAATATAATTTTTTTACAGTAAGTAATTTCGAAGATATAATCATTTGAAAAAACAATTCAGCGGACAATTTGTTTTTAGTCCCCCTTTTCGGACGCCAATAGATAAATAAATTAAATTGTCTTTTAAGTTTGTCCCACAGCGCTCTCTATATCTCTACTGATTTTCAACTTCCTATTTGCATTCGTGGAGAAGATATTAGTAAGTGTAGTTTTTGACTCTTTCCCTCCCCCGCCTCCTCCTTCCACGTAACACCCCCCAAAATTTAGAAAATAGGGCTCTAACCCAGTCAACAGCCCACCCAAAAACGAACATTCTACCTTTAACGGTCTCGGAGATATGAGTCCATATGTACGGCGTACACCGGGACGGATTTTTTTTTTGTTGCATTTTTAGGCCAATTTAGTCATGAAACGCGAAAAAACAAGATTTCAGAGTATCAAATTTTTTTTTTCGGTGTCGATCACAATACTTTATTATTAGAATAATAAAGTAAAATAATGACTTCCTTAATTTTACCCCCCTTCCCTGTCATTCCGCGAAATGTTAGACCTCCCGTCGTATGTTTAAGCGGTGCTCAATCAAACATTACTCTAGATGAAAGAGAAATTTTTTGATTTTAAGAAATTTTATATGGGGAGTGGTAGAACCAATTTTTTCAGATCAAGCTTTTATTCAAAATCTAATCTTCAAAAATTGAATGGGTACTGAGGAAATTAGTGTGTTAGATTTAGTGAAATTGTGCAGTTTGTGTGGGAGGTGGTAGAATGAGAATGTGTATAGTATTTCATGAAAAAGTGCAGTTTGTATGGGAGGTGGTGGAAGAAGGGAGGGATTCGAATAATTTTTATACCGACGATTGAAATAATGCATACCAAATTTCAGATAAATAGCTTTTATACTTTTCGATAAAACCCGTTCAATGTAAAATTCCGAAATTGTATTTGGCCTGTTCAAGAACTTGCATCAGTTCGAACTTGATGGCTTCTAGATTCAAAGTTTTCAGACCTCTTCATGCTCTAGATTTGTCTGGAGACTGCCCATATAGATACTGAAAGAAAGAAAGTCTTACAAACACTGTATTTTATTATTATAGATAAATTCGAGCTTTATCAATTTGTAGGTACTGAGGAAATTGTTGAAAAGACAGAGGATTCTAATAAATTGTAATTCATTATTATTAATTATTAGGGAACACATGAGAGCACTGCGACCTTCTCGCTCAATAGTGCGTTTATTTCCCCCGCCCCAACGTGATAGCTCTGGCTAATTTGAGCCATGTTCGCTAGTTCATCGGTTGTAAAACTTTTCGTTCAAGGTTTTGTCTTTTTCTTGCTACAGTGCGTCGCAGCGACATGAAATGTGTTCTGTCATTTGTGAGTTGTTAAGACAGAAGCTGCAAACCGACAGCGAGACCCATATTTTTGAAGTGGTGGTTTACTCCTTTGAGGCCCGTCAAGAGGCCGATCAGAGACCTGATATCACTCTTGCTTAGCTTGAGGATTTCCTTTACTTCGATTTTCTATGGAAGGATCAACTTTTTGGAGATTAATAAACCTGGAAGTCAGTTCCATAGATTATTTGCTCTTGTTCAATCCACTTTCTCACAATAAAGTTTGAATGTCCTTTTGGATATCCGCAGTGCTCCGGACCATTAAAGTTTGTTTCAAAGCCGTTTTTAACAAAGCGTTATGCCTCTTCGTTTTCCCCAATCCCTCAGTATCCTGGGAGCCAGTAGCGGCTCGTCAAGTAAAGCACAGTACACACAGCATTTTCGATCAATTGAATTTAACATTCCTAAAATGATTATATTTTCCATATTCAATTATCTTTTAGATCCTTCTCATATCAGCGATATGACTTTTTCTTTTCCCAACTGCGGTAGGGAATGTGTTTAAAAAAAAAAATAAATAACTGAAAGCGCTGGACAAAAATGTGCGAAGCTGCAAATGATCGATTTCCCAAAATAAAAAATGAGGCGCCTCAAAAGCTTACTCACTCGCAGCTCGTTCAACACATTGCTGCCGTGCCGGTTTGTATTGCTTGATTCGATGTCAACGTCATTAAAAGCTGCCCCCCCCTTTGACACTGGAGCAACATTAAGGCTACTTTGTTCTTTTTCCCCATAGCGATTAGGTTTTGAAGGTCCGAACTAGCCTCGATCCGTGTTTGTTGGATGCCAGGGCTTTTGGAACTGCCTGAGTATCCGATGAGATTTAAATTGTTTTGTTGCGATGGGCTTTCCTAATAGGTCAGCCTGCAAAATTGTGGCTTCCTTACTGAGTGGTATTGAAGCTAAAAAGTTGGGACATTCAACTCGACTTCTGTTTCCTCTGAGAAGCATCAGCTATCTCTACATCAGATGGTTGATCCATTTTCCATTTCATTGCCAGTCCTTGCGTTCTCTGATTACAGCTTTGAAGCTTTCAAAGTTGAATTTAGTTAAAAATTGTAAACCTTAAACTAAATTTATAACGAAAACAATTCATTCTGAATTTGATAACAATGACTTCTGTACTTCCCAAGAAAATCGACTTATTGTGATGTTGCGAAAATGTGTCATTTTCTACGAACTTGATCTCAGTTTTTCACCAAAAATTACGTGTACAAAATTTCAGTTTGATACTCAACGGACATCTGGTTATGAGATTTTCGAGTGACAATATGACAATATCCAATATTTTCTCAGAGTCTTAATTCTAAGCGTTGCAAACTCATAACACTCCCAGATAACATTGTAAGACTTTCTCCTTTAAAAGTACCCTAATTTCATTCAAAAATCTTCAAAATCCATAGCAAGTGAACTATGCTTCAATTCGAAAATATAGAACGCAATTTCGCATATAATACGTACAAACGATCTCTTTCTCTATCCCATTACAAAGATTTATCGCTTTGCTTAATGAACTCTATGCTACCGGAGAATCGCATTCAAGATTAAATTGAACTGTCCGAGGAATAAAGTCCATTGCATTGAATCTTTCCTCTTTCGAATCAGATACTTCTAAGTACGTAGTGTGTCTTTTCATTTGCGCTTAAATTTTAGATATACTTCCTAGTTTTAATGTCAGCGACTTGCTTGAAATGTGTAGTATAGTTTGAGCTTAACACAAAGAAATTCGCTGGAGATTAAAAGCATAGTATTTAGTTTCAAACGAGTACTAAAGATTTTTATAACTATCATTAAATTTCCAACGTAAACGTACTGAATCGTTAAAAATTTTGTTTGAAGATTAACTCAAAGATAAACATTACCCACCTCCACGTAAAGGAGTGCATTAAATCAATTTTCTAACATTTTGTTTATTTTTCTAAATATAAATTTAGTTAAAACGAAAGAAAAGAATTATTGCTTTGTGTTTAGACTTTAGAAAAAAAAATTGCATATCTAATTTTAGATAAATTTGTAAAAAACAAATGCATTTTGTGGGTCAAAGCACCTTACGAAGTTTTCTTTCTAATTAACTCAAAACAATCAATGACATGTATTTCGCTTCACTTCTTTTCTTATTTGATTTCCAGTGATTTCTACCCGCAATTGTTTACGTTGAAATGATAAAATTTGTTTATTTTCATAGACAATTTTCGAGCAACATCTGTCTGGACGGAAACATTTTCGTTTTATACTTAATGAAAGCAAATTTTACGTAAGATATTCGCATAAACAACACATTTCGGATGAGTCAATAGCTTCCATGCAGATAAACTCTAAGAAAATGATAAAAATAGGAGTTCTAACAAACCGTCAGTGAAATCGCTCCTAAGCCATAGCTTCAAAAAGTGTTGATATTTTAGAAAATATTCAAAACAACCAAACACGATTATAACAATTAGCTTTGAAGGTATCATTTTTTCACATTAATAAAATAGGGTTTGAAAATATTTATTTTTTAATTTTAGATTTTTTGAAAATTTTATATTTTTTGAAAATTTTAAATAGTTCAATAATGGTTTGGTAAATGTTTTCACAGTGCATTCCTAATCGAAAGGAAAGATTTCCGAATTCTACATTGTTTCGCTTTATTATTCGAGATATTTCGGTCTCTGCTGAGATCTTCTCTCAGCAGAGACCGAAACGTCACGAATAATAAAGCAAAATAATGCAGAGTCCGGAAATAATGCCTTTCAGTTCAATAATGGTTCGGTCTCTGCTGAGACATTCAAACTGTGCAAAGTTTGATAAAAGTTTCAGCAGAGGCCGAAACGTCACGAACAATAAAGCGCAACAGTGTACAGTCCGGAAAATTTTTCCTTTCAATTGTTCAAAAAAATAACATTTCTAAAATTTTCAAACTAATCTGATGAATGTGCTGAGAATCGATTCCTCTTGCATTGAAAAATCACTCTATGCATTCTATGATTCAACAGCAGAATATTACAGTAAGTGTTCATTGTGTACATACAGCATCGCACACTTTAACAAAATATCACGTGCTATACAATGCAATATTGCCAAAATTTTGACATTGTACTAAAATCTCTTAATAATATTTAATAAGGCGTGAAAATACTAATTGTATTATGAAATTATTGCTTACATCTGGGATCTTTGTGCGTCCCAAGAGAAAAAAAACAAGAATTACTATTATTGTTTCATTGCCTCTTCGATGACAGCGCGGAATTTGAATTTCTGAATTAATTCAAACCTCATGGTTTTCCAATTAAGTTCCAAAAATATTAAAATAATCCAAAATGATTTTTTTTCCAATTACCAGCAAGCGAACATGCTGAGTTACTAAAAGCATCCTTGAAATGTACATTTCTCCACCTGCAAAATTACACTCGAATGTCATAAGATTGGTCTTGTGGTTTTGTTAGAAAACATATGCGAAAGTTCATAAAATTTTTAAACAAAAATACACCACACACATGAAAAAAAAAAGATTGAGAAAATGAAATTTAATTTCGATCATGCCAGTTCACAAATAACCATTTTTCTCGTCATATAGTGATGAACCTTCGAGTGTGTGGCAGTACCTATTTTTGGACGATTCGAAAAACAAATTTTGTATTTTCTTCTTTATTTTATCATTTTTTTTATGTCCCTCCAAATATATATATTTCGGGTTAGTGAAAAGTCTATAATTCACGATCGTACCGGATCAAGAGTCGCATGTTTCGCGCACATACTTTCTTTATATGTTTTTTTTTTTTTTGATGCAAAATTAAATTTAGACTCTTTCAATTTACTTATGGCTTTATATAACACTATAACTTTCTGTGAACGTTTTCATTATTTTGATTTGAATTTAGATTAAAAATTAAATTTTTAGATAACACTTAAAACGGTCATATCACTAAGCAGCCAAATTATCGCGTTATTCAAACTCGCATGCTCGTCATTTCCCAGTAATAAACAATTGCAATTTATTTCCGAAAAAATATTTTTAATAAAAAATTATAGAAAAAGTAAGATCCGTTCGAAATCGCACCGCACAAGATACTAAACTTAAGTTAGACTCAGTTCTTAGTAGAAGTTCGAGCGCAAGAAATTAAAGATCATTGCATGTGGTTTTTTGAACGAAAATAGGATCGTTTCTAAGAGAGCTATGCCATCACATATCTTCGAAGAGAATCTTAGATACTTTCACTAGTAAATAAAGAAACCTATACTTTAACTGTGATGAACTTATGATTCGGAAAAAAAAGTCCTAGTCAACACTCATCGGGCATTATTAATTAACTCAATTAATATTCACTTTGTATTTTTCTTCGCTATTGAGCAATGTTATTGGTGTTGGTTTGTCACATTCAATCATTGTGATAAAACATGTGAGGGAGAAATTTTCTCATCATATTTTATCCGATAATTTATTTCAGGGGCGTAGATACTCGTATGTATAATGAATTATTTACGAGATCATCTGTTTCATGAAAATATTTTTCGTGTGTAGTCATTATAGACGAATTATAAATTAGTATCCAGAAGGTAAGTAATTTCAGTTTATTTATTTTATTAAATTTTATGGCGGAGATAAAAAAATTTAAAGATGTTGAAGAGATATGTAGGAAGGTTAATATAATTTTAATTTTATAGTTTTTTAATAAAAATTTCATGTTATGAAAAAGACATAAAGTTTATGGATAGACAATTTTAATTAGTATGATAATGAAAGTTAAAATTATCGTGATCAGGATGAATGTTCTTAGTCCCCATTATTATGAAGAAAGAAGTAGAACTATGTATTGTGATTGTCTGTCTCGGTGTTACGAAAAACAGTCTTCTGAAACTTCGCGTATGGAAGAACTATAGATAATACACACGATTGCTTTAACTGCTGGGCGGGGATAGGGGAAGGGGGGAGTCCAGTTGCTTCCTGCGCCCTCCGGTTGCCACGGCCATGACATTTTAGCTCTGATTGATTTTTGAAATAATTTTCAACTCAAATTTTTTTATGTAACCAATGGCTTAAAATAAGTGCTGTAGAACTATCAAAACTAAATAAATAACAACAAGTCGGGCGAAACTTTATTATTTTTGGGACAAGTTGCGGATGCATGGAAAGTCAACATGCAGGTATGCAGGTTAGAGTGGTTTGGGAGACTAAGTGAAAGAGAAAACTTGGGCAGGGCTGTTATTAATTTAACAATATTTCATTCGATTATGCAAGTTTGGGTTTTTATGAGGGGAGCGGAGGGGTGATAGTAAGGGTGGGTGGATGTTAATAGTTTCTTAATTGATTGCTTGAATCACGACCAATATTCTCTGTATAGAATGTGTTTCATAAACGAAGAAAGAATTTTCATAAAATTCGGTGTATTCTATATTCACGAAACCGAATATTTGTATGGGTGGGGGTAGAGCGGGTAAGGGAATCGTAACATTTTTGATGCAATTTTATTTCATTTCTCTTGTAAGGTGCTCGTACAAAATTTCAATTTCGTAGCTTTTAATTTGTTTGTTATTAGTTGATTGTGTGATGACACGAAAATGATATCATTAATCGTTAGAACTTTCGCAATACGTAAATCCAGCATTGCTCGAAAGAAGTCCAAAATCATATGGTTCAAAAGTACCGTATTCAGAGAGACAGAAATAACCTGCCTCAAACTGAATGCGATACCAACAACAAATTTAAATCAAAAAATAATCCGTCCAAATACATGCGATTATATATATGCATATCGACATGCCGCTGAGACTAGTAAAAGAACCATTCTGGCCCATGTGAGTATGTATACAGACATATATCTACATACTGACATACGCGGCTATGATAATTATTGTGACTCACGTGCACGTGCAGATATATGAAGCGAAGAAGGGTTCTACAAAAAGGAATAATGAAACAAAAAAAAAAAAATGATGACCGCATATTATCACACTCGATGGGCATTTTTTTCGTACTGTGAAGAAAAGCAAGATAAATGAAATGTAGCGACACCAATAACGTGGTGTGCCACACCAAATAGCCACGACGGTGATCGTCGCGGCGGGCGTCAGTAAATATCGCTGGCGTCCGTGAGGGAACGATGCGTGAGCCGCCAGCGTCCTGAGGGGCGAGCGATGCTTGCGCCAATGAGTGCGGCGCCTGCGTCCGGGGGTAGCCTGGTCAGCTCTAATAAGAGCTGTTGGGTGTTTTCCAACTCTAAATCGTTGGTGCAAGATTACAGTTCTGATAAGAAATTTTATTTTACTCTTGGAGCAATTCCAGTTCTGATAAGAACTTTTATTTTACTCTTTGAACAATTCCAATTCTGATAAGAACTGAAGTGTATGTTCTTTTACTCTTGGGCACTTTTTGGCAGTGAATAAAAAGACCTTGCTCGTTCTGTTTCAAATTCAATACTGACATTTATTTATTCTAATCTTAGCCTACTTATACCTAAAAATATAATTATCGGTCTTGTACCCCTCCAAATACTTTTAATATAATTTATATAATCGTTCTTCGACCTAATCGTACAATTTGACCTAACGGTTATTATTTTTAAATTTCGTGTGCCATTTGGTTGGACACAGTACAGTCCAAATAAATAGCCCACAGGGAGGTCAAACTTATTTACTTGCATTTTTGGTAAATAAAGTATTTCGTAACTATAGCAAAAAGTTTAAGAATTAAATAAAGTATTTCATAACTATAGCAAATAGTTTAAGAATTTTCTGTATAAAAGGCCGATCTCAACGCAGATTCGAGCGAGTTTTATCTTGGCAGTCTACCGAGAACGTTAGGCAAATAGAGCTTTCCCAGCGCTCTGCCAAAAACAATCTAAGTGTCTTTAAAAATTAAAATAAAAATAAAAATAATAAAGAGTTCGTGTTTTAAATTCAAACAAGTATTTAATTCAGTATATCAAAGAGGTGAATATCTAATAACACTTTTTTAAACTTCCGGAGTCTGATCAAATCCTGATCCGCCCTCGGCCTTACTGGGCTTTGAGTGTGCGACTGGCCCTTTGGGCTAGATAATCAGGTGAGCCCCTCCCCGATTAGTTGACAGCATCACGTGAATCGCCCTGGCTCCTGGAAGCAAGGTGCATCTGGTTCCTGGACTAAGATTCACGTAACAGCAGTAAATAGGTCCGCACTTGGATTAAGGAAAAAATCCAAGACGCCACTTCTAAGTGTCTATGGGTTTACATTGGGTAAACTCATAGCACCTCTTTTGTTCTTATTGGACTGCAGACAGCTGCGAATCTACATTGGGAAGATTCATGGTTCACCTTTACGTCCTGTTATTTCTTTACCTGAAAAATTCTGATCTTCTGGATTTGCATTGGGCAAATCCATAAGAATAAAATTGCTTACAATTCCGGATATGGAAACTATAGATTTGCAATAGGCAAATCCGTAATAAAAAGTAACCAAGAATCAACACACTAAAATAGAAAAAAACCTAATCAAGTTATGGGTTTACATTGGGTAAACCCATAACACAAAATTTTTAGTGTTACAATTGAATGAAATTGGTCGAAATCATACTTTTGTATGGGAGGTGGTAGAAGGGCATGCACAATTTCAAAACTTTTGACGCAATTTTGTTTCAACTATTCTTAGAAGTTCTTATGCAGAATTTTAAATTGATAGCTTTTAATAGTTAGGTGATAATTGATTTCTTGAAAATGGTCGAAAAAATAATTTTGTATAGTGGGTAGAAGTTTTTAAGGTATTCGACCAGTTAATATTTCATATATTTAGAGATTTTTTTAAAATGCATTTCGCAAATTTTCAAGTTTCTACCTTAAAATTTCACTCAAAAATTTTCACTTTATGTGTTTTTTTCAATGTGTTTTTTTTTTTGTGCACGTTAGACCGGGGGGTCGGTTTATAATAATTGTGGAACAAATTATTATTTTTTTTCTATGTACATCAAATAGATGTATCCAAATGCAAAATTTAAACTTTGTATCTTTTACCAGAGCCCAAAAAAATTACTCAAAATTTTGAACATTTCTGCTTACCACCTCCCTCCCCTTACACCTTCCAACTCAAAATTGTTACCAAAATTAATAATTATTTAGCTCTATAATCTGACAATTTAATATCTGTACTCAATTTTGGGATATAACGATTTGTAATTTTGAAAAGTGCGCCATTTTTAAAATGCTCCCTATTTCCCCCACTACTATTATTTCCAGAGGTTTCGTGTTTCGCTAGTATAGATTAATATAAGTTTCAAGTTTCACTTACCTAGCTTAAAAGATAGTTGAGATATTCATTTTTAAGTGTTTTTCTTTGAACACCCCCCCGACCCTCCCCCTTGCAGTAATTAGCCTCTATCTAAGTTGATTCTGGTGGAACCATATGCCGCCTTAATGGTCCCAAAATATGAATTTTTATGATAAGTAATTTCGAAGATATAATTATTTGAAAAACAATTCGACCGACAATTTGTTTTTAGCCCCCCCCCCCCCCCTTTTCGGACGCCAATGGATAAAAAAATTGAATTATTTTTATAATTTGTCCCACAATCTTCACTATATCTTTGCTGATTTTCAGCTTCCTATCTGCATTCCTGGTGGAAATATTAGCAAGTGCAGTTTTTGATTCTTTTCCTCACCACGCCTCCCTCTTCCACCTCACACCTCCAAAATTTAGAAATTGGAGCTCATTTACCCATTCAGCAATCTGCCCAAAAACGAACATTCTACCTTTAACGGTTTCGAATATATGAGTCTATATGTACGGCGAACGGCGGGATGGATTTTTTTCTTGCATTTTCAGGCTAATTTAGTCATGAAACGCGAAAAAACAAAATTTCAGGGTAGCAAATTTTTTTTTCTGTGTCATCACAATACTTTATTATTAGAATAATAAAGTAAAACCTGCTTACTATTTAATCTGCGTGTAACGCTTTTCTTCCAAGCTAAGTAAAAATCCTTTATTATTTTAAGCATATAATTTAGGGAATCAAAGCACTGTTTATAATTTTGTCATCTCTGTGGCAGTAGCGCGACTTGATATTGCGGTAAGGGGAAGCAATTCTTTAGCACCACACCGCCACCCAAACCGGAGCATCGCATAGGAGGACCGAGCTGACTTCTTTGAAAAGTAGAATCCTTCTAGCATATCTAGGTCCACCGATATTTAGAAGTATTCGGGAAATGGATGCATGCATTTGTGACTCATTTTTGCTCGAGAAGTCCACGCGAACTTTAAATTGTAATTTATTATCGATCATAACTCTTAGATATTTGATTGCTTAGATCTGATAGCTTGGCTCTCGTCCTGAACGTTCGCGTATTACATTTTTTTCGACTTGTTTTTAGAACAGCCTCTGCTTAGTGGTCAGCTAGTTCTAAACCGGCGGAGCTAGTCTTTAATTTTGATGACTGCTTCGTTTGTTGCTGACCCTGTCGTGGATGTGCACGGCCACGACAGCGATGTGGTCAGCGAACCCGATTAATTTTATTCTTTGCGTCAACGATAGTCGAAAAACTCCATCGTAAATAATATTCCTCTGGAAAAGGCCCTGCACGATCCTTGTGGGACACCCGCGATGACGTTGTAATACTTGACTCACTCATTAGTTTTGCACCTCAATTTATTGTTGGTGAAGTACATAGTTTGAAATTATTCTCAACAAGTAGAATGGTATACCCATCCTGGATAACGATCTCTTTTTAAGTGCTTAATCTACCGAGTTAAAGACATTTTTAATGTCCAATGTCACTGCTGCACAATATTTCTTTGTCTCAAATCGCCACCTTTCTCTTTAAATCGACTACCACTTTCATGACGTCAACAGGGGAACGCGGTTTCCTGAATCCGAACTGGTGGTCCGACAGTGCTCCTTTCTCCTCCGCTATTACGAGCATTCTCATCATCAATGGCGCGACAGCCCAAACCGGGCCTTGGAGTCTTGAAGTCGTCGCATCCAATCGTCTTGATCCAAAGACCGCGTCCAGCTGCTAGTTTTTAAGATGGCTTTGATATCTTCATCATCCGAGTCATCCCATCGCTTGCGTGGCTTACATACTGGCCGGTTACCACTCGCTTTGCCTTTCAGAGCACGTCTGTCTTCCATTCGCTCTACATGGCCAGCCCACTGCAGTTTACGTAGCTTGATGAACGTTGATGCTTCTGGCTCGTCGTAGAGTTGATACAACTCATGGTTGTACGAGTATCTTATTCGCCATTCCGTTCCTTCCTTCACAGGTCCCGAAATTCTTTGGAGGACCTTTCTTTCAAATGCGTTAACTGCTTTTTTGGAAGTTCGCGTTAATGTTCACGTCTCGCTTCCTTAACAGAGCACAGATCGTATAATAGTTTTATAAATCCGCATTTTATTGTTCCTGTGCACTTTCTTGGATTTCATTATTGGAAGTACCGAATAATGCGTCTTATTTGCAAGTATTATCCGTCGTTTGATTTCGTCTGTTTCATTACCGTCCTTTGCTAGATTATCCCCAAGTTGTCCACACTCTCCAAATTATATTCCGCAATTGTTATGATTGGCGTTCTCCTTTTGGTTTGCGTCATTACTTTTGTTTTGCTTTCATTAATACGCAACCCAACTTCTTTTGCGGTGGAGTCAAGATTGACAAATACCTCCTACTGGCGAAGGATCCTGCTAGGATGTTAATGTCGTCAACGTATGCTACTAGTTGATTGGACTTGAAAAGTAGTGTCCCGTTGGTGTCGACTGGGATTTTCCGGACGACATATTCTAGTGCCAAGTTGAAAAGCATTGGGGCTGGACCATCGCCCTGCTTTAAACCACATTCCGTTCGAAAGCTTGTTTTAAAATCGGTTTGAATTCTCACTTGTGATTCAGTGTTCGTCATTGTGAGTCTTGTTAGTCGGACTAGTTTTGGAGGAATTCCAAAGTCAAGCATGATTTGGTACAGAACGCTCCAGTTGATACTGTCGTATGCTTGTTTAAAATCTACGAATATTTGGTGCACGTCTGTGTTATATTCCCAGCATTTCTCAAGCACCTGTTTCAACGAGAATATCTGGTCTGTTGTAGATCGTCCGGTTCTGAATCCGCCTTGGTATTCGCCAATTATTTGATTAGTTTAGGGTTTAAGACGACGTTCAATTATTTTTGTCAGTATTTTATAGGACGTACACAACAATGATATTCCTCTGTAATTCTCACAGCAGAGTTTGTCTCCTTTCTTGTAAATTGGACATATAATGCTTTTTCGCCAGTCGTCGGGTATGATTTCCTCTGTCCAAATTTTGCATATCATGTTGTGCAGTATTTCAGCGACACAATTTCCACCGTTTTTCAGAAGTTCAACTGGTATTTCGTGAATTCCCGGCGCTTTGTTTAGTTTTTGGTCACATAGGGCTGCTTTGATTTCAGCAAGCGTGGGTAGTGTCGATGATGGTTCATCTTTGTCAGTTGAGGCTTCAGTTGAAATGTTGTCTGTTGTGATCGGTGCTAATGGGGTGGGATTCAAAAGATGTTCAAAGTATGAAGCCCTTCTCCTTTTGATTTCTTCTGTGTCGCTGACGATATTGCCCTCTGCGTCTTTGCAGAGACTGGTTTTTGGCTTATATCCCTTTTTTAAGTCTTTTACTATTGCGTATGAGTCCCGCATTTTATTTTTCTCATGTCATCGTCCATTTTTTGTATTAGGTCATTATGGTACTTCCTTTGTTTTCGTCTGCAAGGTCTTTTTCGCATATCGCCTAAGCTCGTCTTATCTTTCTTTTTTGGCTCGTGTTGGCCGTTCAGTAAAAATTTTGTAAGCCTCGTTCTTTCTATCTATTGCGTCGCGCCATTCGTGGTCGAACAAATCATTATTTTTTCGCCGTGCTTGATATCCTAATACCTCTTCTGCGGAGGATTTGATGCCGTCTCGTCATCCACGCATTCTCCACTGGCATATTTTGGATATTTTCATATATTGGTGTCAGGTGTTTATTACATGCTAACATGTAAGCATGCGGCACCGTTTCATCGTTAAGCTTGTCGACATGGAATTTGCGAGCTCTAGTCGTTTTCGAATATCCACGACAAGCTATTCTGCATCGATACCTAGCTCTGAGTAGATAGTGATCAGAGTCACAATTCGCACCGCGAAGAGTTCGTACATCAAGCATGCTGGAAGCAGCCCTTTTCTCAATTAGAACGTGGTCTATTTGGTTGAAAGTGTGACCATCTGGTGATGCCCACGTTTGTTTGTGAATATCGCGATGTGGGAAGCACGTAGAGCTTACTATGATATTTTTGCTGCTTGCGAAATCATGGTTATGTCATGGAGACTGTGCCCTCCTGTTGTTCCTCTGTGAGCCTCCTCTTTTCCGACTTTTGCATTAAAATCCCCTAAGACAATTTTTAGGTCATTCGAGGGCAGTGAATCATAGGTTGTCTCAAGGGTGGCATAAAATTCGTCTTTAGTTATATCGTCTTTGTCTTCTGTTGGTGCGTGAACGTTGATCAACCAAGTGTTGAAAAATTTAGTCTTTATTCGGATTGCACACAATCTTTCACTTACTGGTCTGAAGCTCGTGACCTGCTGTTTAAATTTTTTGTCAACGACAAAAGCGACAATTTTCCAATTGAATAGATTGTGTGTGATCTCATGTCCATGATTTCGCTACCGAGCCATTTCGTTTCTTGGATGGCAGTTATGTTGATGTTGTGTTTTGCCATTTCTTCGAGAAACTCTTTCAGAACTCCTGTCCTAAATAAGGATCGATCATTCCAAGATCCAATAGAGTAGTCCATTTTTTGTTTGCGGGATTGTTGGCGTTGAGTCCATCCTTTCCGAGGCTGTTCTTCAAGTTTTTGGACAGTGTTCTTTTTCCGGTGATGCGTTGTCGGCACCTCGCCCAATCCCCGACCTGGATGACCGATCCTAATAATTTATTACACCCTAGCAGAAAAAGGGTGGGAGTTTTGAGCTAAATATGACATGCTGGAGTTCTCACAGCTATGCTGCGAGTTCAACTATGTCATATTTTTGCCTATTGCCTGAGACGCACTTGTGTTACTGGCAATTCAGGTTAACCCCATGTTCCCTCCTCCTTTCTCAAACCATGCTTGGGACCGTCTATGGCGGAGTTATTACGAGCATTCTGTTGTTTATAATTCGTTCAAGGGTCTTTCCCAACGTTTCAAGTAGACATATGGGTCGATATGACGATGGTTCTCCAGGAGGTTTGCTTCGTTTTGGTAACAGTACCAAATGTTGGAACTTCTATGGTCCAGGAAAGACTCCTTCCTCTAAACACCTTTGCATCGTTGTTATAAAGATGTCGGGCCTCTTTTTGAATATCAACTTCTACTGCCATATTTGGGATGCCATCGGGTTCAGGTGCCTTATTGCCTATCTTCCTGCATGCTTCAAATAGTTCCTCTTTTTTTTTAAAAGCAGAAAACTATAAATTTAAATAAAACACAGAAAAATGGTTTTAGTATCCATGAAATTGGCGTCATTTAAAAGATAATTTTATGGCATTAATGTTTGAATATGATTTCGGGCATGTGGCCGCCGCACCTGGCATAATCTGAAAGCCCTATTTTCACACACTCTTTGCAGTAAAATAGACTGTATTTTGGCAGTAAAGCATCGAATGTTGGCTTCTAAGTGCTCAATACTTTCTGGTTTATCGGCGTAGACATGGGACTTTATATATTCCGAGAGAAAAAAATCGAATGCACTCCATTTCGTGAAATTAATCGATCATCAAATGTTTCTTTCAGTAAATTAATTGTATCGCGCGCTGTGTGGCAAGTGGTGCCGTCCTGTTGAAACGACATGTCTGCGACACTAATGCCTTCCAATTCAGGCACAAAAAAGTTAGTATTCATGTCTCTGTACCTTTCACCGTTGTGTGCAACGTCCTGACCACCATCATTTTTGAAGACAAATGGACCAATGATTCCACTGGTCCATAAAGCGCACAAACGGTGAGTTTTTTTAGATGTAATGGTGTTTCGATAATGGTTTGTGGATTGTCATCACTCTAAATGTGACAATTCTGCTTATTGACATAGCCATTTAGCCAAAAGTGTGCTTTATCACTGAACAATATTTTCAAATGAAGTTGTAGATTAATAGCAATGCTTTATTCTTTCCATAAAGTTTAGTTTAGTTGTTGAGCACGATGACCAATTGACACATTTGGATCATCAGCAACACTACGCTGCACACCATCAATCGGTTGATGTGTGCATCATATTAGAGTAAACGTATTGCGGGAACGATCCATAGTTTCTCGAATTAATCGCTCAAATAAATAAAGATCTTGGCAGAGACCAAAGCATCACGAATAATAGAGCGTAACAGTGTAGAATCTGAAAATTGGGCGTAAAGTCTAATCGTGCAATATTCTGGATGAACGAGAAAATTTTTGATTTTAAGAAATTTTGTAGGGGAAGTGGTAGAGGGGGTGGCGATATCGAACTAATTTTGTTCACATAACGCTAGAATTGCTATCAAAATTTTCACCGACACAGCTGTGCATTGCATTAAAGGGTTGCCCCCTAAGTTGTGTTCGGCTCTTTAAAAAAAAAATGTTTTATACAAAATGTCGGATTCAAAAATTTAATAGGTATTGAGAAAATTAGTGCATTGGATTTAGTGAAATTAAGCAGTTTGTATGGGAGGTGGTAGAAGGAGGGGCGAGTTCTTAATGACTTTTTCATAACTAACTATAAACATCATGATTTTGACCTGTTTGCAGATCACTAACATACATATTATAGGAAAATCGACTTTTTGTAAAGTTGTGAAACGGTGTCAGATTGAAGGAGGAGTGAACCTAGCCGTCTAGTTTTTTTGGTCTTACTAATATTTCTAAATAAATTATTTGTACACAATTTCAGCTCGATAAATTTTTATACGTACTGATTAAATTGGTTTGTAATATTTCAACCAAAATTGCAGTTTGTATGCGAGATGGTAGAAGGAGTGAAGCGATTCAAATAGCTTTTGTACTGTAGATTGGTACCATCATATAAATAATTAAATCTAAATTTTTGATCTATAGCTGTTATACTTTTAGAGAAATTCCAAAATTGTGTCAATTTGTATGGGAGGTGGTAGAAGAAGTGGAGCGATTTAGCCCGTTCACGAGCTTGGCCTTATTTTTCTGGCAAAAGTAACGTGTACAAAATTTGAATTTTCTAGCTCAACGCGTTTTCGAGCTAGGAAGGACACGGAGGAACGGACAAGCGGTTTTGAGATTTTTGAGTGATTAAATGAGCTTCTATATCATTAATTTTTCTTCGAGCCTTATTTCTTAGCGTTACGAATTTGTTGGTCAACTTATAATACTCTCAGATATCATCTCGAGTATAAATACCTATCAATTTGCTATGAGCTAATAAGTGACCTCGATTCTAATTTCCAACTTTGAATATTGCACTTCGGAAACACAAAATGTTTAATCATTGGAAAAATATGTAAATGGCATAGCTCCAGATATTTTTTGTTTGGATCTAAGTATGCTGTTACGTGTCTTGTTTCAAAAATTTTAAATTATATAATATGTAAAATCGCTTAATAATTGATTACATTGATCAACGTAATATTTAATTTGCATTCGTTTTACCGATGCCAATTCTTCAAGGCCAAAACTAAAACACATTTAATCTTCTAAAAGATATTTTTATGAATTTCCATTATACAAGTTGAAGTTGCTCTATGTTCATTTGATTTTATAATTTTAATAATAACGTGTTGTGATCGACACAGAAAAAAAACTGCTACGCTGAAATTTTGTTTTATGTAATTGAGACTTGAGGCAACTACTAACTTATGCTTGCGAAATATGATAAATAAACTGCCAACAAGTCAGGCGAAACTTTATTATTCTTGGGACGAGTTGCGAATGAGTGGAAGGTCAATATGCAGGTTAGAGTGGTTAGGGAAGGCTAAGTGAAAGGGACTTCTTGGGCAGGGCTGTTGCCAGTATAAAAATATTTCATTCGTTTCGGCAAGTTTGGGTTTTTATGAGGGAGGGAAGAGGGGTAATAGTAAGGGTGAGTGGATGTTAATAGCTTTTTGATTGATTGCATGAATCACGTCCAATATTCTCTGTATAGAATGTCAGTTTCAATGAAGAAGTTGCATAGAATTTTCATAAAATTCGCTGTATTTTACATTCACGAAACCGAAAATTTGTAAGGGAGGGGTAGAGCGAGTAATGGAATCATAAAACTTGTGATGCAGTTTTATTTCATTTCTCTTGTAAGGTGCTTGTACAAAATTCCAAGTTCGTAGCTTTTAATTTGTTGGTTATTAGTTGATTTAATGAAATTGGTCAAAATCATACTTTTGAATGGGAGGGGGTAGAAGGGCAAGAGCGATTTCAAGATTTTTGACGCAATTTTGTATCAACTATTTTTAAAAGTTTTTGTGCAAAATTTCAAATTGATAGCTTTTAATAGTTAGGTGATAACTGATTTCTTGAAAATGGTCGAAAAAATAATTTTGTATCAGAGGGGGTAGAAGTTTTAAAAGTTTTCAACCAGTTAATATTTGGTTTGGTGAATGTTTTCACAGTGCAGTTTTGATAAAGGTCTCAGCAGAGACCGAAACGTCACGAATAATAAAGCGTAACAGTGTAGAATCCGGAAATCTTTTCTTTTAACAGTTAATATTTCATAAATTTAGGGAATTTTTTTAAATGCATTTCTCAAATTTCCAAGTTTCTACCTATCCATATACAAAATTTAAACTTTGTATCTTTCACCAGAGCCCTAAAAAAATCAGTCAAAATTTTCGACATTTTTGCTTACCACCTCCCTCCCCTTACACCTCCCAACTTAAAATTAGCGACTATATAGCTCTACAGTTTGACAAATTTTGGATTTGATATTTGTACTTAATTTTGAGATATAACGATTTGTTATTTTGAAAAGTGCGGCATTTTGGAAATGCTCCCCATTTCCCCCCACTACTATTATTTCCACAAGTTATATTTTTTTCGTATTTTCCTAGTATAGTTTAATATATGTTTTAAGTTTCAATTACATAGCTTAAGAGATAGTTGAGATATTAATTTTTAAGTGTTTTTCTTTGCACCCCCCTGACCGTCCCCCTTACAGCAATTAGCCACTCTCTAAGCTGAATGCGGTGGAGCTATATGCCATCTTAATGGTTCCAAAATATGAACTTTTTACAATATGTAATTTCGAAGATATAATCATTTGAAAAAACAATTCCGCCGACAATTTATTTTTAGCCCCCCCTTTCGGACGCCAATGGATAAAAAAATTAAATTATTTTTTAAGTTTGTCCCACAACCCTCTTTATATCTCTACTAATTATCAACTTCCTATCTGCATTCGTGGAGGAGATATTAGCAAGTGTAGTTTATGACTCTTTTCCTCCCCCCGCCTCCCTCTGCCACCTAAAACCCCTCAAAAAGAAAATAGAGCTCACTTACCCAATCAACAATCCACCCAAAAACGAACATTCTACCTTTAACAGTCTCGGAGATATGAGTCCATATGTGCGGCGTACGGCGCGACGATTTTTTTTTTTTTTGCATTTTTAGGCTAATTTAGTCATGAAACGCGAAAAAACAAAGTTTCAGAGTAGCAATTTTTTTTTCTGTGTTTACTTTATTATTATAATAATAAAGTAAAATACAACACCATAGTGGAGAGCATTCAAAATATGGTTCACTTTTCAAAATTTCAAACCGTTATTTTTCAAAATTAAATGAAGTTGAAATCGTCAGATTATAGAGCTGTCTGCCTTAAAGTTTTGTTAATTTTGAAGCTGATTGGTGAGCCAAAATGTCGGATACTTTGAGCAATTATGCTCTAGATGAAATCTGAGAGTGTACTATGTTTGCCTTACCGTTTTTAAAGCTAGGAAATAATGCTCGCACAGAGCCCCCAAACCTCGATTCAAAGTAATCGTCTGTCCGTCTGTCTAAAACATAACTCTCGAACGCTTTGAGCTATCGTACTTAAAAAAATCCCCCATCTGGAGTTGGAATTGAACCCACGACCTATTGACTGAGAAGCAAGCACGCTGCCCACTACGCCACGGAAGCCTCACTTTTATCAAAGAAGAAACTTTAAGTTCGTGAACGGGGGGGAGATGCACCCCCGCTCCTTCTACTACTACTACTACAATGGCGCTACAGCCCAAATCAGACCTTGGCCTCCTGACATGAAGGTTCCTTAACATTTTCATTACTTATTGTGGAAAGGTTGTTAGCCCTTCGCACAACCCTCTTTCTACGAATTTTTCATTTTCGTAGAATGAGGTGACCAAGGTATATCCAAGCAGACAATGTGTTGGAATTATATATATATTGCGCCGACCGGGATTTGAACTCACGACCATCGCATTACAAGACCAACACGCTATCCACTAAGCTACACCCTGGCTCCGCTCCTTCTACCACCTCCCAATTAAATCTCAGGAAATTTCGAAATTTTGAAAAATTGATATTTCTTTGAAACTGTTTAGCCTCTCGACTTGAAAATTAGGTCAAATTGTAATAATATAACAGCACAAAATATTGATCCGATCCAAACTCTCGTTCTACTCCTCCCATACAAATGCACAATTTTAAAAAATAAATTTTTTCGATTTTCATTGATAGTGGCAAAGGCAAAAAGTCGAATTTTTACCAGAATTAATTTTATTATAAACGCAATCAGTTTTGAAAAAACAATCGACTTCACCGCACTCCTTTTACCCCCTCCCATACAAATGTCATGAAATTTTTAAATTTCAATTAAATTATTTTTCTTCGAAACTTTCAAAGGTATCAACTAGAAATAGAGAAATATCATTGACGACGAAAAATTTTGTTTTGATCCGTATACTCCTTCTACTCCCTCCCATTGGTAAATGCATTATATCGATTTTCATTAAAACTAGAAAAGTACAAACTTCAATTGCCCGTATCTCTTAATAATTGCAATAAACGCTAAGAAAAATTATCAGCTTCACTTCACACCTTTTACCTCCTCTCATACAATACATATGAGAGCTATCTACTTTGAAATTGAAACAAATCATGGTGATAAGGATGTGAATAAGCAGTTTCAAAATCATCTAAAACCCTCCACTTGTTCTATCACCTTCCATATAAAGGCCCCAATTTCAGGAAAACCATGTACAATTTCTTTGAAAATAATGAAAACTACAAACTATAAATTCATCACGAAATATTTTGCATGCCACGTTCGGTACCTCCTCACTCTGCTTCTACCACCTCCCATACAATGGCATATTTTCCGTTACTTTAAGATCTTTTTCATTTCATCTAGAGTATCATATAATTGGGCTTTACGCCCTATAATAATTCTGTTATATTTTTTAGTGCTCTGGTAAAAGATATGTGGCGACACGACGTCGGAATAATTTGGCGATACGATGTCGTCGGCACATTCCAGCCACATTAAAATTGGACGGATATACGCTGACCACGCACAAGCAGAACCGTCCTCATTTTCATACAATCGGATATATGCTGACCACACACAAGCAGAACCGTCCTCATTTTCATACATCCAGATTTGCTGATCGCCAACGTCACCTTCTGCATATCGCCAGATATGCAACGAAGGAGATCAAGTGGCATGCCCGACGACGCGCGCGATCAAGCAATGATAATACTTTGTTGCATATCATGCATAAAGTACGCCAGCCAGACACGCCGCAGCGTCAGCATAAAGACGGAAATTAAAAGGCAGTCGCGCTGGCTTTTGAGGCAGTCGTTCTCAGCCTCTCAGTCTTCCTCAGTCGAGTTCCAGTTTCGATTTCATTGACTGCAGTTATTCAGTTTTTCCTACGAATTCGAGTTCATCTTCCGCATCCTCCGGAACAGCGCACTCTCGCAAATTTAATAATAAATTGTTGACTAGTTCTAAAATTGACTCGTGTTTTAATTGTCACCTCGTCCGCGCTCCCAGGCCCAAAGATACAAGGTTCAAAATTACACGTGCATACATCCTTTGATATACATAAAGGAAAAGTAACAATTTGAACCAGAACTTTTATCCACCAAAGAGGGGCGTAACCTGCAAAGGGTGTTTCATGAGTATTGAAAATAAATCCAAAAACTCAAAATTTTCCATTGAAATTTTATACTACAAAAATAAAATTTTGAAAAAGTAATTTGAAAAAAAAAAAATAAAAATTCTTAAAGGTCGAATATCTTCAAGACTTCTACCCCTTCTCATACAAACACCATTTTTAAGAAATCTATTATCACCATACTATTGAAAGCGATCAACTTAAGATTTATTTAAAACAAAGTTCCATCAAAAGGTTTGATATTCCTTTTACCATTCTACCCCTTCCAATACAAAAGTATGATTTCGACCAATTTCAATAAATTAACTAATAACCAACAAATTAAAACCTACGAACTTGAAATTTTGTACGAACACATTTCAAGAGAATGTACCTACTTTTTTAAGCAAATTGTTTGTACAAAGTTCTCCAATGTTTCCGAATTTTATCTTGAATATTTTGAACCTAGATGGATTCCGGTTGAAAAGCTTTGTTTCAAATATTTATTGAATTCAAATTATAACACAAAAACTTTTAAATTAACTTACTTTTATCACATTTCAAAGATACGAAATTGAAATTGGCACCAACATGCGTAACATTTGCTTCGTCTTCAAATGATGTGAGTGGAAAATAATGATTTAATGATAGTAATGAAGTAAATTGGAGTAAAAACCGATAAGCACCGAATAGATTTTCTTCTGAGAGTAAATCCGAGGAAGCAATTAAAAAATACTTTATTATTAGAATAATAAAGTAATTGCTGATACAACGTTCGAATTCAATACCATGAAAAGTGGCAATATAAAATTTTTTAAGGCAGATCAAAACATTTTAAAATTTGAACTCTTTTGAAATTACGAACATTTCGTCGTCTGCTATGCTTACTTAAAAAGGAATGATTGGATCCGAAATGTTTTTTCACAATTACTATGCTATATATTATGTATAAGTGGCAAACTAAATCTTCTCGCATTATTACTCAAAACTTGGACTAACACACTCTTCCGATAACCCTTCCAAAATATTTTCAATTAAAAAAAAAAGATACTCTAACTTTCAAACTATTCGATCAATTTAATCCAATTCAACCTTGTCGACTTTTCCAGCTGCTGATAAAATAGCATCATCATTTTGGCTGTCGCATTGGGAGCTATGTTCCGTACCTACTCTGCTACACATATGAAGCTATTAATCTCCACTTGTGGTCCATTACGAAAAATATTAGTGGTCAAGACGGGCAAATTTTATTTCAAGATTTTATTCTTAAGACTTTTTTGGCTTCTTTTCTTTCACTTTCAAAGTGTCATCCACTCCAAATCCGTTGGACCTGTGCCATATGGACTGAATCAAAGAAGAAAATTTCCGGTCTTTAAGCAGAAAATTTTAATTTTTTTCCCCAATTATATCGTGCTTTTCAGCATCTTTATTTGATATCCAGATTGCATTAAATTTGTAGCTTTCATAGAGTTTTCTAGTTCCTTACATTAAACAATTGGAAAAAAATTTATTAGTCGTTTTGTGGAATATGGTGTATCGTATAATAATTTATTATACAAATTTAAAGGTCAATAAAAGATCAGAAAGGGGAGCCAAACAAATTCTAGAAGTTGATAAATTGCAATAATCAATTGAAATATCTGTATTTCGATGTATTTGGCATTTATTTGTTTACATATGGGAGTTGGGATATAAATCAGTCGGTGTTTCATGTCGAAAATCAAAATATTAATCTTGTATGCTATTTTAATTCATCTCCATGGTCAATTACTCGTATTTCAGTTTTCCTTTATTGTTACCGATTTTCTTGAAATTATCTGACATTCTCGAAAATATTCGCAATAATGGAATTTTACATGAAAATGAGTGATGGGCAGAGCTGATACTTTTCATTCATTTATTTTACTTTATTATTCTAATAATAAAGTATTGTGATTGACACAGGACTTTGCTACCCTGAAATTTTTTTTTTCGCGTTTCATGACTAAATTAGCCTAAAAATGCAAAAAAAAAAAAAAATCCGTCCCGCCGTACTGTACTGCGTACTGCGTACGATGGACTCATATCTCCGAGACCGTTAAAGGTAGAATGTTCGTTTTTGGGTGGACTGTTGACTGGGTAAGTGAGCTCCATTATCTCAATTTTGGGGAGTGTCAGGTGGATGGGAGAGGCATGGGAAGAGAAAAAGTCAAAAATTACACTTGCTAATATCTCCAACACGAATGCAGATAGGAAGTTGAAAATCAGTAGAGATATAGAAAGGGTTGTGAGACAAACTCTACAAATAATTTAATTTTTTTATCCAATGGCGTCTGAAAAAGGGGGGGGGGGAGGCTAAAAACAAATTGTCGGCCGAATTGTTTATTCAAATGATTGTATCTTCGAAATTACTTATCGTAAAAAAATCATATTTTGGGACATTAAGGTGGCATATAGTTCCGCCGGAATCAGCTAAGAGAGTGGCTAATTATTGTAAGGGGGAGGTCCAAAGGGGGTGCAAAGAAAAAAAACACTTAAAAATGAATATCTCAACTATTTCTTAAGCTATGTAATTGAAACTTGAAACATATATTAAGCTATACTAGGAAAATACAAAAAATATAATATGTTGAAATAATAGTACTGGGGGGAAATAGGGAGAATTTCAAAAATGGCGCACTTTTCAAAATTACAAATCCCTATATCTAAAAAAAAAGTACAGATATCAAATCGAAAATTTGTCAGATTGTAGAACTACATAGTGGTTAATTTTGGTAAAAATTTTAAGTTTGGAAGTGTAAGGCGAGAGAGGTGATAAGCAAAAATGTTGAAAATTTTGAGTGATTTTTTAGGGCTTTGGTGAAAGCTACAAAGTTTGAATTTTGAATGTGGATACATCTATTTGATATCCATAGAAAAATAATAATATCTTGATCCATAATTGTTACAAACCGACCCCCCATGTCTAACGTGTACAAGGTGTTTCATGTGCATTGAAAAAAAACTTAATCTGAAAATTTTAGAGTGAAATTTAAAGGTAAAAATATTAACTAGTCGAAAACCTTTAAAACTTCTACCCCCTCCCATACAAAATTAGTTTTTCGACCATTTTCAAGAAATCAATTATCACCTAACTATTAAAAGCCATCAATTTGAAATTTTGCACAAAAACTTTTAAAAATAATTGAAATAAAATCGCGTCAAAAGTTTTGAGATCGCGCCTGTCCTTCTCCCCCCTCCCATACAAAAGTATGATTTCGACCATTTTTAAGAAATCAATTATCACCTAACTATTGGTAGTTTTAAATAGTTAAAATTTTGCCTAAAAACTTACAAAAATAGTTAAAATGAAATTACGTTAAAATTTTTGAAATTGCGCTTGCTTTTCTACCCGCTCCCATACAAAACTATGATTTCGACCAATTTCATTAAATCAATTAATAACCAACAAACTAAAAGCTACGAACTTGAAATTTTGTACAAGCACCTTACAAGAGAAACGAAATAAAACTGCATATCAAATTTTACGATTTCCCTACCTTCTCTACCCCCTTCCATACAAAAGTTCGGTTTCGTGAATAATATATATACACCGAATTTTATGAAAATTCTATGCAACTTCGTCTATGAAACAATTCTATACAGAGAATATTGGACGTGATTCAAGCAATCAATTAAAAAGCTATTAACATTCACCCACCCTTACTATTGCCCCTCCTCCTCCGCTCATAAAATCCCAAACTTGTTACATAATTAAATTTTTTGTTTTTTATATTATAATCCTCAAGGAAGACGTCGGGTTGGTCGACCATGAAGCACATGGAAGCGAGCAGTGGGGCAGGAGGCCAGAGGAATTAACAAGTTCTGGCAGCAGCTTAAGGCCGATGCTCAGGATCGCGTTTTGTGGAAGAGAATTGTCTCTGTCCTATGCCCCTATGGGGGGTTTTAACAGGAATTTGATTGATTGATATTATACCGGTGTCAGACAAGGCTGCATATTATCACCAGCTCTATGCTAATAAATGCATCTCTAGAGCTGCGAAAAAATACTTTTGTATGGGAGGGCATAAAAGTTTTAAAGCTATTCGACCAGTTAATATCTCAAACCTTTTTTTTTATTTTTTTTTAAATATATTCCGCAAATTTTCAAGTTCTTTGGTTAAAATTTCAATTAAAATTTCTTGGGTAGATAGGGCCCCCTTCGTTGCATAACAGTTCTGGATCAAATTGTTATTTCTCTCTACTCAAAATTTTCGAAATTTTGGCATTACACGCCCAAACTTCAAAATTTCACCAAAATTATAGATCATAGCTCTACAATCTTTTAAATTTCAACTTAAAGTCTTTTTGATTTTTAAATAATGGTTTGAAATTTTGAAAAGTTCACCATTTTCGAAATGCTCTCCATTTCCCCCACTACTATTATGACCAAATTTTATTTTTTTCCCCATATTTTGCTTAATATATATTCCATTTTTCAATTACAAATCTTAAGAGATAGTTGAGATATTAGCTTTTAAGTGTTTTTCTTTGGACCCGCTTTGATGCTCCTCCTTAAAAGTATTGGCCTCCTTTCCAAATTTTCATGGAAACTGTGAAAGCTTTTAATTTGACATTTAAAATATATTATTTCTATTATAAATGCAATCTTTAAGTATATAAATAGTTTGAATCCCCCAACTTCTTCCACCACCTCCCATACAAACTAAACTTTTTCATGAAATACTATACTCCAATTTTCTCAGTACGTATAACTTTGATCGAGCTAAAATTTTGTATTAAATCTTTAATTAGCATAATTATTATTATCGAGAAAAATTAACTGATTAGCTTTACTCCTTCTACCCCCTCCCATACAATGTGGCACAATTCCACGACTTTGCAAAAACTCGATTTTCTTGAAAAGTGTGAATCTAATTTATTTAAAATTTAAAACACATCAATTACATGGTGATTGTAGTTGTTTCTAGAAAAATTACTAAAAACCCTCCACTCCTTCTACCACCTCCCATACAAACTGCACTTTTTCATGAAATACTCTAAACCAATTTTCTCAGTACGTATAGCTTTGATCGAGCTAAAATTTTGTACTCAATCTTCAATTAGCATAATTATTATTATCGGGAAAAATTAATCGATTAGCTTTACTCCTTCTACCCCCTCCCATACAATGTGACACAATTCCATGACTTTGCAAAAACTCAATTTTCTTGAAAAGTGTGAATCTAACTGATCTAAAATTTAAAACACATCAATTCCATGGTGATTATAGTTATTTCTAGAAAAATTACCAAAAACCCTACACTCCTTCTACCACCTCCCATACAAACTGCACTTTTTCATGAAATACTCTAAACCAATTTTCTCAGTACGTATAACTTTGATCGAGCTAAAATTTTCTGATGAATCCATAATTAGTATTATTATTATTATCGGGAAAAATTAACCGATTGGCTCTACTCCTTCTACCCCCTCCCTTACAATATGACACAATTTCACGACTTTGCAAAAACTCGATTTTCTTGAAAATTGTGAATCTAACTGATCTGAAATTTAAAAGATATCAATTGCATGGTGATGATAGTTGTATCTAGAAAAATTATCAAAAACCCCCCACTCCTTCTACCACCTCACATACAAATTTCACAATTTCACTAAATCCAATGCACTAAGTTTCTCAAGTTACCTATTCAGTTTTTCAAGCTTAAATTTAGTGCAAAATATTTTCATAGCTACTCTAGAATGGTGTGAAAAAAATTAATTTAGTACTGTCATCCCTTCAATCACTCCCCACACAAAAATTCTTAAGATTACAAAAATTTCGATTTCATGGGTAGTATCATATAATGGGGTTTTACGGACAATCGAAGTCCTGTTATGTTTTTAAGCTCAATGTCATTTTATTTGGGCTTTTTTCAATTAACACAAGCTACAACTATTCACATGTCCTTAACACGTATAAATATGATCTCGAATCACGGATTTGATTTGATCACGAGCCTCTCCCATTCAAATGCGAGTATCTTGCTTTCATTCTTAATAATTTATAGTTGTGACTCCAACAAAATACAAAACATTGTGTGGGTAATAACACTGAAACAATTGCAACTGCCTTCAATAATTATTTCACCAACATTGGGAAGACTATGGCCGATAATATTAAAAAATGAGAAACAAATAATCAGAATTGCGAACATTATCAAAAAACTACAAATATCAGCCCAATTGATATGGTTACTGAAGATGAAATAATTTTGTTAATTAAGAACATGTCGGGCGGAACATGTCCGGGTTTTGACGAAATCTCTGTCGAATGCCTTAAACACATTAATATATTTATTTCTAAACCACTAGCTCACCTCACTAATTTGAGTTTCAAGTCTTGTCAATTCCCTCAAATCTACAAAACTTCAATAGTAACTCCTATTTACAAAGCTGGAAATAAAAAACTGATTGAAAATTATAGACCAATATCATTAATTTCCAATATTGCCAAAATTATTGAAAAGGCTACCAAAAACAGATTAGATCAGAATATTGAAAATCAAAAAATTCTTTCTCACAACCAATATGGTTTCAGAACCGGTCACAGTACTCATGACGCCATAGCCCTGCTAAGCACAAAAATTACGTCATCTCTTGATATCGGTAATAAGCCCTGCGCAATATTTCTTGACTTAGCAAAAGCATTTGATTCTATTCCACACAGAAAAATTATACAGAAACTACATAGATTGAATATAAACCAAAATTTGATTAATTGGATCACTAGTTACCTATATGAACGAAAACAACGAGTTAAAATTTTGAAAAAACACAGTAATTATCTGTCGTTCGAATACGGAGTACCACAAGGGACAGTGCTAGGTCCTCTATTATTCATATTATATGTTAATGATATCTATTCGATATCAATTAAAGGAGAACTGATTTCGTTTGCAGATGACACAGTACTTTTTATAGAAGACTGCTCTTGGGAAAGAGTCAATATAAAGGCTAATTATAGCTTATTGAATATTAAAGAATGGTTAGATCATAACTCCCTTACTTTAAATATTTCAAAAACAAATTATATCGTATTTAAACTGACTCAACATGGAGACCCAATTAATATAGACATCAGGATTCACACAAATCAGTGTGGTACAAATTGCCAGTGCCCCCCACTAAAAAGAGTCCCGTCCACCAAATATCTAGGTATTACATTCGATGAACACCTTAAATGGGAAATCCATATCTCCAATCTTATATCCCGTCTACGAAAACTTATTCCAATTTGCCTCGAAGTAAGATCTTTTCTGCAAATAAAAACTATCAGGATATTTTACTTCTCCATGATTCTCTCCCTACTACAATATGGAATAATTGCTTGGGGTAATAGTAACTCTAGTTTTCTTTCACCACTTAATATCGTCCAAAAATTATTAATAAAAATTCTATTGAGAAAAAGTAGACTTCATCCTTCTGATAAGTTATATTCGGACTTACAAGTACTTTCAATTGAACAAATATTCAAACTAATATCAAGTATTCAAATACACAAAGAAATCAAAAAACTTATTCATCCGGTTAACTTAAACTTCACTAGGGCTGGCACTTATGAATATATATTGCTACCGAAACGAAAACAAAAGTTGGCCAAAACCATTATTCATACTCTGGGGTCAAATTTTATAATGCCTTACCTTCAATAATAAAAAACTAATATAAAAATGTATTATTATAAAGATATTGGTTAGTTGATATTATTTCATTTTCCATTTAACAATCAATTTTAAAAAAAAGTTATTACTATAATCTTAGATTGAAAAATTTGCTTGAATTAGATTTAAATTCCTACTGAATAATTTGTGAAAATAATTATAATCTGAATAATGTAACTTAAACTTATGTATTAATTCTTAAATTTAAGTATCTTACTTTTCTAAGCTGAATATATACTAGTTATCGACTCCTCACCCCTATCACAAGAATAATCCTTAAAAGGGGGAGTAGTGCATTAATTCATTTAACTTGGAATTTGTCAAAACAATAATTATAATGCATTAAATAAAAAAAAAAAAAAAAAAAAAAAAAAAAAGAGCCATTAAAGTAAGCGGATTAAATATCCCATATAATGTATTACTAACTACATACTCAAAAATTTGCTTATTAATGCGATTTTTACGCGGACGAAGTCGCGGGCGTTTGCTAGTCATCAATATAAATTGTGACTCCATCAATATCATTGAAATTTGTTTCGTTCAACTTTTGAAAAGTTTCTGGTGCAACCTTTACACCAAACGGCAGTCTCAAAAATTTATAACATCCGTAAGGGGTATTGAATGAGCAGAGACTACGTGACTCTGCAGATAATTTTATTTGAAAGAAGCCATCCTTAAGGTCAAGGACACTGAAATATTTCTTATTGGTTAGATTTGGTAGCACTTCTTCAAAGGTAGGGATTGGATGGCTATTTCCCTTAATGCTTTTATTTAAATCTTGCGGATCGAGGCAAATCCTCAATTTACCATTGGTTTTCTCTACAATAACAATATTGGATACCCATTCTGTGGCCCCGTTGACCTTTTCTATTATTCCTAAATTTGACATACGATCAAGCTCAAGTTTTAAGAGTTCCCGTAGAGAAATTGGGATTCTTCGGCAAGACTTAATGACAGGTGTGACACCTTTTTTCAAATGTATTACGAAATTGTTTGAAAAACAACCCAATCCTTCAAAACAGTCCTTGTATTTCTTTAAAATTTCGTTCTTACCGTCACAAGCAATGGTATCTAGTCTCTTAATTAATTTCAGATTTATACACCCGGCCAATCCCAAAATGGGCATAGTATCACCGCCAACTATGATAAATTTTTGATAACTAACCTCATTTTTGATGCAGCATTGCAGAACAACTTCGCCTAATAATTTAAGTTCACTTCCACCATATGCGGTTAAATGTACGCTTGTGTTGTTTACCTTCACATTACCCAACTTTTTAAGAATTTCTACTGGGAGAACAATAACCTCAGCTCCCGTGTCCAACTTAATTTTAAAAATTTGGTTTCCTATACGAATTAACTCAAACCACGCACATCTCTTACTATTAGCTCTTTTGAAATTTGCAACTGAATCAATAAAGAATGAGTCTGACAGATCTTCACTACTTGACTGCTTATTCACAGTATTAACATGTTTCGATTTACAAACACTAGCAAAATGGTTTTTACGCCCACATTTTTTACATTTTTCATTGTATGCGGGGCAGTTTCCAAATAAATGATTTTTACCGCATTACTATTAGCTACAAAGTTGTGTTTACTACTAGAACTATTAATATTTCTCTGATTTTTTTTACCGTTTACTAATTTTTGATTAGACTTATTAGGAAAAAACTTTTTATTCAATGAATATACCTCAGTTGTTGTTTCCTGTAGTGCGGACGCTTGTGTGCGCGATGTCTCATCTGCTCGGGCCATTTCTATGGCTTTGTCCATTGAGAGCCCCTGAGTCTCTAACAGCCTTTTTTGGAGGCCCTTGTCGAAAACTCCCAAGACAATGCGGTCTCTGATCATACGCGATTCGTCCGTGTACCCACAACTTCGTACTAATTTTTTGATCGACATCAAAAAACTGTCAAATGTTTCACCTTCATTTTGACTTCTGTTGCCGAATACGAAGCTCTCGTAAACTTCATTTTTTTTCGGCGAGCAAAATTGTTTAAATGCATTTATGACAGCATCGAATTTTTTCCTTTCCGGCTCGGTGGTAATGTATTGAAAATCTCAATGGCTGCGGGCCCAATTGCATTGAGAAAGACGGCCACCTGCACTTCCTCATCCTTTGTTTTTAGTTCAATCGCCATAGCGAATATTTTAAAATTTTGCTCGAACATCCTCCAGTTTTCCGCCAAATTTCCATCAAGACTTAGTTCCTCGATTCTTTTCACGTAATCCATTTTATGTGTATTTGCATTTGTAGCTAACTTTTTCGGTCTTCCACGTGGCCTGTTTGTTTTCCGAATCGCTTCAAGCTTAGCCTCACTTTTAAATTTTCCCATTCGATATTTACTTTGGGTAATACATTTTAATGCACTTTCCCGAACACTTTAAAGACTCAATATAATTGAAATTTTCTTTATTATGTTTTTTTTTTACCAGCTGCGCCATGTAATATGTGAACACTATGGCTGTCGAAGAACAAGTGGCGTTTATTTTCTAAAAATGCTAGATGTCAGATCTAGTACAATTCTTTTAATATACATGTATAATTGAAACTTAATCGAGATCTCACATGGCATTACTAACTTTATAATCCATATACTACAGTTATATAGTTGTACCACGTGGAAAGTGTCCATCCGACTTACCAAGAAACTAAAATCTTTCGTGAACCAATGCCTCCGACGCATTTTAGGAATATTCTGGCCAGAAGTGATCTCCAACGACGAACTTTGGGGCACAACTGGCTGGACTAAAATAGGTATTGAGATTCAAAGACGAAAGTGGCAGTAAGTAAGTTCAGCGCACAATCACTCCCAAACCCTAGATGATAGCAAGCTTCGGGTGGATTTTTGATTGATGCTGATCTCAGGCAGACTGCAATCTTTTTTAGTGTAGAGGTTAAGGGGAAGGCGAGATGAGCACTGGAACCGAAAAATAACTCAATCATGGTTCTAGCTTAAAAGCTTAAAATCAACACTCGTATAGAGGGGTTAGTGAAACATACTTTAAAAATAATTTAATTTTTGTATCAATTGGGGTCCGAAAATGACACGATTTAAGTAAGGCTGTTTCCAGGGCTTATCTATTTCTCTGGTCTCCTGCTCAACTGCTCACTTCTATGTGTTACATGGTCGACCGATCCGACGATTTCCTTGAGGATTATAATTCAGAGCCTGAGCTGTTGTTTCGCTCTGGTTTCCTCAAAGTCTGACCGACTGCCTTTGAATATCAATGCCTATCTTAGTCTGTCCAGTTGTACTCCAAAGTTCGTCGTTGGAGATCACTTCTGGCCAGAATATTCCTAAAATGCGAGAGATCTCTCTTAACCTCCAGAATGGGGAAAGGATATCAAGGGCCTGACAAGCTTTATTTATACGAGCCTAAATATCCTTTTCGGTTCCACCGTCCATGCTGATAATGCTTCCGAGATAACAAAAATTTTGCACCTCTTCCACATCTTGCTCGTTACGAACAATCGGTTTACTTGTGTTCGAACCCATGTGCATGTACTTGGTTTTACGCACATTTAGCTGTAGTTGTTTGTAGTGTGACATTTAGTTGCTGTTATTTTACATATATACTACCCCCGCAAGGGAGTAGTTGTAGTATGAGGTCTTACCAATTCCTGCAACTATCTTTGGAGTTAGCGACTCCACGGACCTGAGCTAACTATCCCCGTCTGGGATAGGGGCTGTAGAATTCACCCACAGCCAGTCCTGCTTGCCCTAAAAATGGCAAATGGACACTCACTGGATCATGGGCTTATCACCCGTGATCTTAAGACCTAAATGATACGAGAAACGGATACATCGCCTCGGATACGGACTGATTCTATGGTAACGACTTTTGGCATTCGAAACCGGACTATGATTGGCTTCTGAAACGTCCGAACATTGAATGACGGGGGAAGAGCTGAGGTTACTTGGTCCTTGCACCGTCAATCAGTGATCGACCGTGAAATGGAGCACTATAACATCCAAATCTTGGGCTTGAGCGAGGTCAGGTGGACAGGATCAGGAGAAGAACGAACCCCTAGCGGAAACACTATTCAGTACATTGGCCCTGAAAGTGAAGTCAGAAATGGCGTGGCGTTCGTCCTTACGCCGAGAGCGAGAAACAGTCTCATTAGCTGGGAACCAATCTCGGATAGGATTATCGTCGTCAGGCTCAAGACCAGTGTCAGAAACGTCACAATTCTGCAGTGCTACGCACCAACTAATACCGCAACATCTGGTGACAAAGAGGAGTTTTGTAGCCGACTGAGTGCCACCTTCGAACGTGTTCCAAGAGGTGATATTATTATCATCTCGGGAGATATGAACGCCCAGGTTGGATCAGACAACACTGGACTAGAACACGTCATGGGGAGGCATGGTGACCCTTGGGTCGACCCTTCACGACCTTGGATTAAGAGACCCGAAAACGGCGAATTATTTGTGGAGTTCTGTAGTACTCGGCAAATGGTCATCGGAGGGACCCTTTTTTCACACAAGAGTCATCATAAAACATCTTGGGTTTCCCCTGAAGGTGTTACTCAGAACCAGATCGACCATTTGGCTATAATTCGTCGATGGAGAAGATGTCTCCTCGATGTGCGAGCGAAACGTTTAGCTGACGTGGGGAGCGATCACCACTTGATGGTTGCCTGCTTGAGATTGTGTACAGCAGCTATCCGACGACCACAAATTCTTCAAATGAAGCGCAAGCTTAATGTGGATAAACTCAGAGATCCCAACAAAAAACTCGAATACACCACCATTCTACGCGAAAAGTCATCCACTTAGGGTGAACATGAAATGCGCACACTGGACGCCAATTGGGAGGCAACCAGAAACACTTTTCTAACTAGTGGTGAAGAATCTGTGGGATATGTGCAAAGCGGTGAGAAACCCTGGATGTCGCAAGACACATGGGACAAGGTTGGCAATCGGAAAAAAGTCAAATTGGCAATCATCTCTCAACCCGATGTCAACCAACGAACGTCCGACTTGAGGCAGAACTACCGCGATGCTCATATACAGCTTAAAAAGGCTGTTAGACGCGACAAGAGAAAGGCCATTGAAGATCTGGCAAACAAGGCAGAATGTGCGGCTTACCTTGGGGATATGGGTTCACTATTTAAAATCATGAAACATTTGACGAACAGGAATTTCACCGCCAACCACCTGGTGAGAGATGTCAACGGAACTCTCCTTAATATGAGTGAACACCAGTTGCGACGATGGAAGGAATACTTCTATGATATTTTAAACATCTTGTCAGAGGAAGATATTCCGGAAACAGAACAACTACCAAACATCCAACCGCAACAATCCTCTGTTAGGGACGATCCCCCAGATAAGGAAGAGATAGTTTCCGCCATTCGGTCAATGGCGGGAAGGAAAGCTCCAGGCATAAACGGGCTACCAACCGAACTCCTCAAAGCGGACCCTAAGGACACTAAGGTGTGTAGTGAGGGAAGATATCCGACTGAATGGAAGGAGGGCGTCATTGTGAAAATTCCGAAGAAGGGCGACCTTCGGGATTGTGGCAATTGGCGTGGTATATGTCTACTCACTGCCGTATCAAAAATTATGGCTAAGGTAATTCTCAACAGGATTAGTGATGTCGTCGAGAGCACTCTCGAAGTTTATCAGGCTGGATTCCGTAAAGGGTCGTCTTGTACCGACCACACAAATACCCTACGGATAATATTAGAGCAGTCAGCCGAAATGGGTTCGCCACTACATCTCATGTTTGTGGACTTCGAGAAGGCAGCATTAAGCGAGATTACATATGGATTGCTTTGCGTAGGAGAGGTATTCCAGATAAGGTCATAGCTATGATTAAAGAATCCTACGAAGATGCAAGGTGTCGCGTCTTGCATAGAGAAGAGCTGTCCGAGAGCTTTCCTGTGCGAACGGGTGTCAGGCAAGGCTGCATATTATCACCAGCCCTGTTTCTGGTGGTAATAAATGACATCTTGAAAGCTGCACTGGAAGGTGGGGAAGGTAAAGGTCTTCAAGGGAGACTATTTAACATCTTAAGTCACCTTGATTATGCTGATGACGTGTGTTTGCTTGCACATACCCGTTCGGACTTAGAGTCAAATGTTCGCTCGTTGCATTCTAAATGCAAAGAGGCGAGACTGAAAATAAATGTGCGTAAAACCAAGTACATGCACATGGGTTCGAACGCAAGCACACCGATTGTTCTTAATGGACAGGATGTGGAAGAGGTGCAAGATTTTTGCTATCTCGGAAGCATTGTCAGCATGGACGGCGGAGCCGAAAAGGATGTTGAGGCTCGGCTAAATAAACCTCGTCAGGTATTCGGTATCCTTTCCCCTTTCTGGAGGTTAAGAGAGATCTCCCTTCGCACGAATCTGCGAGTTTTTGACGCATGCGTCAAATTTGTGTTGTTATATGGTTGTACTACGTGGAAAGTGACCGTTCGACTTACCAAGAAACTACAGACTTTCGTAAACCAATGCCTCCGGTGCATTTTAGGAATATTCTGGCCAGAAATAATCTCCAACGACGAACTTTGGAGTACAACTCGCCAGACTAAAATGGGTATTGAGATATTCGACCACTTAATATTTCATTCTTTTAGAGATTTTTTTGTAATGCATTTTGCAAATTTTCAAGTTTCTACCTTAAAATTAAGTTTAAAAATTTTCAGTTTAAGTGTTTTTTAATTGCACATGAAACACCTTGTGCACGTTAGAGCAGGGGGGCCTGTGCATAACAATTGCAGAATTTTTATATATTTTTTGTATGTATAATAAATAGATGTATCCACATGGAAAATTTAAAATTTGTATCTCTTACCAGAGCTCTAAAAAATCAATTTTCGCCATTTTTGCTTACCACTTCCCTCCCTTTACACCTCCCGACGTAAAGCTTTTACCAAAATTTAAAATTATGTAGTTCTACAATTCGACAAAATTTGAATTTGATATCTGCACTCAGCTTTAAGATATAATGTTTTGAAATTTTGGAAAATGAAATGCTCCCCATTTTTCCCCACTAATATTTTCTCCAAATGTTATATTGTTTTCGTATTTCTCTAGTATAGCTTAATATAAGTACCAAGTTTCAATTATATAGCTCAACAAATAGCCGAAATATTGATTTTTAAGTGTTTTTCTTTGCACCCCCCTGACCCTCCCGCTTACAATAATTAGCCTCTATGTAAGCTGATTCCCGTAGATCTATATGCCACCTTGATGGTCTAAGAATATAATTTTTTTATGCTAAGTAATTTCGAAGATATAATTTTTTGGAAAAAAAAAAAAATTCGGCTGACAATTTGTTTTTAGCCCCCTCCCTTTTTTTTTGTACCCCAATGGATAAAAAAACTAAATTAATTTTAAAAGTTGTCCCATAAACCATTTTATATGTATATCGATTTTTAGCCTCCTAGCTGTAACCATGTTTTAGATATTTGAACTCTTAGTTTTCGGTTTAAGTGCTCCCCCTACCTCCACATGAACCTTTACACCCCCCAGAATGGGTGTCCGCCTGAGATCCGTAACTATATACAATCCCACCAAAAATGAACTTTCTATCTTGAAGGGTTTGGTAGTTAATGTGCGCTGAGCGTACACACCGGCGTACGGCGGACGGAGTACAGACAGACGGTTTTTTTTGCATTTTTCATACTCTAGATGAAATCTGAGAGTATATTGTGTTTGCCTTACCGTTTGTAACGCTAAGAAGTATTGCTCGCACAGAGCTGCCAAGGGTATAGAAATATTTGTTGTCGCTCAAAAACCTCGATTCCAAGTTGCTGTCTGTCCGTCTGTCTACAGCATAACTCTCGAAAGCTTTGAGCTATAGTGCTAAACATTTTTGTGTGTCATATTTTGCAAAAAATTAACTTTAAGTTCGTGAATGGGATACATTCCCCCACTCCTTCTACCCCCTCCCACACAAATGTCATGAAATTTCGAAATAATAAGAAGTTGATTTTTCTTTGAAACTATTTAAGCTATCGATTTGAAATTTAAGTCAAAGTATTACTATATAGATGTCTTAAAAGAAAAGATTTCCGGATTCTACACTGTTACGCTTTATTATTCGTGACGTTTCGGTCTCTGCTGAGACCTTTATCAAACTGATCGACAATTACAAAAGACAATTATTATATAGATATGGGTTAATTGAGTGTGGGAAGGATAATTAAGGTTAATTAATTAGTATCAGGTAGTTAAATTAGTTAAGGATTTTTGGGTACGAATTTTGTTCTTACCAAATTTTAACGCAGGTAGCCAAACTGCTGATAACTTATATCCGGTGTCTCGGTTGAAGTTCTGTGGATGTTTCGAAATTTCTATGGCTTCTCGTACTATTCGTTGATAATATTTATTTGTCCTGGCCAGAATTTGCACATTGTCGAAATCGATTGTATGGTCCTCTGTAGTTGCATATTCCGCGATCGCTGATGACTGTATCTGGTTTTTCCGTGTGCATCGTTGGTGCTCCTTGATCCTTGTTTGGACTGTGCGTCCCGTTTCTCCTATATATACTTTATCGCAAGAGCCGCATGGTACTTTGTATACTCCTTCAGTCTCCAATGGTTTTTTGTCCTTCTGGTTTCCTAAAATTCCTCGGATAGTAGTCGGGGTAGTGAATGTTGTCTTGATGTTCGATTTTCGTAGAATTTTTCCTATCTTATCCGTCGTGCCCTGGATGTAAGGTAGTTTTACCCATCGTTTGTCAGCATTTCCTTCTTCAGTGTCTTCTCGTTCTGTTGTCCTTGGATGCTTCGGTTTCCACGCCTTGTTAATTTCGCTCGCTTTGTATCCATTTGCTCTGAATGCCCGATTCAACTGTTCCTTTTCTTTTCGTAAACTGCCCGGATTTATATGACAGAATATTGATCCGATCACTTCACTCCTTCTACCCCCTCCCATACAAATGGACAATTTTGAAAAAAAAAAACATATTTTCGATTTTCATTGAAACTATTTAAGGTGAAAAGATAAAATTGGGCCAGAATTAAATATACTATAATTATAATTAGTTTTAAGTAGAATTATCTGCTTTACCTCACTCCTTCTACCCTCTCCCATACAAATTTCACAAAATTTTGAAATTTAAATTAAATTATTTTTCTTCGAAACTGTTAAAGCTATCTACTTAATATTTTGTACAAAGTGTAAAATTAGAAATATCAATAACGTGAAAAAAATTTTTTTTGATCCGTACACTCCTTCTACCCCCTCCCATACAAATGCATAATATTTGTAAAATGCATTATATCGATTTCCATTGAAACTAGAAAAAATACAAACTTTTAATTTTGCCAGAATTTGTTTTTTAATAATTTCAATAAATCATATAAGAAATTATCAGCTCCCCTTCACACCTTGTACCCCTTCCCATATAAATATATGTATTATAAATTCAAGAAAAGCATTTCTCCTTCGAATATATGAGTGCTATCGATTTTGAAATTGAGTCAAAGCATGGTGATAAAGATGATGATAAGTAGGGTCAAAATCATCTAAAACGCTCCACTTCCTCTGCCAGCTCCCATACAAATGCCCCAATTTCAGGAAAACTATGTCCAATTTCTATAAAAATAATGAAAATAAAAACTTTAAATTCAGCAAAAACATTTTGCATGCCATGTTCGTTGTCATATACGAAAAATACAAACTTCCCACTCTATTTCTACTACCTCCCATGCAAAAGTCTCTATTTACTATTCAAAAGAATTTGAGATGGCATATTTTCCGGTATATTAAAGTCATTCCCATTTCATCTAGAGTATCATATAATTGGGCTTTACTCCCAATCATAATTCTGTTATGTTTTTTTTTTCAAGTCTACCACAATACTTTATTATTAAAATTATAAAGTAAAAATTGCTTAAAATTTTAGGATACTATCTGATCGAATACCTTTAAAACTTCTACTTCCTCCCACATAAAAGTGTTTTTTCAACCACATTGAAGAAATCAATTGTCACAAAACTAGATAATAGCTTGTAATTTTTAAAAATATTTGAATCGAAATTGCATCAACATTTTCGAAACTCAACTTGTCCTTTTACCCCCTCCCATACAAAAATATGGTTTCGACCAATTTCAATAAATCAACTAATAGCCACCAAATTAAAAGCTACGAACTTGAAATTTTGTATGAAGACTTTTCAAGAGAAACAAATTACTACTGAATTTTTAACGTAATTCAAGCAATCCATGAAAAAATTATTAACATCCTTCAATCCCTTAAGTCGAAATTCCTCACCCATGCAAACTTACATAAATAATCGAATGATAAATTTTACTGCAGCTATTGATCGTAATTGCAGCCCTGCGCTAGAACCAGCACTCTCTTAGTCTTCCCAATCCACCCTAACCTGCATATTGACTTCCCGCATTCTCAACTTGCCCCAAGATTAATAAAGTTGCGCCCGGCTTGTTGGCAGTTTATTCGAGTTACCGGTGAAGCTAAAAAAATTAATAAGTAATGTGCTCTTCTATGAAAACATCTCCAGTCTATACTGCACTCAATAACAATCTTATGTACCAACGCTTTGGAATAATCCAAAACTCGTATACACTTAAATGCTTAAATTAAAAATCTAAACGATTTAATTATCGAACGCATGTCTTCGATACGGGTGCAAGATTGTAAATAATTCAATTCTCACGATTCATTATTCTCTAATTCAGCCAAATATCGGAATTATCATATTTATTATTATTGTCTTAATAATTTACATTTAAAATCAACTTTTCCACAAATTCCACTGAAAACCCCGCTCAGTGCACTGTAAAAGTAATTTATAATTAATCTTTCGAAATCTTCTGGTAATTTGAAATTTCAGAAAATCGTCTATCCCATCAGCAACCGCCCTCCTGAGAAGAGCATCAATGCGAGACACAGAAATCGCGTCCATCTCCTTTCGTGTTTTTACTCACCATTCCCGAGTTGGTCATTCAAAAAGCAACTGAAAGTGTAGAATAATCCTTTAATTAGTCGCCATCCAAACGACTTTAGAACTTTGTACCGAAGACTGAACGAAAACTTTTACCATCACCGTTTGCAACGATTTCATTTCGTAAAGTCCTTTTTAATATTGTTCTTGCCGTCGTCTGTTGTCGTAAAAATCGTCATCGGGAAACACTAGTCCCACAGTCATTCAAATATTACTTCGGTAAAGTTTTAGAAATCTGAATAGAAGATATCTCTTGAACATTGTTGGGAGCTTAGGTTGATTCTCTACCTAGTCGTCATTACGGAATCATGAAAATAAATTAAAATCCTTTTTCGCTTAGAACATAATCCCACGTCTTTTATTATGAAAGTATCTGATGGCTCATCCGTCTTGAATCATAGACGTCCGGACGTTCCGACTAACTTTCTATGGACAGGAAATGTTGAAGACCCCATGTGGACTTGATTCCCAAAAATATTTATTCATTCAGTTTGCATAATGTTTGGTCATAAAATAAAGTTGTAATCATTTCGAGGAAGTGCAGTTGAAAAGAGGATTTTCATAGGATCATGTTTAAAAAGTTTTTTTTTGAACGGTGAACAAAATTATGGAAATAGAAAAGTTTTCAAGAGAATTCACCGAATAATGCTCTTCGACACTGCGTTGCTGTTTTTTTTTTATAATTTTCAGTTAACTTTTGTATTTTAAAAGTCGATATGTTCATTTTTGCGTTGTTAGCTTTATTGTAGTATTATTATTAGCACTGATTAAAATTTTGTTGTTGGAACGCAATGATTATATATATCCAAATGATGATAATATTGTAAGCACATTTTAGTTTTAGAATATATCCAGTAAAGAGCCAGAAAATTACGTAGAAGTTAAAAATTATTGCTTTTTTCCATTTTTGATTCTTATAAGTAATTATCTTAAATGTCCACTAAAATGATTTTTAAAATTCAAAATATTTTCCGAGCTATGGCCTTGAGATGAAAAACGCGCAGAACGCCTAATCGTAACTCAGTATTTTAAAACTTTAAATTCGTTTTCTCAAAACTGCATTTTTCAATTTTTGCGGAACGTTCACTGAAAAATCTATTGACGAATGAAATGACGAATGAATTCGCATAAATTATACCTGAAAAGGCCTAAGGCTGCCGACACACGATAGAGATAAAATCGTATTATCTCAATTTTCGATATTACTAGTGTCATTATCCTATACATAATTCGGCCTACTTATATCAAAATATGAAGTTAATACGATTTTATCTTCATCGTGTGTCGGAAGCATAAGAGCAAGCCATAAGATAATGAGAGAGTATTAATTTTATTTTGTTCTGATCTATTATCCACTTACAATTTTATATACATACTAGCAAACACCCACGACTTCGTCCGCATAAAAATCGCAATTATAAGCAATTTTTGAGAATGTAGTTAGTAAACCTGCTTACTTTAATGGCTCTTTGAACACAATGTTTTGTATTTTGTTGGAATCAGAACCATAAATTATTAAGAACGATACCATGATACTCGTATTTGAATGGGAGAGGCTCGTGATCAAATCAACCCGTAATTCGAGATCAATTGAAGAGCATTAAGGACATATGAATAATTATAACTTGTGTTAATTAAAAAAAAAGCCAAAATAAAATAACATTAAGCTTAAAAACGTAACAGGACTACGATTGGGCGTAGAGTCCAATCATACGATACTATAGATGAAATCGAAATTTTTGTAATATTATGAAAATTTTTATGGGAAGTGGCTGCACTGAACTAATTTGTTTCACATCATGCTAGCGTAGCTATAAAAATGTTTTGTTCCAAATTTAAGCTTTAAAAATTGAGTTGGTACTGAGAAACTTAGTGCATTGAATTTAATGAAATTGTGCAATTTGTATGGGAGGTGGTAGAAGGTAAGGAAGGTTTTTGGTGATATTTCGAGAAACAACTATAATCATCATGCAATTGATATATTTTAAATTTCAGGTCTGCATCATTCACGCTTTTTAAGAAAATCGAATTTTTGTAAAGACGTGGAATTGTGTCACATTGTATGGGAGGGGGTAGAAGGAGTGAAGCTTCTCGGTTCATTTTTTCCCGATATTAATAATGCTAGTTTAGGGTAGAGTACGAAATCTAAGCTCAATGAAAGTTATATGTACTGAGAATATTAGTGTAGAATATTTCATGAAAAATTGCAGTTTGTATGGGAGGTGGTGGAAGGTGTTAGGGGGATTCAAATAATTTGTATACCATAGATCACATTTCTGATAAAAATAGTATGTTCTAAATTTCAAATGATTTGCTCCAATGGTTTTGAACAAAATTTGATTAGTATATATTTTTGAAAATGAGTCATTTTGTATGGGAGGGGGTGGAAGGCGTGGGGGTATTGAAATAAGACCACACGCAGATTACATCTCGATGCACATCTAACAAACTGTGAAAATTTCATCACAATCATTTTAGCCGTTTTTGCGTGAAAACCGGAAAGACAGACGGACAGACAGAGAAAATTTCTAAAAACGTTGGTTTCTGCTTAGTTATTGCTAAAATAAAGCAAAAAACTTATTTATAGCCAGTTATAAACAAATAGCGGACAGAGACTACAATTACATTTATATCTATAGATTTACATTTTTCAAATAGCACCAAGTAAACTAATAGTTCGAAAAATATCTTTGCTTTTGATTTTACTCGAAAATGTCTGTTTACTGTTCGTGTGCGTAATACTAATTTTTCCTGCTTGCAATTACGATTAATCTGCCTCGTAGAGGCTAATTATGTAAATCAATTTGTTATTAAATGCAAATCTTTTATTTTTCTACATACCTTTTAGAAGAGTGATATAGTTCGTCAATGTTAAATGAAATTGCTTTTGGTTTCCTTAAGGAGATGAAGAAATCCATTAAATAATTGCACAATGAACAGATATTAATAAATTAGACATGCATTAATGAATTCAATTAAATTAAAGTACATTTCAAGTATTTATACGTGTGTGGTAAAATTATGGAAACCACCGAAATTGCAAAACTAATTACTCGAAAAAATAAATACTTAGAAACAATATCCCCGGACTCTAGATAAAATCTCATTTTGTTTGTCTGTCCAGTTTCGAAAGGTTTGAGCTATCGGGCTAAAGTTTTTCAGTTTCATGTTTTTCATCATCATGAATAGCGCGACAGCCTAAATCGGGCCTTGGCCTCCTGAAGTTGTCGCCTCCAATCGTCTCGATCCAAAGACCGCGCCCTCCAGCTGCTAATTACTTTATTATTTTAATAATAAAGTATTGTGATCGACTTGGAAAAAAAAAATTTGCTACCCTGAAATTTTGTTTTTTCGCGCTTCATGAATAAATTAGCCGAAAAATGCAAAAAAAAAAAATCCGTCTGTCTGTACGCCGTCCGCCGTACGCCGACGTGTACGCTCAGCGCACATTAACTCTCAAATCCTTCAAGATAGAAAGTTAATTTTTGGAAGGATTGTAGATAGTTGCGGATCTCAGGCGGATACCCATTTTGGGAGGTGTACGGATTCAGGGGGAGGCGGGGGGAGCGCTTAAGCGAAAAAATACGAATTCAAATATCTCAACCATGGTAACAGCTAGGAAGCTAAAACTCAACACACATATAGAAGAGTTTGTGGGACAACTTTTAAAAATAATTTAATTTTTTTATCCATTGGTGTCCGAAAAGGGGGGGCAACAAACAAATTGTCGGCCGAATCGTTTTTTCAAATGATTATATCTTCGAAATTACTTATCGTAAAAAAATCATATTTTGGGACCGTTAGTGTGGCATATAGTTCCTTTGGAATCAGCTTATAGAGTGGCTAATTATTGTAAGGGGGAGGGTCAGAGGGGGGGTGCAAAGAAAAACACTTAAAAATAAATATCTCAACTATCTCTTAAGCTATGTAATTGAAACTTAAAACTTATATTAAGCTATACTAGGAAAATACAAAAAAAATATAACATTTTGAAATAATAGTAGTGGGGGAAAATGGGGAGCATTTCAAAAATGGCGCACTTTTCAAAATTACGAATCCTTATATCTCAAAAAAGGGTACAAATATCAAATCAAAAATTTGTCCGATTGTATAACTACGTAATGTTTAATTTTGGTAAAAATTTTAATTTGGGTGGTGAAAGGGGAGGGAGGTGATAAGCAAAAATGTCGAAAATTTTGAGTGATTTTTTTAGGACTCTGTTAAAAGATACAAAGTTTTAATTTTGCATGTGAATACGTCTATTTGATGTTCATAGAAAAATAATAATAACTTGATTCATAATTGTTATAAACCGACCCCCCCGGTCTAACGTGCACAAGGTGTTTAATGTGCATTTAAAAAAACACATAAACTGAAAATTTTTGAGTGAAATTTTAAGGTAGAAACTTGAAAATTTACAAAATGCATTTAAAAAAAATCCTTAAATATACGAAATATTAACTGATCGAAAACCTTTAAGACTTCTACCCCCTCCCATACAAAATTATTTTTTCGACCATTTTTAAAAAAGCAATTATCACCTAACTTTTAAAAGCTATCAATTTGCAATTTTGCATAAAAACTTGCAAAAATAATTGAAATGAAATTACGTTAAAAGTTTTGAAATCGCGCTTGATCTTCTACCCCCTCCCATACAAAAGTATGATTTCGACCAATTTCATTAAATCAACTAATAATCAACAAATTAAAAGCTACGAACTTGAAATTTTGTACGAGCATCTAACAACAGAAAAGAAAGAAAATTGCATCACAAGTCTTACGATTCCCCTTCCTTCTCTACCCCCTCCCATACAAAATTATTTTTTCGAGCATTTTTAAGAAATAAGTTGTCAGCTAACTCTTAAAAACTATCAATTTCAAATTTTGCAGTAAAACTTATAAAAATAATTCAAATGAAGTTGCTTTAAAAGCTTTGAAATCGCGCTTACCCTTCTACCCCCTCCCATGCAAAACCATGATTTCGACCAATTTCATTAAATCAAATAATAACCAACAAACTAGAAGTTACGAACTTGAAATTTTATACAAGCACCTCACAAGAGAAGCAAAACTAGTTTTATACTACATATCAAATTTTACGATTCCCCTACCTTCTCTACCCCCTCCCATACAAATGTTCGATTTCGTGAATGTAAAATACACCGAATTTTATGAAAATTCTATGCAACTTCGTCTATGATACACATTCTATACAGAGAATATCGGACGTGATTCAATCAATTAATTGAAAAGCTATTAACATCCACCCACCTTTACTATTACCCCTCCTCCTCCCCTCATAAAAACCCAAACTTGCGGAAACGAATGAAATATTGTTCAATTGACAACAGCCCTGCCCAAGAACTCCCTTTCACTTAGCCTTCCCCAACCACTGTAACCTGCATATTGACTTTCTACTCATCCGCAACTTGTCCCAAGAATAATAAAGTTTCGCCCGACTTGTTGGCAGTTTATTTATTTTGAAACAAAAAAAAAACGTAACAGGGCTAAGATTGGGCGCAAAGCGATACTCTAGATCAAAGAGCAAATTTTTTGAATTTAAGAAATTTCGTATGGGGAGTGGTAGAAGGGAAGATAGCATTGAACAAATTCACATCATGATAGATTTACTATCAAAATGCTTTATTGAAAATTTGAGCTTCAAAAATAAAAAGTTACTGATAAAATTAATGTATTGGATTTAGTGAAATTGTGCAGTTTGTATGGAGGTGGTTGAAGGAGTGGGGAGTTGTTAATGACTTTTCAAAAATCTATTGACATGTTTTAAATTGTAGATACTTTTCAAGGAAATTGAATTTTTGTAAAGTTGTGTCATATTGTATGGGGTAGAAGGGATGCATTTATTCGATTATTTTTTTTATATTTAATTATTATACTCTAGATGAAATCTGAGAGTATTATATGTTTGCTCTAAGGTTTGTAACGCCAAGAAATAAGGCTCAGAGAAAAAAATGAATGATACAGAAGTTAATACTATCACTCAAAAATCTCAAAACCGGATGTACGTCCATCCGTCCGTCCGTCCATTCGCTCTCTAGCTTGAGAACGCGTTGAGCTAGAAAGCTCTAATTTCGTACACATCGTTTTTGACAAAAAATTAAGGTCAAATTCGTGAACGGGCCAAATCGCTCCACCCCTTCTACCATACAAAATGACACAAATGCGCAATTTGACAATAAACGGATTTGCTCGAAACGTATAATAGCTATTGGCCTGAAATTTTGAATATATTACTTTTATGATAATATTAATCTACCGTATAAAAATTATGCGTATCCTCTCCCTCTTTCTACCACCTCCCATACAAACTGCACTTGTCATGAATTACTCTAAGCCAATTTACTCAGTGCGTATAAAATTTAGCGAGCTGAAATTGTGCTCCAAATATTTATTTAAAATTGTTAGTAAAACTAAAAAAAATTAGACGATTAGCTTCACCCCTTCTACCCCCTCCCGTACAAAATGACACAATTTAGCGATTCGACTATAAATGGATTTGCTCGAAAAGTATAAAACCTATTAGTGTAAATTTCGGGATATATTACTTTCATAATGATATAAATCTACATTATGAAAATTATTTGCGTCCACCCTCTCCTTCCATCTCCTTCCATACAAACTACACTTTATCATGAAATGCTCTAAGCCGATTTTCTCAGAACATATAACATTTATCGAGCTCACATTTTGTGATAAATACTTATTTAGCATTATAACTAAGATCAGAAAAAATTATTTGATTAGCTTCGATGGTTCTACCCTCTCCCATACAATATGACACAGTTTCACAACTTCACAAAAAATCTATTTTCTTGAAAAGTATGAATGTTACTGGTCTAAAATTTAAGAGATGTCAATTTTATGATATTCTTAGTTATTTCTAAAAAAATCACTAAAATCGCAACACTCTTTCTACCACCTCCCATACAAACTGCACATTTTCACTAAATTTAACACACTAATGTTCTCAGCTCCTATTCAATTTTTGGAGTAAGCATTTTGTATAAAACATTTTTATAGCTACTCTAGCATGATGGGGAAAAAAGTAGTTCAATGCTATCACCCCTTCTAACACTCCCCATACAAAATTTCTTGGGATCACAAAAAATTCTATCTCATCTAGAGTATCGTAAGATTGCGCTTTACGCGCAATCGTAGCCCTGTTATGTTTTTTTAATAATTTTAAAAAATATTTTCTGTACAATTTCAGCTTGATTAATTTTATAGGTACTGAGAAAATTGGTTTACAGTATTTCTTGAAAAAGTGCAATTTGTATGGGAGGTGGTGGAAGGAGTAGGGGGATTTGAATAATTTTGAAATAATAGTTTGAAATCATAATAAAACATAACAGGGCTACGATAACGCGTAAAGCGCAATCTTACGATACTCTAGATGAAATAGAATTTTTTGTGATCCCAAGAAATTTTGGATGGGGAGTGTTAGAAGGGGTATTAGCATTGAACTAATTTTTCCCCATCATGCTCAAGTAGCTATAAAAATGTTTTATACAAAACGCTTGCTCCAATAATTGAATAGGAGCTGAGAACATTAGTGTGTTAGATTTCGTGAAAATGTGCAGTTTGTATGGGAGGTGGTAGAAAAAGTGGGGGAATTTTAGTGATTTTTTCAGAAATAACTAAGAATATCATAAAATTGACATCTCTTAAATTTTAGACCAGTAACATTCATACTTTTCAAGAAAATAGATTTTTTGTGAAGTTGTGAAACTGTGTCATATTGTATGGGAGAGGGTAGAACCATCGAAGCTAATCAAATAATTTTTTCTAATCTTAGTGATAATGCTAAATAAGTATTTATTACAAAATGTGACCTCGATAAATGTTAAATGTTCTGAGAAAATTGGCTTAGAGCATTTCATGAAAAAGTGTAGTTTGTATGGGAGGGGTTGGAAGGAGAGGGAGGACGCAAATAATTTTTATACTGTATATTGATATCATTATGAAAGTAATATATCCCGAAATTCAGACTAATAGCTTTTATACTTTTCGAGCAAATCCATTTATTGTGGAATTGCGAAATTGTGTCATTTTGTATGGGAGGGGGTAGAAGTGGTGAAGCTAATCGTCTATTTTTTTTGGCCTTACTAACAATTTTAAGTAAATATTTAGTGCATAATTTTAGCTCGCTAAATTTGATACGCACTGAGTAAATTGGCTTAGAGTAATTCATGACAAGTACAGTTTGTATGGGAGGTGGTAGAAGGAGGGAGAGGACAAGCATAATTTTTTTACGATAGATTGATATTATCATAAAAGTAATATATTCTAAATTTCAGGCCAATAGCTTTTACACTTTCCGAGCAAATCCGTTTATTGCCAAATTGGGCATTTGTGTCATTTTGTATGGGAGGGGGTAGAAGGGGTGGAGCGAGTTGGCCCGTTTACGAGCTTGACCTTACTTTTTTGTCAAAAACGACGTGTACGAAATTTGAGCTTTCTAGCTCAACGCGTTCTAAAGCTAGAGAGCGATCGGACGGACGGACGGACGGACAGACGGACATCCGGTTTTGAGATTTCTGAGTGATAATATTAACTTCTGTATCATTCATTTTTTTCTCCGAGCCTTATTTCTTGGCGTTACAAACTTTAGAGCAAACTTATAATACTCTCAGATTCCATCTAGAGTATAAAAACATAACAGGGCTACGATTACGCGTAAAGCGCAATCTTACGATACTCTAGATGAAATAGATTTTTTTGTGATCCCAAGAAATTTCGTATGGGGAGTGTTAGAAGGAGTGATAGCATTGAACTAATTTTACTTTATTATTTTAATAATAAAGTATTGTGATCGACTTGGGAAAAAAAAAAATTTGCTACCCTGAAATTTTGTTTTTTCGCGTTTCGTGACTAAATTAGCCTAAAAATGCAAAAAAAAAAAATCCGTCTGTCTGTACGCCGTCCGCCGTACGCCGTACGCCGTACGCCGTACGCCGTCCGCCGTCCGCCGTCCGCCGTCCGCCGTCCGCCGTCCGCCGTCCGCCGTCCGCCGTCCGCCGTCCGCCGTACGCCGTACGCCGGTGTGTACGCTCAGAGCACATTAACTCCCAAGCCCTTCGAGATAGAAAGCTCATTTTTGGAGGGATTGTAGGTAGTTGCGGATCTCAGAAGGACACTCATTTTTGGAGGTGTAAGGGTTCAGGGGGAGGCGGGGGGAGCACTTAAACCGAAAACTAAGAATTCAAATATCTCAAACATGGTTACAGCTAGGAAGCTAAAAATCAATATACATATAAAAGGGTTTATGGGACAACTTTTAAAATTAATCTAATTTTTTTATCCATTGGGGTGCAAAAAGGGGGGGCTAAAAACCAATTGTCGGCCGAATTTTTTTTTCAAATGATTATATCTTCGAAATTACTTAGCATAAAAAATTTATAATTTTAGACCATCAAGGTGGCATACAGTTTCACTGGAATCAGCTTACGTAGAGGCTAATTATTGTAAGGGGGAGAGTCAGGGGGGGTGCAAAGAAAAACACTTAAAAATCAATATCTCGGCTATTTGTTGAGCTATGCAATTGAAACTTGGTACTTATATTAAGCTATACTAAAGAAATACAAAATAAATATAATATTTGGACTAAATAGTAGTGGGGGAAAATGGGGAGCATTGAACTTTCCAAAATTTTAAACCATTATATCTCAAAATTCAGCGCAGATATCACATCAAAAATTTGTCAGATCATAGAACTATATAGTTTTTAATTTTTGTAAAAAAATTAAGTAAGGGGGTGTAAGGGGAGGGAGGTGGAAAGCAAAAAAGTTGAAAATTTTGAGTAATTTTTTTAGGGCTCTGGTAAAAGATACAGAGTCTAAATTTTGCAGGTCAATATATCAATTTATTGTACATACATAAAAAATAATAAAAATTCTACAATTGTTATGGACCGACCCCCCTGGTCTAACGTGCACAAGGTGTTTCATGTGAAATGAAAAAACACATAAGCTGAAAATTTTTGAATGAAATTTTAAGGTAGAAACTTGAAAATTTGCGAAATGCATTTAAAAAAAATTCCTAAAAGAATGAATTATTAACTGGTCGAAAATCTTTAAAACTTCTACCCCCTCCCATACAAAATTATTTTTTCGACCATTTTCAAGAAATCAATTACCACCTAACTATTAAAAGCTATCAATTTGAAATTTTGCATAAGAACTTACAAAAATAATTGAAATGAAATTACGTTAAAAGTTTTGAAATCGCGCTTACCCTTCTACCCCCTCCCATACAAAAGTATGATTTCGACCAATTTCATTAAATCAACTAATAACAAACAATTTGCAAGCTATGAACTTGAAATTTTGTACGAGCATCTTACAACAGAAAAGAAAGAAAATTGCATCACAAGTCTTACGATTCCTTTCCCTCCTCTACCCCCTCCCATACAAAATTATTTTTTCGAGCATTTTTATGAAATAAGTTATCAGCTAACTCTTAAAAGTTATCAATTTCAAATTTTGCATTGAAACTTATAAAAATAATTCAAATGAAATTGCTTTCAAAATTTTCAAATCGCGCTTGCCCTTCTACCCCCTCCCATACAAAACTATGATTTCGACCAATTTCATAAATCATCTAATAGCCAACAAACTAAAAGCTATGAACTTGAAATTTTATAAAATCACCTTAAAAGAGAAGCGAAATAAAACTGCATATCAAAATTTACGATTCCCCTACCTACTCTACCCCCTCCCATACAAATGTTCGGATTCGTGAATGTAAAATACACCGAATTTTATGAAAATTCTATGCAACTTCGTCTATGAAACACATTCTACACAGAGAATATTGGACGTGATTCAAGCAATTAATTAAAAAGCTATTAACATCCACCCACCCTTACTATTACCCCTCCTCCTTCCCTCCATAAAAACCCAAACTTGTAGAAACGAATGAAATATTGTTAAATAGACAACAGCCCTGCTCAAGAACTCCCTTTCACTTAGTCTTCCCTAACCACTCTTACTTGCATATTGACTTTCCACACATCCGCAACATGTCCCAAGAATAATAAAGTTTCGCCCGACTTGTTGGCAGTTTATTTTCCCTATCATGATAAAGTAGCTATAAAAATGCTTATTCCAAAAATTGAATGGGAACTGAGAAAATTAGATCTAATGAAAATGTGCAGTTTGTATGGGAGGTAGTAGAACGAGTGGAGGGATTTAAGTAATTTCTTCAGAGCTAGGAATATTATAAAATTGATATCCCTTAAATTTTAGACTAGTAACATTTGTACTTTTCAAGAAAATAGATTTTTTGTGAAGTTGTGAAACTGTGTCATTTTGTATGGGATGGGGTAGAAGGGGTGGAGCCATTTGGCCCGTTCACGAACTCGACCTTACTTTTTTGTCAAAAACGACGTGTACAAAATTTTAGCTTTCTAGCTCAACGCGTTCTCAAGCTAGAGAGCGAATGAACGGATATCCGGTTTTGAGATTTTTCTCTCCGAGCCTTATTTTTTGGCGTTACAAACTTTAGAGCAAACTTATAATACTCTCAGATTTCATGTAGAGTATAATAATATGCCCCAATTTTCAGAACAAGCTTTCATACTTAGCGAGAAAATCCGTTTATTGTCAAATTCCGAAATTGTGTTATTCTGTATACGAGGGGTAGAAGGGGTGGAGCAATTTGGCCCATTCATAAATTTGATCTTGTGACTTTTTGACCAAAAAAGCTTGTACAAAATTTGAGCTTCCTACTGAACTTCTACTCTGGATCGTTTTTTGAGAAGTATCTTAACCTGCTCTACTCTCGTCCGCAAAAAAAACACAGCTATTAAAAGATAAATTCTGGCGCTCGATAGAAACTGTTGTTCGATTACACACATCTTAATAAATACAGAATAAATCTTCTATACGGAACCCGGAATTTAAACTATATACACTCTCTCTCCTTTCAGGTCCTACAGATAGAGGGAACTCCCGCCATTATGTAGAAAATTCGGATGACGGCGGTTGAGTGATCCCGAAGTGAAGAAGGAGGGCTCAGCAGAAACCATTCGTCAGTCGTACTGAGCTTCAATGATAAGCTTCGTATCCCTTATCCTTTTTCGAAGATCGTTGAACCCCCACATAGAATCTCTCCTTCTGAGATCGTTTGCTGGTAGCTCAGTTGTTTCAGCTAGGCCTTCCCCCAACCATAATTATGGTCCTTAAGATACCCCCAAATTTTCGGATCACGTTTAACTAAACGCTGCACGAAATTTTGTGTAGTTGACGAGATGGCAAGATCGTCTGGTTGCTGACGAGCTAAGCCCTGCCAGCCGACAAGTGTGCAGCAGCCCTTACCCTTACAAAACGTGCAGAAAATCATTCAATTAAAAAATATCTCATTCTTAAAAGAATCGACTTTAAATTCTGATTACTTGAGTCCGCCTCATTCAAATCTATCAAAGTTCCGTCTGTACAGAGGATAATGATCTTTTGATTCTTTATCATTATTTTTAACGACTGCACCCAAAAACTATCGCTCAAAATTAATCCTTAACGTCTTTTCTGAATGCCTATTTTGCTGCTATCTACATCACATTTCACGATGATTTATAATTCAAAAAAGAAGATAGTTACAAAAAAAAAATATTTCTAAATAAAAATTCTATCTAGCACTCCTAGGTAATGTGATTTTCATTAAGACTGTAATTGGCTTAAAAATGACGTATATATAGCTATATTGTATTTAGGTGGGTGCGGAATCTTATAATTAATTTATCGTGAAAAGTGTCCGATGATAAGATACGAAACATTCGTAACAGCTGTAGAATGAGGAAGATTGTTGCAATATGAACATAAAAAAAATCATTTAGTAGCTATTAGTTTATTTTGTATTACATGGAATTATTGTAATAAAAAAATCTTTTTAAGTAGGTAATAAGAGATATGAGTGCCGATTAGAAGTTACCTATGGCACTTTCCTAAAGAAATTTCTAATAAATTGACTATGGAGAATCATAATCGTATTTTAAGAAATTTTATGGATCCAAATAAAAATGATAAATCAATTTTGTCGGCTTTTTATTGAGCAACAGATTAAATTTTGAACGTATTTCGTGGAGGAGAATAATTGAGAAGAAAACGAATACATACGATTTAAATAAAAAATTGTTTTTTATTTATCTCTTAAGAATCGCCACCCTGTTATTTTATCATTTCTTTCAATCTTATAAATCATAATGCGCTACACATGTATACCAAATTTTGAGGTTCATTTTAACATGAAGTACATTATCAAAAGAATTCCACTTGCAAAAGTTACAGCGGGATACCAACCCAATTTTCATTTTTCTTTCATCTTTCTGATATAATGATTGTATGCCAATTTAATTTCCGATTTTCCAATTCCTGTTACGACCCCCTATAGGGGCATAGGACAAAAACAACTCTCTTCCACAAGACGCGATCCTGACCATCGGCTTTAAGCTGTTGCCAGGACTTGTTTATTCGTCTGGCCTCCTGCTCAACTGCTCGCTTCCATGTGTTACATGGTCGACCAGCCCGACGTCTTCCTTGAGGATTATAATCCAGAGCCTGTTTGACGATGTTTCGCTCTGGTTTCCTCAAAGTATGACCGATCCACTGCCACTTCCGCCTTTGAATCTCAATACCTATTTTAGTCTGGCCAGTTGTACTCCAAAGTTCGTCGCTGGAGATCACTTCTTGCCAGAATATTCCTAAAATTCGTCGGTGGCATTGGTTCACGAAAGTCTGTAGTTTCTTGGTAAGTCGAACTGTCACTTTCCACGTAGTACAACCATATAACAATACGGATTTGACGCATGCGTCAAAAACTCGCAGCTTCGTGCCAAGGGAGATCTCTCAGTAAGGGGAAAGAATACCGAAGGCCTGCTCCATTTCGATCTCTGATTGGTGGTGCAAGGACCGAGTAACCCCAGCTCTTCCCCCGTCATTTAAAGTTCGAACGTTCCAGAAGCCAATCATAGTCCGTTTTCGAATGCCAAAAGTCGTTACCGTAGAATCAGTCCGTATCCGAGGCGCTGTATCCGTTTCTCGTATCAGTTAGGTCTTAAGATCACGGGTGATAAGCCCATGATCCAGTGAGTGTCCATTTGCCATTTTTAGGGCAAGCAGGACTGACTGTGGGTGAATTCCATAGCCTGTAACAGCCGCGATGAGTGGTTTCACCTGAACCCTCTCATCGACATCCTGCTGACACGCCACCTTGGCAGTGTCCCATGAAGGTCTACGAAGTGACTGGTGGTACATCTAGCACACGCACGTACTAGCTCGTCGGTGGAGGTGGGTTTGTCACTTCTTTTCATGGACATGTTAAAACTAATGTACCAAAAGGGGGCTGACCACCAGGTTTGGGAAGTCCTGGTGAGGTAGTCAGCGGGCTACGATCGGAATATCTATAAAAAAGAAAAAAGAGGGGGGAAAACGAGTCTGCAGTCGGGGTGGACCTCTCGACCCAGGGGGGGCTAATGCATCATCGTCTCTCTTTCTCGCCCCTCTCTCGTCCCCTTTACTCCACGGTTCTAGCCTTCCATGTTATTTGTTTTTAAATAAACAAAATTGTTAAATTAGAGTAGACGACCGTGCACTTTACTGCTATTTAGATTTTATCAATTTGGGCAATACAATCAGAGATAGTTCGATTGAACTATAGAATACATTTACATTTGAATATGTACCTGCACTCAAAAAAAAACTTGATTCTCGCCAATTAGCAAGGATTAACAGCTCGAATTGTAGACGAAATTTCGTTTTACACGTCCGTAAACATCTTACCTATTGGTAATTTACTAACCGACACAATTGCGCACGACCGCATTAGAAATATGTAGCGTTAACAAATCGTTTTTGGAGAGAAATGAAAAGAAATATAATTAAAGTAAAATGATAGAACAACCGATCTCAGAAACGTTACGTGTGGTGGAAGATAAATAAAATCTAAAAAGGATAAGAATTAATTTAATTTTACCTTATCTGATTATATATACTAAATTGTCTTATAATTCACGGTCATTTCCTTTAATAATTTTACTTTGTTTTATTGTAACTCGATTTTATTTTAGTCTTAAATTATTACGTCAGGCAATTTGAACTTATTCCGTAAAATAGTAATTATCTATTTCTTATTTTCAAGTAGGTTTTCTTGTACTTAATTCATATATCTCTCTTATTATTTGTATATATATAGATATACTTGTTTTGTTGATAAATTTTTCCCTCTTGTTAATATAGTTTTTTATTATTGAATATAATTCTCATTAAAGTTGGTGGGCTTTTTCTTATGTTTCAAAAAAATTATAATGCAAAAAAATGGTGATTTTCGAAAAAAGTTGCGATTTCACTTACCTTCGCGAATTCCACTGTGAACGGAAAAAAAATTTCACTAAGAAAATTTTGATTATCACTAAGAGATAGGAAAACCATGCGGTTTCGGGAAAATTTCACTACGAAAATTTTGATTATCACTAAGAGATAGGAAAAACATGCGGTTTCGTATAAATTCCACTACGAAGACCCATGCGTTTTTCAGATTTTAACGGGAAAATTTCACTAAGAAAATTTTTATTATCACTAAGAGATAGGAAAAACATGCGGTTTCGTATACATTCCACTACGAAAATTTTGATTATCACTAAGAGGCAAAAAAAAAAAAACATGCGGTTTCGTATACATTCCACTACGAAAACCCATGCGTTTTTCAGATTTTAAAACGGGAGAAAATTCACTATACAAACTTTCATTATCACTAAGAGGCAAAAAAAACATGCGGTTTCGTATACATTCCACTACGAAAATTTTGATTATCACTAAGAGGTAAGAAAAAAAACATGCGGTTTCGTATACATTCCACTACGAAAACCCATGCGCTTTTCAGATTTTAAAACGGGAGAAAATTCACTATACAAACTTTGATTATCACTAAGGGCAAAAAAACATGCGGTTTTTTTATAAATTTCACTATTAGAATGACCGAGTATTACTATCAGAAATCTTGGCTCCGGGAGGGAGTCCGTTCGCCTCGACGTACAAAAACCAAAACTCGTCTACAAAAACTGCCTCTGTTCCCAAGAAACCTCGGCCTAACCGTTAATTGGATAGTTTGCGCACGTCACTTAGGTTTTCTGGTGACGCTCAGCTGTTTTTAGCGCCATCTATGAACTGATAGGGCGACCAAACGCCCAGCAGCAAATTGGTTCTTAATTTAAAATTTTTTTTTTTTTTTCTTTAAAATAGTTTCTATCCGTGCGACCATTACAAGCCCCCATCCCACAGGTGGATAGTTAGCTCAGGTCCGTGGAGTCGCTAGTCTCCAAAGATAGTTGCAGGAATTGGTAAAACCTCATCCTACAACTAGGTAGGGGGTACAATTTAATTTAGAAATTCGTTAATTGTGGCACATAACATTCATCTATTTTCAGTTTTTTTAAAGGTCCATCCAGAGTAATTCAAGAAAATTTTAGTATCAATGGAAAAAACGACAAGAAATTTTGATATTATCTCTAAATTTAAGTAAAATTAATGATTATGTTGAAGTGTTTATTCTTATCAGTCACCAATTTATAATAATTATAAAAAAATAAGTAAGTCAATTATTGTTAGTGCTTCATATCAGTTAGAGCCGATTTATATACATAGCCCATACAATTCTAAAGAAGTTAATTCAAGACCATTCGTAATATGTAACAAGTATTTCACATACAAGATAAGATAGAACTACACATAAATCGTGTATTTTGTAATAAAATTACGTTTCATTAAAGAACGAGTTATGTACTTTATATCATCGAACGTTGCTGTACATATATTCTTAAATTTGAAATATCATTCTGTTTTGAAAGATTGGCATTAGCTTAAAAAGTTAAATTGTGATTCGGGAAAATATTATGCCAGTATGCCAGTATAGAAAAGGATGTAGATCCTCAGTTTAAAAATGGTATGAATATCGTTACCCTAATCCTGAAATTGAACAACTCCTAAATCGCCTATTCTGAAGACAGTTTTCAGGAAACAGGGAAGCAAAAGAACGGTCTACCAATAGATCTGAAAAACGCTGCATAATTTCTAATAGATGTCCCTGCTGCCATGATATTATTTTTATGTCTCCTTTTTTACGAAAGTAAAAAAATTGTGCAGGCCAGTAGAATAATTTAAGTGCTGAAAATTTAAACATCTTGTGGGATTCCAAACAATTTACTTCAAAATGGGGAATAACAAAATGCACTGTCTTCGATAGTTTTCTTGATTTAATGCGTTAATTATTAGCAGGGAGAATGGCACTCAAGAGGTCTGGAAAGTATACACATTAATTAGTTAAACCCTTGAAAATATATTTTATTTAAAAGGGGCTTAGAGCGAATACTGAATTATTTTCAAAAGTGAAGCATTCTACCGAAAAACTCTCAGAGCACTACGCAGCCGTTTCAGTCAGTGACCAAATGGGATTTTCGAACCTGGCGTAGAGTAGAATTTACAATTCCAAGTCACTCAGAATTGTTGGATGATATTTAAAATATTAAAATGTATGAAAGTACCTGAGCTTTTGGCGATCGATTCTCTTAATTCTATTGGCATCTTTGGAGAAAATTTGATTTTTTTTTAAACAAGTGCCATTTTCTCAAAATTCACATTTCACAAAACCGTCAGAAATGTTCAAAATTCAACAAATATATATTAATGAAATATCGATATCCACATTACGACGTATTTCTAAATTGTTCGTACGTACTTTCTCGAAACCCCTGCAGGGCCAACATTTTGTGCTTACAAATAATTAATTATTTTTTTTACATGCTAAAAAATGTACAACATCGTTCATTTAAAAAATATTGTATGCTACATTAGTTTATGAGAACAAACGTCCTAAAAAATACATTAATTTTGGCCCCCTTGATTGTCTGAGACGTAGCTATATTTTGGATAAGTATAGGTTAAGATTTATCTATAAGCAATTTTACTTTATTATTCTAATAATAAAGTATTGTGATCGACACAGAAAAAAAAATTGCTACCCTGAAATTTTGTTTTTTCGCGTTTCATGACTAAATTAGCCTAAAATTACAAAAAAAAAATCCGTCCTGCCGTACGCCGTATATATGGACTCATATCTCCGAGACCGTTAAGGGCAGAATGTTCGTTTTCGGGTAGATTATTGATTGGGTAAATGAGCTCCAATTTCTAAATTTTGGGGAGTGTTAGGTGCAAGGGGGAGGAGGGGGGAGGGAAAGAGTCAAAAACTACACTTGCTAATATTTCCACCAGGAATGCAGATAGGAAGCTGAAAATCAGCAGAGATATAGAGAGGGTTATGGGACAAACTTTAAAAATAATTTAATTTTTTTATCCATTGGCGTCCGAAAAGGGGGGGCTAAGAACAAATGGTCGCCGAATTGTTCTTTCAAATGACTATATCTTCGAAATTACTTATTGTGAAAAATTCATATTTTGGGAGCACTCAGGTGGCGTATAGTTCCATTGGAATCAGCTTAGAGAGTGGCTAATTATTGTAAGGGAGAGGGTTAGGAGGGTGAAAATAAAAACGCTTAAAAATGAATATCTCAACTATTTCTTAAGCTATGTAATTCAAACTTGAAACGTATATTAGGCTAAACTAGGAAAATACAAAAAAAATATAACATGTTGAAATAATAGTAGGGGGGGAAATGGGAAGCATTTCAAAAATGGCGCACTTTTCAAAATTACAAATCCTTATATCTCAAAAAAGAGTACAGATATCAAATCGAAAATTTGTCAGAATGCAGAACTACACAGTGGTTAATTTTGGTAAAAATTTTAAGTTAGGAGGTGTAAGGGGAGGGAGGTGATAAGCAAAAATGTCGAAAATTTTGAGTGATTTTTTAGGGCTCTGGTAAAAGATACAAAGTTTAAATTTTTTTTAAAATAAAAATAAATTGATCCATAATTCTTATAAACCGACCTCCCCCCCCCACAAGGTGTTTCATGTGCATTGAAAAAAACACATAAACTGAAAATTTTTGAGTGAAATTTTAAGGTAGAAACTTGAAAATTTGCGAAATGCATTTAAAAAAATCTCGAAATATACGAAATATTAACTGGTCGAAAGCCTTTAAAACTTGTACCCCCTCCCTTAAAAAATTATTTTTTCGACCATTTTCAAGAAATCAATTATCACCTAACTATTAAAAGCTATCAGTTTGAAATTTTGCACACAAACTTTCAAAAATAGTTGAAATAAAATTACGTCAAAAGTTTTGAGATCGCGCCTGTCCTTCTATCCCCTCCCATACAAAACTATGATTTCGACCAATGTCATTAAATCAACTACTAACCAACAATCTGAAAGCTACGAATTTGTACAAGCACCTTACAAGAGAAACGAAATAAAACTGCATTTCAAATTTTACGATTTCCCTACCTTCTCTACTCCCTCCCATACAAATGTTCGGTTTCGTGAATGTAAAATGCACCGAATTTTATGGAAATTCTATGCAACTTCGTCTATGAAACACATTCTATACAGAGAATATTGTACGTGATTCAAGCAATTAATTAAAAAGCTATTAACATCCACCCACCCTTATTATTACCCCTCCTCCCCCCCCTCATAAAAACCCAAACTTGCAGAAACGAATGGAATATTGTTAAATTGACAACAGCCCTGCCCAAGAACTCCCTTTCACTTAGTCTTCCCTAACCACTTTAACCAGCATATTGACTTTTCCCTCATCCGCATTTTGGCCCAAGAATAATAAAGTTTCGCCCGACTTGTTGGCAGTTGATTTGTTTTGTTTTCTTTTCATTAATACGTAGTCCAACCTTTCTTGCTACCGAGTCAAGGTTTACAAATATCTCCTTGGCACTCCCCAGAGATCTTGTAAGGATATCTATATCGTCGGCATATCCTACGAGTTGTGCGAATTTGTAGCACGAACTACATAACTGGGTTGATAATGTAAAAAAAGCTGAAAAGTCAAATTTCGATTAATTTCACGAAACTGTACGGTTTATCATCATCAATGGCGCGACAGCCCAAATCGGGCCCTGGCCTCCTGAAGTCGTCGCCTCCAATCGTCTCGATCCAAAGACCGCGTCCTCCAGCTGCTAATTTTTAAAATGGCTTTGCTGTCTTCATCAACCGAGTCTTCCCATCGCTTGCGTGGTTTGCCTACTGGCCGGTTACCACTCGCTTTGCCTTTAAGAGCACGTTTGGGGATTCTTCTGTCTTCCATTCGCTCTACATGGCCAGCCCACTGCAGTTTACGTAGCTTGATGAACGTTGAAGCTTCTGGCTCGTCGTAGAGTTGATACAACTCATGGTTGTATCTTATTCGCCATTCCGTTCCTTCCTTCACAGGTCCCAAAATTCTTCGGAGGACCTTTCTTTCGAATGCATTAACTGATTTTTCGGAAGTTCGCGTTAATGTCCACGTCTCGCTGCCATAACAGAGCACAGGTCGTATAATAGTTTTATAAATCCGCAGCTTATTGTTCCTGTGCACTTTCTTGGATTTCTTATTGGAAGTACCGAATAATACGTCTTATTTTCTAGTATTATCTATCGTTTGATATTGCCTGTTTCATTACAAGTTATATCACTATCAGGATTCCTTAATGCAAGGAATTGCCATAAATCGATTCCAAATTTAAAAAATTGAAAATCGATTTAACCTCTGGCTCATCATTTAGTGAAGGGACGAAACAAACATTAACATCCCACACCAAATACAGAAAATAAAAACAAGAAATTGACAAAAAATTTACACACATCGGTGTCAACTAGCGTTAAGTTTACGTCTTAAGCACTGCTTATCAATAGAGAAGTCGAATACATCAGCATTCTTATTAACTTCTCTCGCGAGTCTCGAAATCGGTTCATTCATACCATAGTTTGTCCGGTGAAATCTAATCCGCAGCAAGTCGTAGTAGTAGTCGGGGTAGTGAATGTTGTCTTGATGTTCGATTTTCGAAGAATTTTTCCTATCTTATCCGTCGTGCCCTGGATGTAAGGTAGTTTTACCCATCGTTTGTCAGCATTTCCTTCTTCAGTGTCTTCTCGTTCTGTTGTCCTTGGATGCTTCGGTTTCCACGCCTTGTTAATTTCGCTCGCTTTGTATCCATTTGCTCTGAATGCCCGATTCAACTGTTCCTTTTCTTTTCGTAAACTACCCGGATTTCCATCAGTTATACGTTGAGCTCTGTGTATTAGGGTCTTCAATATGCCTGTTTTCTGGCTTGGGTGGTGATGTGAATGAGCGTGGAGATATCTGTTGGTGTGAGTTGGTTTCCTGTATACCCCGAAGCTTAGCGACGTATCGTTCCTTTCGACGAGTACATCCAAGAATGACAGTTTCCCGTTGCTTTCTGTTTCCATGGTGAACTTAATTTTCTCGTGGTGTGCGTTCAGGTATGCTAAGAATTTGTCGAGCTTTTCCTTCCCATGTTGCCAAATGATGAAGGTGTCATGCACATACCGAAGATATAATTTCGGTTTTAATGGAGCTGAGTCCAGGACGTTCTTTTCGAATTCCTCAATGAAAATTTCCGCTACCACTGGTGAAATTGGAGATCCCATTGCCACTCCTTCCGTTTGCTTGTAGAGCTTCCCTAGAGCTGAAAAGAAAGTATTATTTAAGTATTATTTCTTCGAAAGTCGAACATCAAGACAACATTCACTACCCCGACTACTATCCGAGGAATTTTAGGAAACCAGAAGGACAAAAAACCATTGGAGACTGAAGGAGTATACAAAGTACCATGCGGCTCTTGCGATAAAGTATATATAGGAGAAACGGGACGCACAGTCCAAACAAGGATCAAGGAGTACCAACGATGCACACGGAAAAACCAGATACAGTCATCAGCGATCGCGCAACATGCAACTACAGAGGACCATACAATCGATTTCGACAATGTGCAAATTCTGGCCAGGACAAATAAATATTATCAACGAATAGTACGAGAAGCCATAGAAATTTCGAAACATCCACAGAACTTCAACCGAGACACCGGATACAAGTTATCAGCAGTTTGGCTACCTGCGTTAAAATTTGGTAAGAACAAAATTCGTACCCAAAAATCCTTAACTAATTTAACTACCTGATACTAATTAATTAACCTTAATTATCCTTCCCACACTCAATTAACCCCCTTGTCTATATAATAATTGTCTTTTGTAATTGTCGATCAGTTTGATAAAGGTCTCAGCAGAGACCGAAACGTCACGAATAATAAAGCGTAACAGTGTAGAATCCGGAAATCTTTTCTTTTAATTCAAAATGCACTGTGAAAACATTCACCAAACCATTAACGGTACGAAAGTTCTTATTATCACTCAAAAATCTCAAAGCCGAATGTCCATCTATCCGTGCGTCTGTCCTTCTGTCCATCCTTTCTAGCGCGAGAACGCATTGAGCTAGAAAGTTCAAATTTTGTACATGATGTTGTTGACAAAAAGGTAAGGCTGAGTTCGTGAACGGACCAAATCGCTCGACCACTTCTAGCCCCTCCCATACTCAATTTCGTAATTTCATAATAAACGGATTTTCTCAAAAAGTGTGAAAGCTAAAGATCTGAAATTTAGAACCAATTATTTTACTTTATTATTTTAATAATAAAGTATTGTGATCGACTTGGAAAAAAAAAATTTGCTACCCTGAAATTTTGTTTTTCGCGTTTCATGACTAAATTAGCCTAAAAATGCAAAAAAAAAAATCTGTCTGTCTGTACGCCGTACGCCGATGTGTAATTAACTCCCAAACCGTTCAAGATAGAAAGTTCTTTTTTGGAGGGATTGTAGATAGTTGCAAATCTCAGGCGGACACCCATTTTGGGAGGTGTATGGGTTCAGGGGGAGCGCTTAAGCCGAAAAATACGAATTCAAATATCTTAACCATTATTACAGCTAGGAAGCTAAAAATCCACATACATATAGAGCGGTTTGTGGGACAACTTTTAAAAATAATTTAATTTTTTTATCCATTAGGGTGCAAAAAGGGGGGCTAAGAACCAATTGTCGCCCGGCTTGTTGGCAGTTTATTTATCAAGGGATCAACCCATAGAATAAAAATAATTTGAATTGCTTCACTCCTTCTACCACCTCCCATACAAACTACACTTTTTGTTGTAAAACTATATACTATGTGCACTGAATATTTATTTAGAATTATCAGTAAAATTTATAAACATTACCTGATTAGCTTCACTCCTTCCACCCCCTCCCACACAAAGTGACGTATTTCTTGAACTTTATATAAAATCGATTTTCTTGAAAAGCATGAATGTTATAGGTCTGAAATTTGAAAGATGTCAATTGCATAATCTCCATAGTTATAACTGAGAAAAAAAAACATTGAAAACCCCCGCTCCTTCTACCACCTCTCATACAAACTGCACAATTTCACTAAATTTAATTGACTAATTTTCTCAAAATCTATCAAATTTTTGAAGCTTACATTTTGTACAAAACATTTTGATAGCAACTCTATCATGATGTGAAAAAATTAGTTCAAAGCCGTCACTCCTCCTACTACTCCCCATATAAAATTCCTTAAAATCAACAAATTTCTCTTTCATCTCGAGTATCGTATGAAAGGGTTTTACGCCTAATCATGTTTTATACTTAATGAAATGATGGGTTTTTTATGAGATTTGTAATTGAAGCGCTTAGATGCCAAGTGAAAAATTCCTGAAAATGGAGTTAGGTGTGCTGTTTGATAGATGAATGATAGTTTTAGTTGGTGGCCAAGGGATATGATTGTCTGAGAATTCTAAAAGAGACACTATCGGTCAGAAAATGTACTATTGAATGAACAGCTGAATGTTTCGTTTGAACATTTTAACTTTAAGAGCGGCTTACAAAAATTGCATTTTCTGCACTTATACCCCCTGGCATCTAAGCGCCTCAATTGTGTATTTTTAAATTTACGATTTTCTTTCGTTTTTGTAGAATATTCATTTACGCTGAATGACTTTTAAAGCATCGATTAACATCGCTACTAGAAACACTGTGCTAGCTACGGCCAAGACGGTTTGAATAAAATATTCGAGCACCACGATATGTTTCTTCTCGTAGTTTCTTGTACAACATTTTGCAAGACTTTCATTCTTTTGATAGCTAAATGCAATCATAAATTATGTGTGGCCTCTTAAAATGTGTAATTTGGGTTCGATAGTATTTTGGTCGTTAAGATAAGTCGGGAAAATCCTTGCGACAATTTCTGTAACTGAGCTTTTCAGGTGAAATTTATTTTAAGACTATATCATCATATGATATCACCGAGTTTCAAAATTGTTAGAACCATGTTCGAAGGGATTCACTAGCTTATTTTATGAATTATGTATTCGAAATTCTTTGATGATGAACGACCAAGTTTCTGGTATTACCCGATGGCAAGATACTGTGATAAATAACCATATTTCGCGTATGAAAACTTATCAAAGGAATCCTATGCAGCTTTGGTTATCGGAACCCAAACACCTGAAACATCATAGCAAAAGGTGAATACCAAGCTGCAAAGTAACATAGCAGGATACATGCTTATATAGAGACACCTGCTTATTATGTTTCGGATGGGGTGTTTATTTACCAGAGAAAGGACGATGTTCTCAGTCGAATAGGCAAACACATCTTTCACCACAAGTGTGTTTTGTCAAAGATTCTACTAATGAGCTATCGGCGGAATTGTGCTGCTGAGTAAATATTTGCTGGAGGCCTCCATAATAGAGCAAGACGAGCTTCAGTAGCATTTTCCTTTTCCACCGATTTTCGGTACATATTCGGAAAACAAAAACATCGGTACAGTGAAGCGATCGTTTCAAGATTTAATTGTACAAACATGAACAATATATAGTTTGGATTGCAAGTTGGCAGTGTATCTGAAAAATTTACCAAATGTTCGAGAGATATTTGTCGAAACTTTGTGTTGACAAAACCCTAGTTGGTTTCTGCGATACCTCTTCTTAGATAAATAATTTAGACAAACAGCCGCACATTTTCGACAACAAACACTCGTTAATGACAAAGATCCTGGGCGCTTTGCAAACATTTCTAAAAATTTTCATATGTGTAAAATTTATCTCGATTCTGTCGCGAAACGATCTCAGTATATTTTCCTCAACCATACCGGATATATGGTAAACTACTCGGCCCGGGTAAAAAATGAGCATGTTCACTGATATTTACTAAAAGCGAAAAAATGGAGCAATTTCAAATAGCGCAAGGACGAGGAGCATAATATGTAAAGCGACTGCGATGTATGCATGAGCTTCCTTCAATGGATAATAAATTTGTTTGGCCTTTGTTTGCCCGCAGGATGTTGTTTGGCCGTAAAGAATTTTTGTGTCGACAACAGAGATGCCATCTTTCTCTGTTGCTTTCCTCAATAGAATTATGTTCGGTAGTTATGGCTCGAATTTATTAAGCGTCCTTCTTCTTCCTTTTTTTCTTCTTTTTTTTGTAGTATGGCAGATAGGTACATGGCTTTTAAGTCTTTGTTTGCACAAGTAATGGATGCCTTTTGTAGATGGCTGCACCCGAAAACTGGTACAACAGTTCAGGTGTAAAGTTAAAATATTCATCGTTGTTTTTCGTTGGGAATAACAAGAGATATAACGATGAATATATTACAAAATTAATTGATTGAATTCTCTGATGTTTGTTCAGTGCCTGAACGAAATAAGGGGGAGTATGAAAGTAGAAATATGTTAAGAAGTTATTATAAGTGGAAATCGTATGCTTCAAATCCTTGGTATTACATGGTTGAACTAGATTGAAGGCGACCGCTAGGCTTACGAAGAAACAGAAAGCTTTCTTGATCCACTTTGGCTGCCGTATATTAGAGATGATAATAATAATTTATTTCTATTTCATCAAAGATATGATTACTTACAAATAATAGTAAACAATAAAGTTTAAATTACATCGTTTGAGTGCCAACAAATATTTCAAAATTTAAGACATTCAACACATTTTTATCGCTCAAGCTGACTTAAACTGCATGCTAGATAAATTATAATCAATTCGGCAGTGATTAATGTAATTATGGGAAATACGCGAAAGAGAAGCGATTCGTTATGTCCATTGCTGGTGCGATGAAGAGGAGTGTGAAGTGATACATAGCTTCTCAAGGATCGACGCGGAATTCTAAATATTATGGCTTCGAACAAATATGGGGAATCAATTTCTCCTAAAATTACTCCTTGCACCGCCAATCAGTGATCGACCGTGAAAGAGAGCACTATAACATCCAAATCTTGGGCTTGAGTGAGGTTAGGTGGACAGGATCAGGAGAAGAACGAACCATTCTGTACATTGGCCCTGAGAGTCAAGCCAAAAATGGCGTGGCATTCGTCCTTACCCCGAGATTGAGAAACAGTCTCATCAGCTGGGAACGAATTTCGGTTAGGATTATCGTCGTCAGGCTCAGGACCAGTGTCAGAAACGACACAATTCTGCAGTGCCACGCATTAAATACCACAACACCTGGTGACAAAAAGGAGTCTTATAACCAACTGAGTGCTACCTTCGAACGTGTTCCAAGAGGTGATATTACTATCATCTCAGGAGATATGAACGCCCAGGTTGAATCTGAACACACTGGACTAGAACACGTCATGGGGAGGCATGGTGACCCTTGAGTCGACCCGTTACGACCTTGGACACGAAAACGGCCAATTATTTGCGGAGTTTTGTAGTACTCGGCAAATGGTCATCGCAGGAACTCTTTTTCCACACAAGAGTCATCATAAAACATCTTGGGCTTAACTGATGGTGTTACTCAAAACTAGATCGACCATTTGGCTATAAGTCGCCGATGGAGAAGATGTCTCCTCGATGTGCGAGCGAAGCGTAGAGCTGACGTGGGGAGCGATCGCCACTTAATGGTCGCCTGCTTGAAATTGTATGCAGCAGCTATCAGACGATCACAAATTCTTCAAATGAAGCGCAAGCTTAATGTGGATAAACTCAGATATCCCAACAAAAATCGCGAGTATACCACCATTGTACTCGGAAATTCATCTACATTGGGTGAATATGAAATGCGCACACTGGACGCCAATTGGGAGGCAACCATAAACACTTTTCTAACTAGTGCTGAAGAATCTGTGTGATATGTGCAAAGCGGTGAGAAACCCTGGATGTTGCAAGACACATGGGACAAGGTTGGCGATCGGAAAAAAGCCAAATCGGCAATCATCTCTCAACCCGATGTCAACCAACGAATGCCCGACCTGAGGCAGAATTACCGCGATGCTCATATACAGCTTAAAAAGGCTGTTTGACGCGACAAGAGAAAGGCCATTGAAGATCTTGCAAACAAGGCAGAATCTGCGGTTTACCTTGTGGATATGGGATTACTATTTAAAATTATGAAACAGTTGACGAACAGGAATTTCACCGCCAACCACCTAGTGAGAGATGTCAACGATACTCTTCTTAATATGAGAGAAGACCAGTTGCGGCGATGGAAGGAATACTTCTCTGATATTTTAAACATTGTGTCTGAGGAATATATCCCAGAAACAGAACAACTACCCAACATCCAACCTCAACTATCATCTATTAGGAAGATCCCCCAGATAACGAAGAAATAGTTTCCGCCATTCGTTCAATGCCGGGAAGGAAAGCCCCAGGTATAGATGGACTACCAACCGAACTCCTCAAAGTGGACCCGGAAATAACAGCCGATATTCTCCTCCCACTCTTTACTGAGGTGTGGAATGAAGGAAGATATCTGAATGAATGAAAGGAGGGCGTCATTGTGCAAATTCCGAAGAAGACCGACCTTCGGGATTGTGGCAATTAACGTGGTATACGTCTACTTACTGTCGTATCGAAAATCATGGCTGAGGTAATTTTCGATTGGATAAGTGATGTCTCCGCCATAGACGGTCCCAAGCCCAGTTTGAGAAAGGAGGAGGGAACATGAAGTTAACCTGAATGGCCAGTAACACCAGTGCGTCTCAGGAAGTAGGCAAAAAGTATGGCATAGTTGGACTTGCAGCATAGCTGTGAGAACTCCAGCATGTCATATTTAGCTCAAAACTCCCACCCTTTTTCTACAAGGGAAACAGAACAACTACCCAACATCCAACCTCAACTATCATCTATTAGGAAGATCCCCCAGATAACGAAGAAATAGTTTCCGCCATTCGTTCAATGCCGGGAAGGAAAGCCCCAGGTATAGATGGACTACCAACCGAACTCCTCAAAGTGGACCCGGAAATAACAGCCGATATTCTCCTCCCACTCTTTACTGAGGTGTGGAATGAAGGAAGATATCTGAATGAATGAAAGGAGGGCGTCATTGTGCAAATTCCGAAGAAGACCGACCTTCGGGATTGTGGCAATTAACGTGGTATACGTCTACTTACTGTCGTATCGAAAATCATGGCTGAGGTAATTTTCGATTGGATAAGTGATGTCTCCGCCATAGACGGTCCCAAGCCCAGTTTGAGAAAGGAGGAGGGAACATGAAGTTAACCTGAATGGCCAGTAACACCAGTGCGTCTCAGGAAGTAGGCAAAAAGTATGGCATAGTTGGACTTGCAGCATAGCTGTGAGAACTCCAGCATGTCATATTTAGCTCAAAACTCCCACCCTTTTTCTACAAGGGTTTAATAAATAAGTAGGACCGGTCCTCCAGGTCGGAGGTTGGGCGAGGCGCCGACAACGCATCACCGGAAAAAGAACACTGTCCAGAAACCTGAAGAACAGCCTCGGAAAGGATGGACTCAACGGCAACGACCCCGCAAACGGAAAATGGACTACTCTATTGGATCTTGGAATGTTCGATCCTTATTTAGGACAGGAGCTCTGAAAGAGTTTCTCGAAGAAGTGGCAAAACACAACATCAACATAACTGCCATCCAAGAAACGAAATGGCTCGGTAAATCATGGACATGAGATCACACACAATCTATCCAAGTGGAAAATTGTCGGGAAGCAGAGAGTTAGGAGTCGCTTTTGTCGTTGACAAAAAATTTAAACAGCAGGTCACGAGCTTCAGACCAGTAAGTGAAAGATTGTGTGCAGTCCGAATAAAGACTAAATTTTTCAACACTTGGTTGATCAACGTTCACGCACCAACAGAAGACAAGGACGATATAACTAAAGACGAATTTTATGCCACCCTAGAGACAACCTATGATTCACTGCCCTCGAATGACCTAAAAATTGTATTAGGGGATTTTAATGCAAAAGTCGGAAAAGAGAGGCTCACAGAGGAACAACAGGAGGGCACAGTCTCCATGACATAACCAACGACAATGGCCAACGTCTTATTGATTTCGCAAGGAGCAAAAATATCATAGTAAGCTCTACATGCTTCCCACATCGCGATATTCACAAACGAACGTGGGCATCACCAGATGGTCACACCTTCAACCAAATAGACCACGTTCTAATTGAGAAAAGGGCTGCTTCCAGCATACCTGATGTACGAACTCTTCGCGGTGCGAATTGTGACTCTGATCACTATCTAGTCAAAGCTAAGTATTGATGCAAAATAGCTTGTCGTGGATATTCGAAAACGAGTAGAGCTCGCAAATTCAATGTCGACAAGCTTAACGACGAAATGGTGGCGCAGGCTTACATGTTAGCATGTAATAAACACCTGACACCAATATATGAAGATATCCAAAATATGCCAGCGGAGAATGCGTGGATAAAAATACGAGACGGCATCAAATCCTCCGCGGAAGAGGTATTAGGGTATCAAGCACGGCGAAAAAATAATGATTGGTTTGAACAAGAATGTAGCGACGCAATAGATAGAAAGAACGAAGCTTACAAAATTTTTACTGAACGACCAACACGAGCCAAAAAAGAAAGATATGACGAGCTTAGGCGATATGCGAAAAAGACCTGCAGACGAAAACAAAGGAAGTACCATAATGACAAAATACAAAAAATGGACGACGACATGAGAAAAAATAAAACGCGGGACGCATACGCAATAGTAAAAGACTTAAAAAAGGTATATAAGCCAAAAACCAGTCTCTGCAAAGACGTGGAGGGCAACATCATCAGCGACGCACAAGAAATCAAAAGGAGATGGGCTTCCTACTTTGAACATCTTTTGAATCCCATCCCAGTAGCACCGATAACGTCTGTCGTTATCGGTGCTCAACATTTCAATTGAAGTCTCAACTGACGAACATGAACCATCATCGACATCACCCACGCTTGCTGAAATCAAAGCAGACCTATGTGACCAAAAACGAAACAAAGCGCCGGGAATTGATGAGATACCAGTTGAACTTCTGAAAAACGGTGGAAACTGTGTCGCTGAAATACTGCACAACATGATATGCAAAATTTGGACAGAGGAAATCATACCCGACGACTGGCGAAAAAGCATTATATGTCCAATTTACAAGAAAGGAGACAAACTCTGCTGTGAGAACTAAAGAGATATAATATTTTTGTGTACGTCCTATAAACTACTGACAAAAATAATTGAACGTCGTCTTAAGCCCTATACTAATCAAATAATTGGCGAATACCAAGGCTGATTTAGAACCGGACGATCTACAATAGACCAGATATTCTCGGTGAAACAGGTGCTTGAGAAATGCTGGGAATATAACACAGACATGCACCAAATATTCGTAGATTTTAAACAAGCATACGACAGTATTGACAGGAGCGTACTGTACCGAATCATGCTTGACTTTGGAATTCCTCCAAAACTAGTCCGACTAACAAGACTCACAATGACGACCACTGAATCCCAAGTGAGAATACAAACCGATTCCACAACCAGCTTTCGAACGGAATGTAGTTTAAAGCAGGGAGATGGTCTACCTCCTATGCTTTTCAACTTGGCACTAGAGTATGTCGTCCGAAAAATCCCAGTCGACACCAACGGGACACTACTATTCAAGTCCACCCAACTAGTAGCATACGCTGACGACATTAACATTCTAGCAAGATCCTTCCCTAGTGCTAAGGAGGTATTTGTCAATCTTGACTCCGCCGCAAAAGAAGTCGGGTTGCGCATTAATGAAAGCAAAACAAAAGTAATGACGCAAACAAGAAGGAGAACGCCAATCAGACAAAACATAACAATTGCGGAATATAATTTGGAGAGTGTGGACAACTTCATATATCTTGGGGCTAATCTAGCAAAGGACGGTATTGAAACAGACGACAAACGACGGATAATACTTGCAAATAAGACGTATTATTCGGTACTTCCAATAATGAAATCCAAGAAAGTGCACAGGAACAATAAGCTGCGGATTTATAAAACTATTATACGACCTGTGCTCTGTTATGGCAGCGAGACGTGGACATTAACGCGAACTTCCGAAAAAGCAGTTAACGTATTCAAAAGAAAGGTCCTCCGAAGAATTTTGGGACCTGTGAAGGAAGGAACGGAATGGCGAATAAGATACAACCATGAGTTGTATCAACTCTACGACGAGCCAGAAGCTTCAACGTTCATCGAGTTACGTAAACTGCAGTGGGCTGGCCATGTAGAGCGAATGGAAGACAGAAGAATCCCCAAACGTGCTCTTAAAGGCAAAGCGAGTGGTAACCGGCCATTAGGCAAACCACGCAAGCGATGGGAAGACTCGGTTAATGAAGACAGCAAAGCCATTCTAAAAATTAGCAGCTGAAGGACGCGGTCTTTGGATCGAGACGATTGGAGGCGACGACTTCAGGAGGCCAGGGCCCGATTTGGGCTGTCGCGCCATTGATGATGATGATGTCGTGGAGAGTACTCTCGAAATTTATCAGGCTGGATTCCGTAAAGGGTCGTCTTGTACCGACCACACAAATACCCTACGGATAATATTAGAGCAGTCGCCTCTACAACTCATGTGTGTAGACTTCGAGAAGGCTTTCGACAGCTTTAAGCGAGATTACATCTGGAATGCTTTTCGTAGGAGAGGTATTCCAGATAAGGTCATAGCTATGATTGAAGAATCCTACGAAGATGCAAGGTGTTGCGCCTTGCAGAGAAGAGAGCTGTCCGAGAGCTTCCCTGTGCGAACAGGTGTCAGATAAGGCTGCATATTATCACCAGCCCTGTTTTTGGTGGTAATAAATGACATCTTGAAAGCTGCAGTGGAAGGTGGGGAAGGTAAAGCTCTTCAATGGAGACTATTTAACATCTTCTACATCTACTACAATGGCACTATAGCCCAAATCGGACCTTGGCCTCCTGACATTCAGGTTCCTTAACATTTTTCATTACTTATTGTGGAACGGTTGTTAGCCCTTCGCACAATCCTCTATATACGAATTTCTCATTTTCGTAGATTCAGATGACCAAGGTATATCCAAGCAGGCAATGTGCTGGAATTATATATTGCGTCGACCGGGATTTGAACTCACGACCTTCGCATTACAATACCAACACGCTACTCACTAAGCTATACCCTTGCTTTAACATCTTAAGTCACCTTGATTATGCTGATGACGTGTGTTTGATTGCACATAACCGTTCGAACTTAGAGTCAAATGTTCGCTCTTTGCATTCTAAATGCTAAGAGGCGGGACTGAAAATTAATGTGCGTAAAACCAAGTACATGCACATGAGTTCGGACGCAAGCACACCGATTGTCCTTAATGGACAAGGTGTTGAAGAAGTGCAAGATTTTTGTTATCTCGGAAGCATGGACGGCGGAGGCGAAAAGGATATCGAGGCTCGTCTAAATAAAGCTCATCAGGCCTTCGGTATCCTTTCCCCTTCCTGGAGGTTAAGAGAGATCTCCCTTCGCACGAAGCTGCGAGTCCTTGACGCATGCGTCAAATTCGTGTTGTTATATGGTTGTCTACTACAATGGCACTGCAGCCCAAATCGGGTCTTGGCCTCCTGACCTTCAGGTTCCTTAACATTTTTTTCATTATTTATTGTGGAAGGGTTGTTAGACCTTCGCACAACCCTCTATCCACGAATTTGTTATTTTCGTAGATTGAGGTGACCAAGGTATACCCAAAGCGGGCAGTGTGCTGGAATTATGCGTCTACCGGGATTTGAACTCACGACCTTCGCATTGTAGACCAACATGCTACCCACTAGGCTACACCTTAGCTTGTTATATGGTTGTACTACGTGGAATATGGTCGTTCGACTTACCAAGAAACAACAGACTTTCGTGAACCTCCTATGCATTTTAGGAATATTCTTGCCGGAAGTGATCGTCCAATCCTTCCACTTCCTCTGCTACCTCCCATACGATGTAGAGAGAGAAAGCAGTGTCCACTAGTATTGAATAGCTCTTGTACAATAAAAAGTTTTGCAAGATTTATGAATTCTTACGAAAATAATTACATGCGACAATGTGACAGAATTTAAACAACACGGATATTACGCCGACCATGCTATGAAAATGAGTAAATTTTTTTGATTTATGTGGTTCTAAATCTGATAGTGCTCAGCTTAATTACATGTTTTCCTGAAAGTGTTCGTTTTCTGAATTCAATCAAAGAATTCTGAGATATTTTATCTACACTCTAACAAAATATCTGCCTATAAGTTGGGCGGCACTTTGTTATTCTTAGGAAAGGGTATTGATGCGCTGGAAGTCAATATGCATTCTTAAGATTACTGTAGGTACTTTATACTCGTGTACGATTAAAATTTGTATCTTGTAGTTTGTCGATCACATTGATAAAGGTCTCAACAGAGACCGAAATATCACGTTTGATAAATCACAACAGTGTGAAATCGTTCTTTTAGTTGCGGATTTTTGGATACTATATACATACATATATAAATATTTGTGAAAATTTTTCGTTGAAAATTATTCGTCAAAGGATAAACATTGGGTGTTATATGGTAGTATTATAGTATCTGTCAAGTGATACTATGTGTCGTGTTTCGTCTATTGATAAAAACACATCTACAGAATTTTCGCAACAACAACATTCCAGTTTCAAAATAAATAACCATGTCTTCACCCAAATTCAAAAAATCTTTTTAGGAAACAGTCCTATAAAGAATAATTTGATTGGTTTTCGTTGTTGTTTAATCATGAAAACTTTATTAAAACGGAAATGTAAAGTGTCAGAAACACCTACAAATAGATTTTACGTGCTAAAAATTGCGTCAAAATCTTCTGTAAGTCGAGAATTCAAAATTATAGATTCACATGTGACCAGAATTCCGAAAAGATCTAAATATTAATCCTACGGTTTTTCATGTTCGCAATTTCAACCTCATATTGTTATTCTAAACACCGTTTTAGCACATTTTTCCTGTTTGCTGGCTTGTCGCAATTTTTTTTTGGTGACTGAGAACAAAATGTTACCATTCCTTTCAGCCCATGTGACTGCATGGCATAAATTCAAGCTTGGCGAGCGTCCTTCACTCCGAATATTCGCAATATTGCCACAAACACGTTGTGCGACAACAACCAGATCTCACGTGTGTTTGAAAAATTCACTTGGTGCATATTAAAATGTTTTCTAGTCCATCGGCGAAAGGGACCTCAAAAATTAAAAAAATGAAATGTCCTTTTACAATATGCTCGACGATGAAAATGAAAAACTCGTAGAAAATTAGATATTCGTGAGTTAATGAAAATTAACTTATTCGGGAGATGCGGATGATGAATTTAGTCCTTTCCATAGAGATACGACTAGGAACTGAACAGCTAAAGTGTGTGCGTTTTCTCAATTTCGATCATTAACTTCATTTCAAGTGGAAAATTGTCAACAAGAACCATAAATAACTGCCCGCCTGGAGTATAGCTTATCACTTTCATGATCTCAACCTGTCAGCGACATTAACAATCAGTCGATATGTCCTTGACAAGGACTCGCTGGCCCACTCCACTAGGCCCAGTCTTTGGAAATTAATTAACTGTTGGCGACATAGAAAAATTGTTTTCAACCGTCCTCGGAGAATAAGAGAGAGTTTTATCGATTTTTTTTTGTTTGAATGTGAAAGGTCGAATTGTAACTGGCCGTATTGTCAACAATCGTACAGAAGCTTTTGTCTTGATGGAACGACATTTTTCAGGAGTTCAGGTATATGATTTATCAAAAGGACACGTGGCACGACGTCCTGGAAACCTGGTAGGCATAGTCCAAATGCTACGCAACGGGATAACTTAATAAACCCCGAATAACGACGAAGGATGTCTTTATTGCTTTCAAATACAAAAGAAGAAATAGGAGTATGAGTCGCACAGCGCTGTAGCCTAAAATCATGAGTAATGGCAACAATTTGAGGGTTTGGCAGAAGACAAAGGAGAACAACTAAATAGCCTTTCTTCCTGTTCCTGTTCCTCGTTTCCGCCGTTATGACGCTTTCCTTGTACTTTCAGAGATGTCGTGAAGGTGAAAGGAAATCATTTGTAGACTTCCGGAAATTTTCGCTGTGAATACTTTGAGCCGGTTGGAATACGTTGACAATAAAGGACTATTTGCCGAAAGAAAATGCTGGCATTTCAGGCAGAAGAATGGAAAGCGACGGCAATTTACCAGACTTGTTTGTAACGCCTTCGATTGTTATTTAAGGTTTCGCACAAGAAAATAATCAATTTAACGCAGAAGCCAAGTTCGGCATAGGTATCCTTAACAAAAAAGAAATCAAAGAAAACCAACACTGCTGTCTCGAATATTGATTCGAAAATTAAAAACATCATTAGTTTAGTAATATTGGACATTATTTCGGTTCCTTATGTTTCCTATTGGGTACTGGACAAGGAGTAAGAGAGGGCTTTATCTGCAATAGAAATCCAAAAACTTGCACAAAGGTGCAATTTAGTCTCAAAATAAAACGAAATGAAATTTTGAAAATAAATTCTCTCATAATCTTACAGGTAGGGGAAGGTCATGTATCTTGGTCCACTATTTCCTTAATGCTCTATAATTTACAAAATATTAATCTATATAAATATAGTTGTAGTGTCTGTCTGTTATTTGTTTATAAATGGCTATAAATAAGTTTTTTGCTTTATTTTAGCAATAACTAAGCAGAAAAAACGTTTTTAAAAATTTTCTCTGTCTGTCTCTCTGTCTATCTTTCCGGTTTTCACGCAAAAACGGCTGAACCGATTGTAATGAAATTTTCAAAGCTTATTAGATGTGCACCGAGATGTAATCTGCGTGTGGTCTTATTTCAATACCCCCACACCTTCCACCCCCTCCCATACAAAATGACTCTTTTTAAAAATAAATAATAATCAAATTTTCTTCAAAACCATTGGAGCAAATCATTCGAAATTTAAAACATACTATTTTTATCAGAAATTTGATCTATGGTATACAAATTATTTGAATCCCCTTACTCCTTCCATCACCTCCCATACAAACTACACTTTTCCATAAAATGCCATTCACTAATTTTCTCAGTACGTGTAACTTTTATCAAGCTTAAATGTTATACTTTATCCTTAACTTGCATTATTATTAATATCAGAAAAAAACTAACCAAGTAGCTTTACTCCTTCTACCCCCTCCAATACAAATGACACAATTCCACGACTTCACAAAAATTCGATTTTCTTGAAAAGCGTGAATGATGCAGATCTGAAATTTAAAATGTATCAACTGCATAATAATTATAGTTGTTTCTCAAAAATTAACTTAAAACCAAATACTCCTTCCACCACCTCCCATACAAACTGCACTTTTTCATGAAATGCTATAGACCAATTTTCTCAGTACGCATAACTTTCATCGAGCTTAAGTGTTGTACTTAATACTTAATTTGCATTATTATTAATATCGGGAAAAAATTAACCGATTAGCTTCACTCATTCTACACCTTCCCATACAATGTAACACAATTCCACGACTTTACTTAAATTCGATTTTCTTGAAAACTGTAGATGTTACTGATCTGAAATTTAAAATATGTCAATTGCAAATTAATTATAGTTGCTTCTCAAAAAGTCACTTAAAACCCGCCACTCCTTCCACCACCTCCCATACAAACTGCTCTTTTTCATGAAATATTCTAAACTAATTTTCCCAGTACAAATAACTTTCATTGATCTCAAATTTCGTACTCTATCCTAAATTAGCATCATTATTAATATCGGGAAAAAATTAACCGAGTAGCTTTACCTTTCTACCCCCTCCCATACAATGTGACACAATTGCTCGACTTTACGAAAATTCGACTTTACGAAAATTCGACTTTACGAAAATTCGATTTTCTTGAAAAGCGTGAATGACGCAGGTCTAAAATTTAAAATATATCAATTGCATATTGATTATAGTCGTTTCTCAAAAATTCCCTAAAAACCCCCTACTCCTTCCTCCACCTCCCATACAAACTGCACTTTTTCATGAAATATTCTGAACTAATTTTCCCAATACATATGACTTTCATCGAGCTAAAATTGTGTACTCAATCCTTAATTAGCATTATTAATATCGGGAAAAAATTAACCAAGTAGCTTCACTCCTTCTACCCCCTCCCATACAATGTGACACAATTCCACGACTTTACAAAAATTCGATTTTCTTGAAAAGCGTGAATGGCCTGAAATTTAAAATATATCAATTGCATGATGATTATAGTTGCTTCTCGAAATATCACCACAAACCCCCATTTCCTTCTACCACCTCCCATACAAATTTCACAATTTCATTAAATTCAATGCACTAAGTTTCTCAGTACCTACTCAATTTTTGAAGCTTAAATTTGGTACAAAACATTTTTATAGCTACTCTAGCATGATGTGAAACAAATTAGTTCAATGCAGCCACTCCCCGTACAAAATTTCATAATATCACAAAAATTTCGATTTCATCTTTAGTATCGTATGATTGGGCTCTGCGCACAATCGTACTCCTGTTACGTTTTCAAGCTTAATGTTATTTTATTTGGGCTTTTTTTTAATTAACACAAGCTATAATTATTCAAACGTCCTTAATGCTCTTCAATACGTATATGATCTCAAATCACGGGATTGGTTTGATCACGAGCCTCTCCCATTCAAATGCGAGTATCATGCTATCATTCTTAATAATTTATGGCTCTGATTCCAACAAAATACAAAACATTGTGTTCAAAGAGCCATTGAAGTAAGCAGATTATATATCCCACATAATGTATTACTAACTACATTCTCAAAAATTGCTTATTAATGCGATTTTTATGCAGACGAAGTCGCGTTCGTTTGCTAGTCTATACATATAAATATAATTGTAGTGGCTGTCTGTTATTTGTTTATAAATGGCTACAAGTCAGTTTTTCGCTTTATTTTAGCAATAACTAAGCAGAAACACACGAATTCAAAACGGAAGTGCCATAATGACAAGATACAAAAATGGACGACGATACGAGACAAAATAAAACGCGTGAAGCATAGACAATAGTAAAAGACTTAAAAAAGGGATATAAACCAGTCTCTGCTAAGACGCAGAGGGTAACATTATCAGGGACACAGAAGAAATCAAGATGAGATGGACTTCCTACTTTAAACATCTTTTCTCCCATTAGCACCGATCACAAAAGAGAACATCTCAACTGACGAAGAAGAACCATCATCTACAACACCCACGCTTGCGAAATCAAAGCAACCCTATGTGACCAAAAACTAAACAAAGCGCCGAGAATTGACGAATTAGCAGTTGAAATTCTGAAAAACGGTGGAAACTGTTTCACTGAAATACTACACAGCATGATATGCAAAATTTCGACACAGGAAATCATAACCGACGGTTGTCGAAAAAGCATTATATGTCCAATTTACAAGAAAGGAGACAAACTCTGCTGTGAGAACTACAGAGGAATATCATTGTTGTGTACGTCCTATGAAATAATGACAAAAATAATTGAACGTCGTCTTAAGCCCTATACTAATCAAATAATTGGCGAATACCAAGGCGGATTCAGAACCGGACGATCTACAACAGACCAGATATTCTCGGTGAAACAGGTGCTTGAGAAATGCTGGGAATATATGACAGACGTGCACCAAATTTTCGTAAATTACATACGACATAGCATACGACAATATCGACAGGAGTTTACTGTACCAAATCATACTTGAATTTGGAATTCCCCTAAAACTAGTCCGACTAAAAAGAATTACAATGACGAACAATAAATCCCAAGTGAGAATACAAATCAATTCCACAACCAGCTTTCAAACGGAATGTGGTGTAAAGCAGGGAGATGGTCTAGCCCCCATGCTTTTCAACTTGGCACTAGAGTATGTCGTCCGAAAAATCCCAGTCGACACCAACGGGACACTACTATTCAAGTCCACCCAACTAACATAGTAGCATACGCTGACGACATTAACCTCCTAGCAAGATCCTTCCCTAGTGCTAAGGAGGTATTTGTCAATCTTGACTCCGCCGCAAAAAAAGTAGGGTTGCGCATTAACGAAAACAAAACAAAAGTAATGACGCAATCAAGAAGGAGAGCGCCTATCAGACAAAACATTACAATTGCGGAATATAATTTGGAGAATGTGGACAATTTCATATATCTTGGGGCTAATCTAACAAAGGACGGTAATGAAACAGACGAAATCAAACGACGGATAATACTAGCAAATAAAACGTATTATTCTGTACTTCCAATAATGAAATCCAAGAAAGTGCACAGGAACAATAAGCTGCGGATATATAAAACTATTATACGACCTGTGTTCTGTTATAGCAGCGAGACGTGGACATTAACGCGAACTTCCGAAAATGCAGTTAATGCATTTGAATAAAAGGTCCTTCGAAGAATTTTGGGACCTGTGAAGGAAGGAACGGAATGGCGAATAAGATACAACCATGAGTTGTATCAACCCTACGACGAGCCAGACGCTTCAACGTTCATCAAGCTACGTAAACTGCAGTGGGCTGGCTATGTAGAGCGAATGGAAAACAGAGGATTCCCAAAACGTGCTCTTAAAGGCAAAAAGAGTGATAACCGGCCAATAGGCAAGCCACGCAAGCGATGGGAAGACTCGGTTGATGAAGATAGCAAAGCCATCTTAAAAATTCGCAGTTGGAGGACGCGGTCTTTGGGTCGAGACGATTGGAGGCGTCGACTTCAGAAGGCCAAGGCCCGATTTGGGCTGTCGTGCTAAAATAGTATTAGGTGACTTTACCGCGAAAGTGGGCAAGGAACAAACTTACATAGGGACAATTGAAAGGCACAGTCTCCATGATGTTAGTAACGACAACGGCCAGAGACTGACTGATTTCGCCAGCAGCAAAAATCTTATTGTAAGCTCGACAAGCTTCCCGCATCGTGACATTCACAAGAGAACGTGGGCATCACTACGGACGAACATTCAATCAAATAGCCCACGTTCTGATAGCGAAAAGGACGGCCTCCTACATTCTCGACGTGCGTACATGTCGCGGTGCTAATTGCGACACAGATCACTATTTGGTAAAGGCCAAGTTCCGATGTCGAATCGCAAACCAACAACACTTAAAAACACAACCGGTTCCTAAATTCGATATAGATAAACTCAAGGATGAGAAAGTAATCGCGAAGTACGTATCAGCCTTAGAGAGGCACTTCGCGCCAATACTGAACAACAACGCCAGCATGCCAATAGAAGAAATGTGGCAAAATATCAAAGATGGTATTACATATATGGCAGAGGAGGTGATAGGACAACAACCCCGGCGCAAAGGAAATGACTGGTTCGACAATGAATGCCAAGATGCCTAAGACTGAAAAAACCAGGCTTACAAAATATTAACAGAACGGCCGACACAAGCCAAACGGGACAAATATAATGATCTTAGACGATTTGCAAACAAAATATGCAGACAAAAAAAACGGAAGTACAATAATGACGAAATTAAAAACATGGACGAGCACTTTCAATTACACAACACAAGAGCCGCGTATTGTCTTGTCAAAATAATGAAAGGGGGATACCAACTGAAGACGACCCTCTGCAAAGATGCAGAAGGGAACATTCTAAGTAATGCGGAAGATATAAAATTAAGATGGGCGCAATACTTTGAACACCTTCTTAATCCGAGCCCATCACCCACACGAACAGCAGCAGCAGATACAATTGCATGTATAACTGATGTAACAGCTGATGAAGGATCCACTTTGAGTCCTCCCACACTCGAAGAAGTAAAAACAGCCCTGAGGAACCACCCAAACAACAAAGCGCCGGGCACTGATCAAATTTCAGCTGAGCTTCTGAAAGCCGGCGACACCTGCATAGCGCATCTCCTACATAACTTAGTCATGGACATATGGACGCAGGAAACACTTCCTGAAGATTGGTGCAAGAGCATCATATGTCCAATTTATAAAAAAGGTGACAAACTCTGCTGCGAAAACTACCGAGGAATATCTCTGTTGTGTACGTCCTATAAAATCTTGACGAAAATTCTGGAAAAGAGAATTAAGCCATATGCTGACAAAGTAATTGGTGAATACCAAGGCGGATTTAGAGCTGGACGATCGACTACGGACGAGATATTCTCAGTTAAACAGGTGCTGGAAAAGTGCTGGGAATATAATATTGACGTGCACCAGATATTTGTTGACTTCAAACAAGAATACGACAGTATCGACAGGCGCGTACTGTATAAAATCATGTTAGAGTTTGGAGTCCCACCGAAACTGGATCGGCTTACAAAAAAGACAATGACCGAGTCTTTGTCACGAGTCAGAGTAGGAAACGATCTGACTTTCAGTTTTAAAACAGACAACGGCCTTAAGCAAGGTGACGACCTCGCACCAATTTTGTTCAATTTGACACTCGAATATGTTGATCGAAAACTCCCCGTTGATACCAAGAGAACACTATGCTTCAAATCCAAATAACTCGTAGCATATACCGACGATATAGATATCCTTGCAAGATCTCTGGAGAGTGCCAAGGAGGTATTTGTAAACCTTGACTCAGTAGCAACGGAAGTTGGACTACGTATTAATGAAAACAAAATAAAAATTATGACGCAATCTAGGAAAAAGACGCCAATCAGACAGAATATTACAGTAGGAGATTATAGCCTAGAAAACGTAGACAACTTCATACACCTAGGGGCGAACCTATCAAAAGATGGAAGCGAACCCATCGAAATCAAAAGAAGGATAATAATGGCAAACAAGACTTATTATTCGGTACTTCCAATAATTAAAAACAAGAACGTGCAGAGGAAAACAAAACTTAAGTTATATAAAACGCTTATACGACCTGTGCTATGCTATGGCAGCGAAACGTGGACTTTAACTCAGGCGTCCGAAAAACTCCTTAACGCCTTTGAAAGAAAGGTCCTCAGAAGAATCCTCGGACCTGTGAGGGAAGACTCGATCTGGAGAATACGATACAATAGAGAATTGTATGCCATCTTCGACAATCCAGAAGTGTTAAGAAGTTACGGGTCATGTGGAGCGTATGGATGACGGAAGAATTCCCAAACGCACACTAAAAGGGAAAATCAACGGACAAAGACCGGTCGGTACTCCACGGAAGCGCTGGGAGGATTCGGTTGACGCAGACAGCAAACCACTGCTAAGATTTTCTAACTGGAGGACGCGGTCACTGAACCGAGATGGATGGAGGCAAAGTATTCAGGAGGCCAAAGTCCGATTTGGACTGTAGCGCCATCGTAAGTAAGCAATATTTCAAAATTGAGTACAGATATCAAATGACAAATTTGGCAGATTGTAGAACTATATAGTCTTTAATTTTGGTAAAAACTTTAAGCTGGGGGGTGTAAGGCGAGGGAAAAAATAATAATTTGTTCCAAAATTGTCATGCACCGAAGTGGAGGTCTAACGTGCACAAGGTGTTTCATGTGCAATAAAAAAAAAACACAAAAGCTGAAAATTTTTCAATGAAATTTTAAGGTAGAAACTTGAAAATTTGCGAAATGCATTTAAAAAAAATCTCTAAAAGTTTGAAATATCAACTGGTCGAATACCTTTAAAACTTCTACGTCACCCAAACAAAATTACTTCTTCAACCATTTATAAGAAATCAATTATCACCTAACTATTAAAAGCTATCAATTTGAAACGCCTCGCCAACCTTTCTTACGATGGTCGCATACGGAACTCGTACCTAGTTCGATATCCTTCTTAGGACTCAAAACTACCTCCTCCACGACGATATCTTCTTTCTCCGAGGTGAATTCATTAGCCTCGTGGTAGTACTTATCGCGCCATTCCAATTAGTCCATCGCCGTTTTTTTCCACCCCAAACTCGGTGTCTTCGCTTCCCGTGCTCATTTGGCGACCTCGAGCGTTTCCACCACCCGCTCCCCAGAGCTAAGGGCCACCGCTGCAGTATCCTCTTTCCATCTTCCTTCATGACCTCAGTCAGAACTACTCCAATATTTATCTGGGACAAATCCCGGTTACTTTCTTCGTTCATTTAATCGGAGTCGGAGCTTTTCTTCGTCACCCTAATAGCCTTAGCCGGAACTTTCCTCGACCTCAGGACTGGACTCGACGGGCACTTTTCCGTCGAGGACTCCGTAAGGACAGCCTTGTTATTCTCCTTATCATTTATACTCTTTCCCTTTTTGGGCAGAGAGCCCTCACGTGTTATAATGCCTATGGGCCAAATTACCGTTTTTGGTGTACTAAATTGCCCTCTGGTTGGCAAAGAGTAAACTTCAAGCCGCTTAAAATTGGCCACTAGTTTCAGGAACACTGAGTAAGCCGTTTGGGCAAAATGTGCCAAAAAGACCCCTTGACCGTGTGCGGGTTATAACTCACTCAGTGTACTTCAGATCTGACATTTATTTAATTGAATTGAAAAGTAATTTTTATCTAATGTGATTTTGTTTTGTTGGCCACTTTTAATGCAATTCAATAAAAATAAGCGAAGATATCGCTACATAGAAGCTTTCGATGGCTCTTTTGTGTCCTTCTTTATACTTACATACATCGACCAATTGCTTGTCAAAACACAACATCTTACCAAAGTTTCATCGCAATCGTATGAATGGTATAGGAACGTATGTAATACAGATAGACATACACACAAACATACATTAATTTTTAAATACATAACACATATAAAGAAAGCGAATAAGCTTTCATACAAAAATACCTAGTCCTGCCATAAATATTGACACAAGTGTAAACGCGACTTTTGCGGCTAATAACCTAAACGCAGCCAAGTGTTTTGACAGTTGATATGTGCTCTACAAAGGCGCCAAACTATTTCAGTATGGCTTAAGCCGTCATGGTCCGACAAAGAGAACCGTATTGCTGTTATTGCTCTTCATAAGTGTGGAATAGAAAGAGTTCGTATTTTTGATTTCTTAAAACCGTTTGTAGTGTCGCAACGATGTTGCAATACCACAACATTGTTGCACTCAAGATAAACATTCTCGAGCATCAGCGTAATTCCATCCGCTCGAGTAGCGTCGCAGCAACGTTTCGTTACTACAACATTGTTGCACCCGACTTTGTAACATTCTCGAGCGTCAGCACAATACCATCCGCTCGACCGTCATCATCCGAGCATAGTTCGCCGTCCTCTTTCGTGGATCGTCTTGTGCGATAAAAGATAGTCGCTGGCCAGTCGTTCGACAATCATCAGTTCAGTTAGATCTTTGCACCAGGCAACTCAACCAGTAATCGCGATCATCGACGACGCGTCGATCGTAATAATTTAATAAATTATTTATTTATTTAAACCGTGTTTTTTATTACCGTCACCTCGTCCACTCTCCTAGGCCCAAATTGGCGATCTTGCCAGGAGTGGTTTTTTTTTTCAATGAGATCGACCCCAACTAAACCAGTGATCGGTGACGTGACGAACACGTTAATTGTGAACTCTGCGGTCGCTACCGAGAGTGCGAAACTCGAAGCTGTGTTGATAACAGTGCTAGTGATAAACTCAGTGTCACTTCTGTACCAACTCTACCGCGACCACGTACGTGGGGTGAAGCGACGGGCCCAAAATAACTCGACCTAGTGGATTTGCAGTGCAAAAACAATTCTTACGCCGATTTTTTCACCGACGACGGACACGAGTCGACATGTCCACCCCACCAGCAGCGCCCGTGAACGACGCGGGATCAAACGACGATGAAGGTAAGAGTGAAATTGAACCAAGCACTCACGCTGAGGTGCCTAACGAGGGCACCGTCAGCCGAGTATCGATGCAAATTTCTCCGTTTTGGGGCGAGGACGTCGAGCTTTGGTTCTTTCAGGTCGAGGCCCATTTCGCCAACATCCGAATTTCGAGCGATACGAGCAAGTAAACGTATTTGGTGAGCGGGCTCGAGCCCCGAGTAATGCAGCAAGTACGTGACGTCGTCGTCAACCCACCGACCGACGGAAAGTATCCCGCTTTAAAAAGAGCCATTCTCGCGGCTTTCGGCGAATCATCACAGCAGCGAATCCACAAGTTGCTGTCCGGTATCGAATTGGGTGACTAAAAGCCGTCCCAGCTACTTAATCGAATGCGATCGCTCGCACCCAAATCAGTGCCCGACGTCATGCTGAAACAGATCTGGCTACCGAAGCTCGACGCCGACCTCCACACCATCCTCTCGGCCAACGACGTCGCACTGGCTGATCTTGCCGTCATCGCCGACCGCGTCCACGAGGTCAATCAGTGGCCCCGATCACACTACTCCGTCGCCTCCGTCGAGGTCAAAGCCAAGGCTATCCAGGCCGAGCACAACCTCAAGCTGAAAAACGAAATTGCGGCACTCACGAAGCGACTCGACAGGTTAGAAACGCATCTTTTTTACGGAGCATCGACCACTAGGCGGTCGAGATCTCGAAGACAACAGGGCTCCCGAGCACCTTCCAAACCGGCCAAAGAAGGCTCGCTTTGCTGATACCACACTCGGTTCGGGGATGCAGCCCAAGCTTGCAGACCACCGTGCAGCCATCCAAAAAACTAGCTTCGGCAATGCTAGACAACGCGTCTAGCGCTCTCGTCCTGTCTCGCCTCCAAATTCGTGACCAGTCCAGCTCTGCAGTTTTTCTTATCGACACCGGAGCTGACGTCTCGGTCATTCCACCAACGAGGCACGAACGACTCAACCCCGACGGGACGACGCAACTATTTGCCGCAAACGGTTCCACGATAAAAACGTTCGGAGCAAAACGCCTCAGACTTAATCTGGGACTTCACCGAATTTTCGTCTGGAACTTCATCATCGCCGAGGTAGGCTCACCCATCATCGGAGCCGACCTCTTAAACTACTACGGATTACTCGTCGACATGCGTGGCCGTAGGCTCATCAATCCCGAGACAAGCAGATCAACAGTGGCTCAAATTCGAGAAACGAATAAACCACCCACGCTTTCGTTTCGCGCATTCGATCAACAGAGCACCTACGGTTCATTGCTGCAGCAGTACCGCGAGATAACTATCCCGCGTCCACGTCGCAACGTCAAATGTGTAACGACGCATCACATCGTTACGAAAGGCCCACCTGTCCGAGCCAAAGTTCGCAGGTTGCCTCCCGACAAACTTGCCGCCGCCAAGGCTGAATTCGACTTCCTGATCGATCAGGAAATTTGCCGACCATCGAAAAACGAATGGAGCAGCTCGCTCCACATGTTCCGTAAACCGAATGGTGTTGACTGGCGTCCTTGTGGCGACTACCGCGCACTAAACCTTGTACACTTCCCGACCGTTATCCGATTGGTTTCTTGCAGGATTGCACATCCCCCTGCATGGGATGAAAGTATTTTCAGTGTTAGATCTGCACAAGGCGTTTCATCACGTTCCAGTCGAACCCGATGACATCCCAAAAACGGCCATCATCACACCATTCGGCTTATTCGAATTCGTCTACATGACGTTTGGTTTGTGCAACGCTGGGCAAACCTTCCAACGCTTCATGCACGAGGTCCTGCCAGGTTTGGACTTCACATTCGTCTACATCGACGACATCCTGATCTTTTCTCCAGACGAGGAGACACATCGCAAGCATCTGTCCGAGGTCTTCGCCCGACTCAAGGAGCACGGCCTCACGGTTAACGTCAGCAAGTGCCAACTCGGTTTTCCAGAGGTACGTTTTCTCGGACATCTGGTGTCACCCGACGGATTGAAACCCCTGCCAGAAAAAGCCGAGGGCATATCCGCGACACCTCCACCGAAAACAGTCTACCAGCTCAAGTCATTTTTGGGCATGGTAAGCTTCTACAGACGCTTCATGCCCCACGCCGCACAGAACCAGCGCGTGCTGCAGGCCTTAATTCCAGGCAACAAAAAACGTGACAAGTCACTGCTTGTTTGGACACCCGAGGCCGCCACAGCATTCGAGAATTGTAAGGCGGAGCTAGCGAACGCCGCATCTTTAGCTCATCCCGACGCTACCGCAACTTGGTCACTCAGTACCGACGCATCCGACTACGGACTTGGTGCGGTATTACAGCAAACCAACGGGAACTCGACCGTCCCACTCGGATTCTTCTCCCGTAAACTATCAGCGGCCCAGCAGAAGTACAGCACCTACGACAGGGAGCTTCTCGCGATCTACGAAGCGATCAAACACTTCCGACACATGTTGGAAGGCAGAAGTTTCGCGATATTCACGGATCACAAACCTCTACAGTTTGCGTTCCGACAGCGCCCGGAGAAAGCTAATCCTCGACAACAACGGCAACTGGATTACATCTCTCAGTTCAGTGTGGACATACGCCACATTGCGGAAAAAGACAACTCTATTTCAGACTACCTCTCACGCGTAAGTACAATAGAGAGCTTTAACTTTTCTGCACTCGCTTCAGCTCAACGAAACGACGAGGAACTTACAACCCTGCTTCTGGACCACGACAACCCGCTTGAGTGGAGGAAGCAACACGTTCCCGGCACATCCGATCCATTGATGTGCATCGTCACCGAGCAGCGAATCCGTCCGTTCGTCCCGAGCCAATTCCGAATGCCGATAATGTGTCTACTTCACGGACTCGCACACCCAGGCATGCGCTCTACTCGGAAGCTTATCACCGACCGATATTTCTGGCCCGGCATGAATCACGAGATCAACACGTTCGCCCGCAGCTGCCTCGACTGTCAACGCAACAAGGTCTCGAGGCACACCAAAGCACCCGTGCATCGATACGAGCAAACTAGCGAGCGATTCTCGCACATCAACATCGACTTAGTGGGACCCCTTCCACCGAACGAGGGTTTCCGCTACCTACTGACGATCATTGACCGTTTCACACGATGGCCCGAGGCCATTCCGCTTCAAACCATAACCGCACCCGCGGTCGCCGAAGCGCTATTACACGGATGGATCAGCCGATTTGGAGTGCCCGCCAAGATCACTACCGACCTGGGACGCCAGTTCGAGAGTCAACTCTTCGCGGAGCTCAACAAATTCATTGGAGCCGTACACCTTCGGACGATTCCGTACCATCCAGCAGCAAATGGCATCATCGAACGATGGCACCGCACCGTAAAAGCTGCTATCCGTTGCCATTCCGCTACCGAATGGGTAAAAGCGTTACCTTTAGTCCTGCTCGGACTGCGATCATCTCTGAAGGAAGACCTGCAGGCTTCCGCAGCGGAGATGGTTTACGGAACCACGTTGCGCATTCCCGGCGAATTCTTCTCAGAAGCGCGACCGTCTGTTAACGAGACAGATTTTCTTCGAGACCTGCGTCTACGCATGAACGCCATCCGTCCTACAGACACAGCACACCACGGCTCACCCAGTGTGTTCGTCAGCAAGGATCTCGCAAGCTTATGATATTTACCCCCTTTTAAATGATAAGCCTTTTTGCGTCGACCGAAAGATTAAAACAAATAGAGTCTGTAGTAAAATTCGATAGCTACCACACAGAAGAAGAAAAATACGAAATTCTTGCGTTATGCCGTAATTTCCATGACATAATGCATCTCGAAGGAGATCCATTATCCCACACAGATGCGTTAAAACACCGTATACGTACTATTCCAGGTATTGCACCAATTAACTCAAAAATGTATCGTCTTCCTCAAACTCATACTCAAGAAATAAATAAACAAATTGGTAAAATGCTTAATGAAAATATAATTGCCCCAAGTAACAGTCCGTGGAACTCACCGTTGCTCCTAGTTCCTAAAAAATCAACTAAAGATGGCGAGAAAAAATGGAGGATTGTAGTCGATTACAGGAAATTAAACGAGGTGACTATCGGTGATGCATTTCCCCTTCCACGTATGGAGGACATACTGGATCAGTTGGGAAACGCGAGGTACTATACCACTTTAGACTTAACAAGTGGCTACCATCGGGATAAAGCCAAAACTGCATTTAGTACCCCAAATGGGCACTATGAATTCAACAGAATGCCTTTTGGGCTGAAAGCTTCACCTGCTCAATTTCAAAGACTAATGAACTTTGTATTGACTGGTTTACAAGGTACAACATGTTTTGTTTACTTAGATGATGTAGTTATCCACGGAAAGAACTTACAGGAACATAATTCAAAACTGTTAGAAGTATTTAACTGCTTTAGAAAATTCAATCTGAAATCAAATGTTGAAAAATGTCAGTTTTTAAGGAAGGAGGTTACATACATAGGTCATGTGTGTAGTGCTGATGGTTGTCGCCCCGATCCTAGCAAGGTAGAATGTGTACTAAATTTTCCCAGACCTAAAAATGTGAAGCATATTCAGTCTTTTTTGGGCTTAGCAAACTACTACCGCAAGTTCATCCCGCATTTTTCAAAAATAGCGAGCCCGTTAAATCAATTACTAAGAAAAGGCGTAAAGTTCTCCTGGTCGAGAGATTGCGAACAAGCTTTCAATGACCTAAAAACTATTCTGACTACTAAGCCTTTATTGTCCTACCCCAATTTTGATGCTCCATTTAATTTGACAACGGACGCAAGTAATGTTGCATTGGGAGCTGTGTTATCTCAAGGAGAGATAGGTAGCGACAAGCCCATTGCTTTCGCTAGTAGAATGTTAAACCCTGCTGAGCAAAGGTACTCTATCATCGAAAAAGAGCTACTTGCAGTAGTATGGGGGGTGAAGAACTTCAAGCCCTATTTATACGGTCGAAATTTCACGGTTTATAGTGATCATAAACCACTTCAAGGCATGCTAAGAAAAAAAGATACAACCTCGAGATTGATTCGGCTACAGGAAAAACTTTCGGAATACGAGTTTTCAATAGTGTACAAGCCGGGGAGTCTGAATACCAATGCAGATGCTCTCAGTAGGATGGAGAATACAAACTCTGCCGACTGTTTTGCAATCACTCGCGCTCAAGCGGCGAAGGAACTGGAAGAAGTAGATAATTTATCTGAAGCAGGCAGTAACAGTGATGTTATGGAAGTTAACAGTTCTGACGGCGAAGATGTTGAAAGCATTTGTTTCGATTTCACCCCACAAATAATATCTGATCCAAAAGATATTCAAGCCATTTTATATGATTTCCATGAGACGCCGTTGGGCGGTCATCAGGGAGTCACTAAAACACTTAATCGAATTAAAAAACAATTTAGATGGACAAACATGCACAGCGACGTTGCTAAGTATATAAAAAACTGTGAAAAATGTCAAATGAACAAGAGTGGGAAAAAATTTAAAATGCCGATGGTAATCACAGATCTAGCTCAGGAAACTTTCGATAAAGTTTATCTAGACATAGTTGGGCCACTTCCGGAGACGGCCAATGGAAACAAGTGGATATTGACCTTCGAGGATGACTTATCGAGATTTATGGACTGTTATGCAATGCCAGATGCCAAAGCGTCTACAGTAGCTAAAGTATTCTATGAAGAAATCATTAGCAGATATAGAATACCGAGAATTTTAGTAACTGACCAAGGCACCAACTTTACTAGTAATTTATTTAATAAAGTGTGTAAATTATTGAAAGTGCAACATATAACAACAGCAGCATACCATCCGCAGTCAAATGGGGCACTGGAAAGATCCCATAGGTCACTATCAGAATACTTGCGAAATTTTGTATCAAATGATTCTCTAAATTGGGATCTTTGGTTAAGACAAGCAGCGCATGTCCATAACAATACTTTACATGCATCCATCAAAATGACACCAAGTGATTGTCTATTCGGATTTTCTGCCGATTTACCAACAACAGTAAAACGCAAACCGGAACCTATTTATAATCATGACGATTATTGTCTTCAATTACGGTACAAAATACAGAAAGCTCACGAAATAGCCAAAATTAATCTTAGCAAAAGTAAGCTTGCAACGAAAACATATTACGATAAACGAACTGCCAAAGCCGAATTCGTGGTAGGAGACAAAGTTTTACTGTTTAATCAAACTAGGCAAAATAAATTGTCGCCCCTATGGCTAGGACCCTTTGAGGTTATAAAAGTTCATAATAGTGTTAACACTACCATCAACGTAAAAGGGAAAGAAAAGCGCGTCCATAATAATAGACTTAAGCAATTTCATTCTTACCAATAACATAAAAACAAGGCAAATCAATTACTTAATTTATATATATACACTTACTATATACTTAACATATATATATATGTATATAGAGCCACTAAACAATAAATTAAATAATAAAAATATATATATTCGTTGAAAAAATAATATCGAAATCATATTACCTTTCAGAATGAAGTCGAATTTTTTGCAAGTACTTTTAGTATTGTCGACAGTGTACGCTGTAGAGATAATAAAAGTTGATCATGGTGTTGTCTTTGAGCCCATTGATGAAGCGTATATGTACAGAGATACGTGGGAAATTTACACCACCGTAGAAATACCAGACGTTACACCAGCGCTCTCAGCTATAGCAACGGCAACCGCTTTCGTGAACCAACTGTGTGCAACCTCTAACGACACTGATTTAGACTGTCCGAACTTTATTGCAGAAGTTAGACCGACAATTTCCGTATTATCGGAACAGGACCGACAAATAACTCATGCTAGTTATCACCATAAGGTAAAGCGTGCTGTATTGAGTGGTGTAGGTAGACTGTATAAAGTACTATTCGGAACTATGGATGATCAAGACTGTGAAGACATTTACTCTCGTCTAAAAGAAGTTCACAAAAATACAGAAGAGAACTTAAATCTAATTAGAGAGCAAATATCTGTTTTCAGCACAGGACTCAGTGAACAAAATAACACGCTGAATGATGTAGTAGAAGATACTAACTATGTCAAACAAAAAATCAATACAGTTTTAGAAAATTTAAATAAACTAAATCGTGATACCGCTAAGAATGAAGCGATGATAACTGAAATTCGTAGGATAAGTGAAGTCACCTCCATCATACTCCTAAAATTAATGCAAATTAATAGAATACAACTGTCCTCGATCGAAATCTTAGACTCACTTCAATCAAAAAAATTACCTCTTGCTCTAGCACATAACCCACAATTAGAAAAAACCCTGCGAACCATAGCTAAACTCAAACAACTGAGTGAAACATTTTCAGACACACAAAATTTAAGAAAAATCCTTCAGGTTGCTTCTTTCCAATCTAACAGAAATATTGTAATCAAAATTACTATTCCTTTACCAGTACAAGGCTTATTTCAAATGTACAAAGTTTATTCACTACCTGTAATTAAAAACGGTTCGCAGTTCATTTATGAGCTCGAAACAGAATATTTGGCTGCAAACAAATCGAAAAATCAGTACATGGAATTGACTACTGAGCAATTCGGAAAATGTGTTTCTTATACACTTGTAGGTGGAAAAACTTCCCTGGTGTGCCCACTAAGTGCTCCACTAGTGACCGGCGCAAGGAAGGATTGTGTCATCCAATTATTTTTCAATATAAATTATCAGTCACTGGATTGCAAAATCTGTATTGAAACTTACCCCAAAAATATCCTGACTAAAATGCATAGTCCCAATATGTGGCTGTACTCATTTTTTTACCCAAAAAATGGATATGATACATGCCATCAAGAAAAAACCGAAATCACTGGTGGCGGTTTATTGAGACTTACGGGTGGGTGTGATTTCCTATTAGAAGACATAACTCTATCCCCTGAGAACTCAATAATCAGAACCGAAAAAATTTCACTAGCAAGCAGTAATTTCACGTTACCAAATTTATTTGCTCAGGAACCTTCCACTTACAGGCAAAGTTCAGTAGCCACTATCGATAGATTAAAGCCTCTTAAAATTAGTGACTTGAGGAACCACCATAAAAACCTGTATTCTAACAGTCTTAAAAGTCTAACGCAACACATAGCTGACGAACAAGACCGCAGACGTAAGGAAGCCTATGAAAGAAAGCAAACTTTGGTACAGACAGGCACAACAACGGTACTAGCTTTAGTAGTAGTAGTCGGGTCTATAATAACGTTCATTTATTTAAAATCGAAAATACAGAACTATCTAAAACCTAAAGTCGGAATTAACAGCAAAATAGAATTACGGGTGTCGGGACCCAAAGAATCAGTAAAACAAGAAAATTCAAAAGAAGATTTACATGAACCTAATTTAAGCTTGGAGAAGCCCTCCAAAACAAAAGAAAAATTAGTTTTAAGAGAAATGGTTTAAAAAAAAAATGTAACTAAAATAAAATGAAATAAACATGATATTGCTACAAAAAATGGTGTATAAATAAAAATAAAATTTTATAATTGATGTATGTACTTCCTTAGAATCTGTTCTTTTATTATATTCCATTCATACATGTAAGTAATTAAGAATTTATACTTTTTCTTGTATTTCTTTCTACTTTAGTTAAATAAGTATAATAAAAATAAGTAATAAAAAAAAAAAAAAAAAAACAAATAGAGACAAAATCAAAAATATTGTATTTTTCATTGTAAAAAAGAAATGTTATTAAAAATCTTGACCATAAAAATAAAAATGTTTTCAAATTTAAATCAAATTGCAAAGTATAAAAATAAAACATGTGACACATCTATACAAATAAACAACAATATGAAATTTATAAATTTTATTAAACATTATTTAAAATATGGTATAATCAAAAATAAATTAAAGTAAAAAGATAATGAAAATAGAAATTTATAAAAAAAAAAAAACAGTGTAAATCGTCATCACGCTTCTTTCTATAAGGGGGAAGAATGTTGTGTCATCAGATTAGTAACATTAACCGCTAATGTAACTGACCTGATGGCACATGCTAAAGTTTTGCGTGCTACCAATGACCTGCTGAGCGTTAAGTTCTAGCCGAAATCGATGACTCGATATTGTGCAAGTAGTGCAATATTAGAGGAAGCGATTTCGGCGCAATGAACTTCTCGTCCGGCCGGCAATGCTAGCACGCGTAATTAATTTATTGATGACGATAATTTTTTAGAGAAAAAATGAATGAATTGAAAATCGAGGGAGTTACTGTGTGGACTCCGACCGCGACATATAAGAAATAAAAAGTAAAAGCGAATTGTTGATCCGGTCGTTTAATAAATAATCAGTACCTAAAACTAAAACAGTGTGTTTTCCTATAATAATTAACAGTTTTTTACAACAGTCCTGCTCGGACTGCGATCATCTCTGAAGGAACAGGCTTCCGCAGCGGAGATGGTTTACGGAACGACGTTGCGCATTCCCGGCGAATTCTTCTCAGAAGCGCGACCGTCTGTTAACGAGACAGGTTTTCTTCGAGACCTGCGTCTACGCATGAACGCCATCCGTCCTACAGACACAGCACACCACGGCTCACCCAGTGTGTTCGTCAGCAAGGATCTCGCAAGCTGCACTCACGTCTTTGTCCGCAACGACAACGTTAAACCATCGCTCACGCCACCTTACGACGGCCCGTACCCGGTAGTGAACCGGAAGGGAAAATACTTCAAGGTGACGATCAACGGCAAGGGCATAAACACGTCAATCGACCAACTCAAGCCCGCGTTTATGACCATCGAGCCAACATCGAGTCCGAGCGAGCGAGCAGACACAGCAACTACGACTCGCTCCGGTCGTACATCACGTCCTCCTGTACGTTTCAGGTTTGGATCGTAACCACCCCTGCCCCTTGACTGAGGGGGGGGAGTAATGTAGCGTCGCAACGATGTTGCAATACCACAACATTGTTGCACTCAAGATAAACATTCTCGAGCATCAGCGTAATTCCATCCGCTCGAGTAGCGTCGCAGCAACGTTTCGTTACTACAACATTGTTGCACCCGACTTTGTAACATTCTCGAGCGTCAGCACAATACCATCCGCTTGACCGTCATCATCCGAGCTCCACATGCTCAAGCGTCAGCGGAATGCCATGCGCATATCGCATGGCACATTCCGACCGATTTGATAACCACGCACAGTTCGCCGTCCTCTTTCGTGGATCGTCTTGTGCGATAAAAGATAGTCGTTGGCCAGTCGTTCGATAATCATCAGTTCAGTTAGATCGTTGCACCAGGCAACTCAACCAGTAATCGCGATCATCGACGACGCGTCGATCGCAATAATTTAATAAATTATTTATTTATTTAAACCGTGTTTTTTATTACCGTCACCTCGTCCACCCTCCTAGGCCCAAACCATTGAATATCTCGCGTGTTTTTGTGTATCGTACTGTTAAGTTGCTTGCTGATACTGGAAATGTAAACGATCGTAAAAGACCCGGTCGGTCTCGCACGGTTCGTACGCCACAGGCCATCAATGCTGTGAGGTAGCGAATAAATCGAAATCCTGCCCGCAGACAAAAAGTCATGGCTCGTAAAATGGATATAGCGCCGAGAACCATGAACCATGAGCCACGATCCTCCAACGAAGCCATTGAACTGTTGCCAAGGATTGAACGAGGTCATTATCCCGCATCAGTGATGGTTGTGGTGGGGGTTATCCTATGACGGCGTCACTTCTTTACATTTTAGTGAAAAGGGTGTTAAAACAGTGGCAAAAAACGATTAGTGAGACATTTTAAGGAATGTAGTAGAGCCCTTGAATCAAGGCTATTCCAACAATACTTTGAGCCCACTCATAAGGCCAAAACAACTCAACAGTGGCTTCCAAATGAAGTACCTGAGTTTATTAGTACTGAAGTACTGAATATTGGCCGGCAGCCTGCCCTGACCTTAATCCACTCGACTACTAATTATGGTCAGTTTTAGAGAACATGGTCTGCAAAAGACGCCACCACAACCTGGAGTCATTGAAGCAGAATTTTCCTATGGATATCATCCGTACAGCGATTGATGATTGGCCTCACAGACTTCGGCGCTGTATTAAGGCAAATGGCAGTCATTTTGAATAATTTTTTCAAATTTTGCAGTCTACTATTGGCACCATAAAAAACTGAGAAAATTATTCAAAGCCAACCAGTAGTTTTATTTTTGTAGTTAAAAAATCTTGTATTAATGTTTATGGCAAGACTAAAAACATATTTCTTGGGTGTAGCCTAGTGAGTAGCGTGTTGGTCTGTAATACGAACGGTCGACGTACTCTTATAATTCCCGCACACTGTATATGTGCGTACATCAGGGTCACCTCAATCAACGAAAATAAAAAATTCTTAGATAGAGGGCTGTGCAAAGATCTAACAACCCATCCACAATAAATGATGAACAATTTTAAGGAATCTGAATGTCAAGGCTAAGGCCCGATTCGGGCTGTAGTATCATTGTAGAGAAAGAATAAAAATGTTTCAGGAACCATGATTTTCAGCCGTTTAAGACTGATAAGTATTGTTGAATATATTATATTGTAGATAAATAATAATACACGAACGATACTTTTCCTTAAAGTGTGCCAAAAGTGTTGAAATGCAAAACCATAACACTATCTCCATTCACCAGAAAAAATTTTTTCGTGTTCTATAAAAATGTATCTCCAGGACTCGTTCACACAGTTATAATTTTTTTTTACATGCATGCATGCGTCCTAAATGCATATTTTAAAGCTTAAAATTGGAAAAAGTTTCCATCTGGTCCAAATGCATAGACACGCAAATAAAATGTATACGGTTAAAGTTAAATCAGCCCCAAGAAATTCACTTCAATCCTGGAATTTAATAATATCGAAAAACAAACATTCTAAACTTTGCTATAAAATTCAATCCTAGTTTTCCAATATGTTTATTTTATGGTCGTTTTATTGAAAAATCCTGTTTTTTGTCATATAGGTATGTATATTGTTATCGTATATTTTCTCCTTTCCATATCGTCACCATTTTCTCCCAGTTTTGTTACATTTTCGATTGGACTTTTGGAATACTAGAGATATCCCGGAGTGTGTAACGAGTGGATACCACAAAGCGAAAGTTTGAAAGTCATCGCGGCCTGTACCTATCTAAACGGAAGGATATGTAGAAGGAAGATACCGAAGGACATTTTACCAATCTCTCATTCATCATGCAGTGGTTATGGTTCGAACTACTTGCGGAATGGTATTTACCGAACGAAATGAGATTTGTCTGGTTACAAACTGTCCGACCAATATGACATGCCCTGCCAGCACATCCTCAAGCATCCAATACGATGAGAGTATTTTATATTCGGAATGGAGGTGGGATATTTTTGTTGTCTACATTTTATAAAAGCTGAAACGTGAATAAATAAATAGCAGCACTAGCAATATCGCACAATAATAGTCCATACAAAGTATAATTCAAATCATGACCTCGATTTTACTATTCCGGAGAATATTTTAAGTGAGTCCTGTGCTTATGCAGGGTCCATATGGAGGACTAGGACAATTCCGACCATGCCGTTGGCTAGGCCAAAATATATGAAGTCAACCGAAACTTAAGTATTCTGTTGAAAATTTACATATATGTATGTACACATACAGAAGGGAGTTTAGTTATACGGAATGAATGTTGTTTCTGCGAACCACTGAGTGGTCAAGGATGTGACGTAATGCTGTCTAAAATGGAAATATGCCAGCTTCTGGAACATCGTCTTTAGCTTTTCCTTGATCTTCACTAAGTGCTTCATAATGTGAATATGCTTTTTGGGCGAAACTTTTATGTGGTCGTTGCTCAGTGGACGTTGCCATTTACTTTTGGAAGGACACACTCAGCAGAAAATGAAATGGATATTTCATTTATGATTCTGGCATGATTGGAATTTCAATGACGTTGAAGTATGGATAAGTGAAGGAATTTTTTTTTTTTGTTATCTGAGAGTTTAGTGTGGAACGATGTCTAATGTTTGGCATTTCAAAATATCCGACTGGATAGCACTGAACGGTTTCTTTCTTGCCTATGATTTAATCATTGAGATAATAGTTAAAGGAATTAGCCTCTAGTTCTGGAAGAAAACGAGCTCAATCATCTCAAAACTGAAGGTTCACTCAAGAGTGCCTTGAGGATTTCAGGCTAAAATCCATCCTTTGATCAATTTAGATTGAACCGTACTTTCGAAAACAGAAACTTGTTCACCAAGTCGAGAAATTTTTGCAGGCCAAATTTTTACAAGAGCTGGAATTGGAAAGAAAGATAATCGAAAACCAGAATGATTACAATTCACAAACAATTTTTCAACAATATTATTGGTGACAGTCAGTCCTTGATCCGTGGCGGCTCGTTCCGAAAAAATTTACCAGGGAATATGGAACTGTGTTCGAATTGTAAATTAATATAAATTTGCAAATTACAGTTGTTTGAGACTATATATGTAGGTTATGTCGCTACAGTAAACGTATTATTATAGTCTAGATGAAATCTGAGAGTATTATAAGTTTGCCAAAAAGCTTGTAACGCCAAGAAATAAGGCTCGGAGAAAAAAATGAATAATGCAGAAGTTCATATAATCACTCAAAAATCTCAAAAGGGGATGTCCGTCCGTGTCCTCTGTAGTTTGAGAGCGCGTTGAGCTAGAGATCTCAAATTTTGTACATGTCGTTTTTGACAAAAAAGTAAGGTCAAGTTCGTGAACGAGCCAAATCACTCCACCCCTCCTACTCCCTTCCATACAAAATGACGCATTTGTGCATTTGACAATAAACGGATTTGCTCGAAAAGTATAAATGCTATTGATCTGAAATTTAGAATGTAATACTTTTATGATGATTGCAGTCTACTGTATATAAGCTAATCGTCTAACTTTTTTTGTGTTACTAATAATTCTTACGTGCTTCCCACATCGCGATATTCACAAACGAACATGGGCATCACCAGATGGTCACACCTTCAACCAAATAGACCACATTCTAATTGAGAAAAGGGCTGCTTCCAGCATACTTGATGTACGAACCCTCCGCGGTGCGAATTGTGAATCTGATCACTATCTAATCAGAGCTAAGTATCAATGCTGAATAGCTTGTCGTGGATATTCGAAAACGAGTAGAGATCGCAAATTCAATGTCGACAAGCTTAAAGACGAAACGGTGGCGAAGGCTTACATATCAGCATGTAATAAACACCTGACACCAATACATGAAAACATCCAACAAATGCCAGTGGAGAATAAGTAGATGAAAATGAGAGATGGCATCAAATCCTTCGCAGAAGAGGTGTTAGGATATCAAGCACGGCGAAAAAATAATGATTGGTTCGAAGAAGAATGTCGTGATGCAATAAACAGAATGAACGAGACGTAGAAAATTTTTACTGAACGACCAACACGAGCCAAAAACGAAAGGTTTGACGAACTTAGGCGATATGGGAAAAAGACCTGCAGGCAAAAACAAAGGAAGTAACATAATGACAAGATACAAAATATGGACGACGATATAAGACAAAATAAAACGCGGAACGCATAAGCAATAGAAAAAGACTTAAAAAAGGGATATAAACCAAAAAACCAGTCTCTGCAAAGACGCAGAGGGCAACATCATCAGCGACACACAAGAAATCAAAAGAAGATGAGCTTCCTACTTTGAACATCTTTTGAATCCCACCCCATTAGCACCGATCACGACAGACAACATTTCAATTGAAGCCTTAACTGACGAAGATGAATCATCATCGACACTACCCACGCTTGCTGAAATCAAAGCAGCCCTATGTGACCAAAAACTAAACAAAGCGCCAGGAATTGACGAAATACCAGTTGAACTTCTGAAAAACAGTGGAAATTGTGTCGCTGAAATACTGCACATGATATGCAAAATTTGGACAGAGAAAATCATATCCGACGACTGGGGAAAAAGCATTATAACATATGTCCAATTTACTAGAAAGGAGACAAACTCTGCTGTGAGAATTACAGAGGAATATCATTGTTGTGCATATCCTATAAAATAATGACAAAAATAATTGAACGTCGTCTTAAGCCCTATACTAATCAAATAATTGGCGAATACCAAGGTGGATTCAGAACCGGACGATCTAAACCAGACCAGATATTCTCGGTGAAACAAGTGCTTGTGAAATGCTGGAAATATAACACAGACGTGCACCAAATCTTCGTAGATTTTAAACAAGCATACGACAGTATCGACAGGAGCGTACTGTACCAAATCATGCTTGACTTTAGAATTCCTCAGAAACTAGTCCGTCTAACAAGACTCACAATGACGAACACTGGATCCCAAGTGAGAATACAAACCGATTCCACAACCAGCTTTCGAACGGAATGTGGTTTAAAGCAGGGAGATGGTCTAGCCCCCATGCTTTTCAACTTGGCACTAGAGTATGTCTTCCGAAAAATTTCAGTCGACACCAACGAGACACTACTATTCAAGTCCACCCAACTAGTAGCATACGCTGACGACATTAACATACTAGCAAGATCCTTCCCTAGTGCTAAGGAAGTATTTGTCAATCTTGACTCCGCCGCAAAAGAAATCGGGTAATGACGCAAACAAGAAGGATAGCTCCTATCAGACAAAACATAACAATTGCGGAATATAATTTGGAGAGTGTGGACAATTTCATATATCTTGGGGCTAATCTAGCAAAGGACGGTAATGAAACAGACGAAATCAAACGACGGATAATACTTGCAAATAAAACGTATTATTTGGTACTTCCAACAATGAAATCCAAGAAAGTGCACAGGAACAATAAGCTGGGGATATATAAAACTATTATACGACCTGTGCTCTGTTATGGTAGCGAGACGTGAACATTAACGCGAACTTCCGAAAAAGCAGTCAACGTATTTGAAAGAAAGGTCCTCCGAAGAATTTCGGGACCTGTGAAAGAAGGGACGGAATGGCGAATAAGATACAACCATGAGTTGTATCAACTCTACGACGAGCCAGAAGCTTCAACGTTCATCAAGCTACATAAACTGCAGTGGGCGGGCCATGTAGTGCCAATGGAAGACAGAAGAATCCCCAAACATGTTTTGAAAGGTAAAGCGAGTGGTAACCAGCCAGTAGGCAAGCCACGCAAGCGATGGGAAGACTCGGTTGATGAAGATAGCAAAGCCATCTTAAAAAACATAACAGAATTATGATTGGGCTTAAAGCCCAATCATATGATATATGATATGATCTAGATGAGATGGAAATGACTTTAGTACACCGGGAAATATGTCATTTCAAATTCTTTCAAATAGTGAATAGAGACTTTTGCATAGGAGGTGGTAGAAGTAGAGGGGGAGGTTTGTGTTTTTCATATATGACACCGAACATGGCATGCATAATATTTTTTGCTGAATTTAAAGTTTTAGTTTTCATTATTTTTAAAGAAATTGGTCATAGTTTTCCTGAAATTGGGACATTTGTGTGGGAGGTGGCAGAGGAAGTGGAGCATTTAAGACGATTTTGAAACTGCTTATCATCCTCCTTATCACCATGCTTTGATTCAATTTCAAAGTCGATAGCTCTAATATACTTGAAGGAGAAATGCTTCTCTTGAATTTATAATACAGATATTTGTATGGGAGGGGGTAGAAGGATCTGGCAAAATCAAAAAAAAATTTTTTCGTATTGTTGCGAGCTAGGGGGTTCGCTGGATTTCAAAGAAAACACAATTCGTTTAAAAATACGTGATAATTTATTTATTCGCACTTTTATACAATTTCCCGATCACTTCACACTCTTCTGGCAACATTGCTGCTTGTTTATCTATCGCTTTTCTTATGACAACACCGACGCGGGTTTACTATCGCTTTCACTACCGTTCGTGTTCAGATGTCGCTGACTAACTGACTGGCTGCTGACAGCTCCGTGCTTTTTATAGCAAAGCTCTCTAGTTCTGGAAGCTTCCGTCAGGCGGTTTTAGGTGTGTATCTAGACTATTCAAGTTCCGTCGTGTGTTTGCTAGAACGTTCTAGATGGCGTTTTACACAGTAGGGGATACTGTTCTTGTATTTTCCAGAAATATCTGCGGTTTTGCCAGATCCATAAATTACCCTCTCCTTAGTCCCTGTTCGTCCCGAACAGAGTTGTTCACTTCCTCAATGGCACCATGGTACTTCTTTAGTCGGTCGAGATGTACCACTTTCATTTTAGTACAGGGTTTTTGGTTATTCCATGCATCCTTTGGTTCGGTTGTTATCCTCTGAATGATTTTTCTGGCTTCTCTTCCTTCACTCGTTCACGTTCTTTCTCCATGCCCTTTTCGCGCTCCTTCTCCTCCTTGGCAGTACGTTTACTTTCTTTTCTAAGTCCCGCATTCCTCCTTTCGCGATCATCTCGATCACATCGCTTCTCATGTTCGGCCTTGTCACGATTATTCGCATGAGGTACTTGACCGTCACGACTTCTAGCCGTTCGTTCGCGATCCTTATTCGAATGTCTATCTTTGTTTCCATGAACTTTCCCGATGTATTGTTCTTGTTGCAATCGATCTTGCCGACTCGGGGTTTTCGATCGACTCCGGCGTCTTTTATCAAAACCGTGTGTAAGATTTGAACTCTGACGACTAGTTCTTGACCAAGAACTACCTGCCCGTTCTCTATCTTCGCATTGGTTAGCAGCGCAGCCGGAACAATAGTTGGTCGCTTTTCGGCAGTCGAGTCTCAAGTGTCCTGCCTGTCCACAATTCCAGCATCGGGGGGCACCAAATCTTTTGCTCCGCTGGGTGTACTCTGCTTTCTGACACACACACTCTTTTACTATTTCCCGGACTCGATAGTTGCTCCGCGAGTTTTGCTTGGCAGCTTCGAACGTCAGCCCATATACTAATGCTTCGCCAATCGTTTTCTTACCTGCCAGTTTCAACGCCTGTTGCAGCTCTCTGTCCTGTACAGCATTGTTAAATGCGAAAACAGCTGTATCGTTGCGTTGCTCTGTTTGCGCATTAGGCAGCGATAATAGTGTGAGTCGTTCAATATCGCGTGCCAGCTCTTGAAGTGTTTCACCATTCTTTTGTGTTCGGTTGTACAGCTGTATTTTGTAGATCTCTCGCATGTGGTCACTGCCGTAATGAAGATCCAATGTCTGGACTAACGTTAAAAAATCTTGTCGCTGCTCCTGCGGAATCGTTTGGAGAACCTCTGCTGGTGGACTTCTTAGCGCCAATATAAGATCCGTTCCCCGTTCCAGATCATTCCAATGGTTGTTTCTTGCGGCAGCCTCAAATTGGATCTTATAAATCGCCCACGGTGTTTGTCCATCGAAGATTGGAGCTTCGAAACTCTTGTGCGTAACGTGTTCTGCCTTGATGACTCCAGTCGCTTTTACGTTATCGAAGTCCTTTTTTAGGCGATCGACTTCCTCTACAATCCCGGATATCCTTTCCATAATTTGTTCTTCGAGAATTCGAAGTTTCTTCTCTACGTTTTCTTCTATTGCCTTACCCATGGTGTCTATTTTATTATTCTGCAGCTCCAATTTTTGGTTGGGTTCCTTTGAGGTCTGATCTAATTTTTCATTGAGGTCCGCTGACAGCTGACTTTGTTGGTCCAGTTTCTGATTAATGTCTGCTGATTGTTGCTCTAATTTCTGATTTATGTCCGCAGATTGTTGTTTAATGTCCACTGATTGTTGCTCTAATTTCTGATTAATATCCGCTGATTGTTGCTCTAATTTGTTCATCATTTGTTGCATTAACTGTGTTAGAGCATCCGTTGCACCAGGACACTCCTCTCCACGAGCTTCTTTGATTTGGAACTCAAAACTATCTGCATCTTCAGCCTCTGCCTGCAGTGTCTCGATCATACGGCTGACAAGTTCAGACTTGCTCCCTATCGTAGGTAACTCCCGTCTACTGAGCTCTTCCTTCAGCTCCGTTAATTTTAAGTCCTTTAAATAACGCGGTATTTTCACTACCGATTATTTCCAGTTTTTCCGCGATTCGAGTCCACTTAAATTTACGTCACTGCTCACTAGAGCACTCGAGAATATTCGATTTCACAAAATTCTCACTGTCCGTTCGAGAATTTTAGTTTCACTTTTTCGCTCTCACAAAATTATCCGTTCGAGAATTTTAATTTCACTCGCGATTTTTAAACCGAATTTATCGTTGAAATCCCACTTCTGACACCAATTGTTGCGAGCTAGGGGGTTCGCCAGATTTCAAAGAAAACACAATTCGTTTAAAAATACGTGATAATTTATTTATTCGCACTTTTATACAATTTCCCGAACACTTCACACTCTTCTGACAACACCGCTGCTTGTTTATCTATCGCTTTTCTTATGACAACACCAAAGCGGGTTTCCTATCGCTTTCACTACCGTTCGTATTCATATGTCGCTGACTAACAGACTGGCTGCTGACAGCTCCGTGCTTTTTATAGCAAATCTTCCTAGTTCTGGAAGCTTCCGTCAGGCGGTTTTAGGTGTGTGTCTAGACTATTCAAGTTCCGTCGTGTGTTTGCTAGAACGTTCTAGATGGCGTTTTACACAGTAGGGGATACTGTTCTTGTATTTTCCAAAAATATCTGCGGTTTTGCCAGATCCATAACAGTATTATTAATATTTCTATTTGTATACTTTATACAAAATATCAAGTTGATAGCTTTAATAGTTTAGAAGAAAAATAATTTAATTTAAATTTCAAAATCTCGTGAAATTTGTATCGGAGGGGGTAGAAGGAGTGAGGTGAAGTTGACAATTATTTCCAAAATAAATTGCAATTATATTAAAATTAATTCTGACAAAATTTCGTCTTGGCAGCTTTACTAGTTTCAATGAAAATCGAAAATATGTATTTTTCAAAATTGTCCATTTGTATGGGAGGGGGTAGAAGGAGTAAAGGGATCGGATCAATATTCCTTGATATTAATGAGATGTATATCGTGATACTTTGACGTAAGTTTCAAGTCGAGAGCTTAAATAGTTTCAAAGAAAAATCAATTTCTTATTATATCGAGATTTCATGAAATTTGTATGGGAGGGGGTAGAAGGAGGTGTAGCCCATTCACGAACTTAAAGTTACTTTTTTGCTAAAAATGACATACCGCAATTTTTAGCACTATAGCTCAAAGCTTTCGAGAGTTAAGCTGTAGACAGACGGACAGACAGACAGACAGCAACTTTTTGAGCGACAACAAATATTTCTGTACCCTTGGCGGCTCTGTGCGAGCATTATTTCTTAGCGTTACAAACGGTAAGGCAGACACAATATACTCTCAGATTTCATTTAGAGTATAATCAGCAGCTGGAGGACGCGGTCTTTGGATCGAGACGATTTGAGAGGACGACTTCAGGAGGCCAAGGCCCGATTTGGGCTGTCGCGCCATTGATGATGATGAGAAAATTGGTGTAGAGCATTTAATGCAAAAGAGCAGTTTGTATGGGAGGTGCGGGAAGGAGGAGATTGAAATCAGCATAACAGTAATAAATTCCAATTTTCGGATCAATGCCTTTTATACTTTTTGAGCAAATCCGTTTATTGCCAAATCGCGAAATTGTTTCATTTGGCATGGGAGGACGTAGAAGAGGTGAAGCTTTTTTGCCAAAAACGACGTGTAAAAAATTTGAGCTTTCTAGCTCAACGCGTTCTCAAGCTAGAGAGGACACGGACGTACAGACGGATGAACGGACGGATGGACATCCGATTTTGAGATTTTGGAGTGATAATATTAATTTCTGCATCATTCATTTTTTTCTCCGAGCCTTATTTCTTAGCGTTAGAAACTTTGTGGCAAACTTATAATACTCTCAGATTTCATCTCGAGTGTAATCCTTCTGTATGTACACCGTCCGACGTATGCCGTACGTGAACACTCAGCGCTCATTAACTCCCAAACCTTTCAAGATAGAAAGTTCATTTTTGGGTGGATTAAAGATGGTTGCGAATATCAGTCGGACAGGCGGTGTAAGAACTAAGGAGGAGGCGGGTGGAGCGCTAAAATCGAAAACTAAGAATTCGAATATCTCATAAAAAATTCATATTTTGGAACCATTAATGTGGCATGTAGATCCACCCCAATTAGCTTAGAATGAGGCTAATTATTGTAAGAGGGAGGGTCAGATGGGTGCAAGGAAAAACATTTGAAAATAAATATCTCGACTATCTCTTAAGCTATGTAATTGAAACTTGGAAACTTGGCCTAATATACATTAAGCCAATAAAGTACCGGGAATTTGTAAGTAAAATTACCCTGGGAAATGATATATACATTTTTTTTTTGAAAAGCAAGTAGGATTGTCTTTAATTATTATCCCAAAAATTAGCGCGGTCTGTTAATCATTTTGTTTATAGCAGCTGTTGAATCGGTACACCTCAGCAGTCCACCGAAATTTTTCAAATGAATAAAGATATGGAACAAAGAATTTGTCTTGAATTTTGTGTTTCCAACCAAGTTTCGTGTGCGAAATCATTGCGAATGTTGGAAAAGGCTTACAGTAATTCAGTAATATCAAAACCACGAGCCTACAAGTGGTACAATGCCTTTAAGGACGGTCGAGAGATCGTCGAAGACATGCCTTGTTCTGGACGACCTTTGATCTCTTCAACTGACGAAAACATTCACAAAGTGAAGGAAATGGTGCTCAAAAATCATCTTACCAGGATTAGAGAGATAGCAGGAGAGCTGGACATCTCTTACGTTCGTTCAATTTTGGTGGATACTTTGACCATGCTCGACTCGTTCCAATAAAGCTGAATTTTCTCCAAAAAATGTACTTTGGACATGCTCGATCAGGTGAGTTCTGATCCCACATTCATGGAGCGCATCATAAATGGTGATGAGACATGGGTCTAAGAGTTTGATATGCAAACCAGTCAACGATCATCGGAATGGAGGAAAGAAATAAGCTGAAACCGAAAAAAACACACCAAAGCCGCTCAAAAATTAAGACGATGCTCATTGTTTTTTTTTCGATATTTGAGGTTTGATCCATCATGAATTCGTTCCACAGAGACAGACGGTCAATGAGGAGTACTATTTAACCATATTAAAGCATTTGCGTGAGGAAATCCGTAAAAAATGGCCGGAATTATGGAAGGAGAATTCATGGATTTTCCACGATGATTATGCGCCATCGCATTCAGCCTCAATTTTGACCGAAATTGAGGCCAAAAAGGCAACAGATTCCATCAATCAACCGTATTCACCAGATATGGCTTCGTATGACTTTTTCCACTTCCGAAACTGAAATTATCGCTCCGTGGAACCCGTTTTCAGTCGATCGAGGACATAAAACATACCAAAAAGTGCTTATGAAAAGTGTTTCGAGGACTGGAAAAAACGCTGGCATATGTAATAAGGATTAATTTGAAGCCTACAAAATAGATATTGATAATTAATTAAATATTTTGTGTTTTATTTACAAATTCCCGGTACTTCATTGTCTTATTGTACATAGGTGTTAATGGAAAATATATCTCAAAATTGAGTACACATATCAAATTTTTTTCAGATTGTAGAACTACATATGTAATCTCTAATTTCGGTACAAATTTTAAGTTACGGGTGTAAGGGGAAGGAGGTTGTAAGCAAAAATGTCGAAAATTTTGAGTGATTTTTTTAGGGCTCAGGTTATCTTTCACCGAACCTTCAATTCCATGTTGATACATCTATTTGATATACATGAAGAAAAAATAGTAATTTGTTCCACAATTGTTATGCACAGTGTTACATATGGCATAACTTATTTTTGAATTTCGAAAGAATATGCGACATGGCTACGCTAGATTGGTCTCTTCCGTTTTCGAAAATTACAACAAGTCGGCCAGAGTAAATCGCAGTCTAAGTAAAACTAAGAAGTAAACATTATATTAATAAAGGAAATTGTCTTTAAAACACAAAATGGAGGTCTGACGTGCACAAGGTGTTCCATGTGCAATGAAAACCACACAAAAACTGAAATTTTTTGGAAGACATTTTTAGGTAGAAAATTTGCGAAATGCATTTAAAAGAAATCTCCAACAATTTGAAATATTCACTAGTTGAATACCTTTAAAACTTCTAACCCCTCCCATGGAAAATAATTTTTTCGACCATTTTTAAGAAATCAATTATCACCTAACAATTAAAACCAATTAATTTGGAATTTTACACAAAAACTTTCGAAAATAGTTGAAACGGAACTGTGTCAAAAGTTTTGAGATCGCGCTCTTTCAATAAATCAACTAATAACCAACATATTGAAAGCTACGAAACTTGAAACCTTGTACACCTTAGAAGAGTAAAGAAAAAAGACTTCATTACAAATTTTACGATTCCCTTACCTCCTCTACCCCCTCCTATACAGATGTTTGTTTTCGTGAATGTAAAATATTCCGAATTTTATGAAAATTCTATGCATTTCAAGCAATCAATTAAAGTAAACTGCCAACAAGTCGGGCGCAACTTTATTATTTTTGGGACAAGTTAAAGATGCATGGAAAGTCAATATGCAAGTTAAAGTGGTTAAGGAAGACTAAGTGGAATCTCCTTTCACAAGTGGAACCCCCTTTAACAAGTGAAACCTCTTCACAAGTAGAACCCTCTTTAGGGCAGGGATGATGCCAATTCAACACTTAGTTACAAATGCGATCAATAGCTCCAGTACATGTAATCAATATTTCATTCGTTTATGCAAGTTTGGGTTTTTATGAGGGAGGGGAGAGGGGTGATATTATGGGTGGGTGAATGTCAATAATTTTTCGATTGATTGCTTCAATTACGTCCAATATTTTCTGCATAGAAGGTCAGTTTCATAGACGAAGTTGCATAGAATTTTCATAAAATTTGGTGTATTTTACATTCACGAAAATAATCATTTGTATGGGAGGGGGTAGAGGAAGTAAGAGGAATGTAAAATTTGTGATGCAGTTTTATTTCATCTCTTTTGTAAGGTGGTCGTACAAAATTTCAAGTTCGTAGCTTTTAATTTGTTGGTTAGCAGTTGATTTATTGAAATTGGTCGAAATCATACTTTTGTAGGGGAGAGGGCAGAAGGGCAAGTGCGATCTCAAAACTTTTGAAGCAGTTCCGTTTCAACTATTTTTGAAAGTTTTTGTGCAAAATTTCAAATTGATAACTTTTGATTTTTAGGTGGTAATTGATTTTTTAAAAATGGTCGAAAAAATAATCTTGTATGAGGGAAGGGCGGGGATTCGACCAATTAATATTTCATTCTTTTAGAGATTTTTTATAAATGCATTTTGCAAATTTTCAAGTTTCTACCTTAAAATTTCATTCAAAAATTTTCAGTTGATGTGGTTTTTCTATTGCACATGAAACACCTTGTGCACGTTAGGCCAGGGTGGTCGGTGCATAACAATTGCAGGATTTTTATTATTTTTTCTGTATGTGTAATAAATAGATATATCCACATGGAAAATTTAAAAATTGTATCTCTTACCAGAGTCCTAAAAAAATCACTCAAAATGTTCGATAGTTTTGCTTACCACCTCCCTCCCTTTACACTTCCCAACGTAAAACTTTTACCGAAATTCAAAACTATGTTGTTCTACAATTTGACAAAATTTGAATTTGATATCTGTACTCAGTTTTGAGATATAATGGTTTGAAATTTTGGAAAGTGCAATGCTCCCCATTTTCCTGCACTACTATTGTGTCCAAATGTTATATATTCCTCGTATTTCTCTAGTATAGCTTAATATAAGTACCAAGTTTCAATTACATAACTAAACAAATAGCCGAGATATTGATTTTTAAGTGTTTATACTCTAGATGAAATCTGAGAGTATATTGTGTTTGCCTTACCGTTTGTAACGCTAAGAAATAACGCTCGCACAGAGCCGCCAAGGGTACAGAAATATTTGTTGTCGCTCAAAAACCTCGATTCCGAGTGACCGTCTGTCCGTCTGTCTGTCTGTCCGTCTGTCCGTCTGTCCGTCTGTGCGTCTGTCTACAGCATAACTCTCGAAAGCTTTGAGCTATAGAGCTAAAAATTTTTGTGTGTAATTTTTAGCAAAAAAGTAACTTTAAGTTCGTGAACAGGCTACATCACCCCACTTCTTCTACCCCCTCCCATACAAATTTCATGAAATTTCGAAATATTAAGAAATTGATTTTTCTTTGAAACTATTTAAGCTTTCGACTCGAAATTTAAGTCAAAGTATAACGATGTAAATATCATTAATATCACGGAATATTGACCCGATCCCCTTACTCCTTCTACCACCTCCCATACAAATGGACAATTTTGAAAAATACATATTTTCGATTTTCGTTGAAACTAAAAAAGCTGGAAAGACGAAGTTTTGGCAAAATTAATTCCACTATAATTGCAATTTATTTGAAAAATAATTATCAACTTCATCTCACTCCTTCTACCCCCTCCCATACAAATTTCACGAAATTTTGAAATTCAAATTAAATTATTTTTCTTCGAAACTGTTAAAGCGGTATATTAAAGTCATTTCCATCTCATCTAGAGTATCACATGATTGGGCTTTAAGCCCAATCATAATTCTGTTATGTTTTTCTTTGCACTCCCCCCGTGACCCTCCCCCTTACAATAATTAGCCTCTATGTAAGCTGATTCCAGTGAATCTGTATGCCACCTTGATGGTCTAAAAATATAAATTTTTTATGCTAAGTAATTTCGAAGATATACGTGTAATCAATTGAAAAAAAAAATTGGCCGACAATTGGTTTTTAGCCCCTCCTTTTTGCACCCCAATCGCTCAAAAAATTAAATTAATTTTAAAAGTTGTCCCACAAACCCTTTTATATGTATATCGATTTTTAGCTTCCTAGTTGTAACCATGTTTGATATATTTGAATTCTTAATTTTCGGCTTAAGTGCTCCCCTCGCCTCACCCTGAACCTTTGCACCCCCCAATATGAGTGTCCGCCTGAGATCCACAACTATCTAAAATCCCTCCAAAAATGAACTTTCTGTCTTGAAGGGTTTGGGAGTTAATGTGCGCTGAGCGTACACACCGGCGGACGGCGAACAGACAGACGGATTTTTTTTTTTGCTTTTTTAGGCTAATTTTATATACTTATTATTAAGATAATAAAGTAATATAGCTTCCCACGAGAAAAACTAATGTTATTCAACGTCTAGTTGTCCACTATTTTATGTGTATCGTGTTGGCCAACAATGCGAAAGTCGTGTGTTCGAGTCCCGATCGACTTCTGCGGTGATGGAAGGGAGGGAATTTCGGTTATTCCCCCTCCCTCGAATTAGTACTAAGACGTAATTTCCCAAATTTTAGATGAATAGCTTTAATTCATTCCAAGAAAATTACAAAACAAAACTTGAAACTGATACATTTTGTATGGGAAGTAGAAGGAGAGGATAGGGGGGAAATTAAATAATCTTACTCCGTTGTACTACAGCAAAAATCAGAACACAACAAATTCATTAAAAAAAAAGTTTTCATTTTGGTGAAATTGTAACATTTGTATGAGAGGTGGTCCAAGACGTGGGGGATCGACGTAAAACCAAAAGCAAATGATGGCTCCAATCATACTAAACAAACTGTGAAGGCTTCATTGAAATCGTTTTAGCAGTTTTTGAGTTAAATCATACAGACAGACAGATAGACAGAGAAGAATCTCACCGTGTGTTTCCACTACTTCTACAATAGCGCTACAGCCCACATCGGACCTTGGCCTCCTGATATTCAGGTTGCTTAACATTTTATATTACTTATTGTGGAAGGGTTGTTAGCCCTTCGCACAACCCTCTTTCAACGAATTTTTCATTTTCGTAGATTGAGGTGACCAAGGTATATCCAAGCAGGCAATGTGCTGGAATTTTATATTGCATCGACCGGGATTTGAACTCGCGACCTTCGCATTACAAGACCAACACGCTACCTACTAGGCTACACCCTACACCGTGTTTATACTCTAGATGAAATCTGAGAGAGAAAATAAAACTATATAGATGTCATTAATTTCACAGAATATTGACCCGATCCCTTTACTCCTTCTACCCCCTGCCATACAAATGGACAATTTTGAAAAATACATATTTTCGATTTTCACTGAAACTAGTAAAGCTGAAAAGACGAAATTTTGTCAGAATTAATTTTACTACAATTGCAATTAGTTTCAAAAATAATTATCAAGTTCATCTCACTCCTTCTACCCCCTCCCATACAAATTTCACGAAATTTTGAAATTTAAATTAAATTATTTTTCTTCGAAACTGTTAAAGCTATCAACTTGATATTTTGTACGAAGTATACAAATAAAAATATTAATAATGTGAAAAAAACTTGTTTTGATCCGTACACTCCTTCTAACCCCTCCCATACAAATGCATAATTTTTGTTAAATGCATTTTATCGATTTCCATTCTGACTAGAAAAATTACAAACTTCGAATTTTGCAAGAATTTGTTTCTTAATAATTGAAATAAATGTTAGAAAAAATTATCAGCTCCGCTTTACTCCTTCTACCACCTCCCATACAAATATCTGTATTATAAATTCAAGAAAAGCATTTCTCCTTCAAGTATATGAGAGCTATCGACTTTGAAATTGAATCAAAGCATGGTGATAAGGATGATTATAAGCAGTTTCAAAATCATCTTAAACGCTCCACTTCCTCTGCCACCTCAAATACAAATGCCCCAATTTCAGGAAAACTATGACAAATTTCTTTAAAAATAATGAAAACTAAAAACTTTAAATTCAGCAAAAAACATTTTGCATACCATGTTCGGTGACATATACGAAAAATATAACCCTCCCCCTCTACTTCTACCACCTCCCATGCAAAATTCTCTATTCACTATTCGAAAGAATTTGAGATGACATATTTTCCGGTATATTAAAGTCATTTCCATCTCATCTAGAGTATCATTTGATTGGGCTTTAAGCCCAATCATAGTTCTGTTATGTTTTTATGCTTAGTTATTATCCAAATAAAGCAAAACACTAAGTTATAGCCAATTATAAATATACAGACACTATAATTGTGTTGTGTTATATGTATAGATTGTGTTTTAGCCCTCTGCACAACCCTCATCATAATTTTATCGTTGATAATTAAAACCCTTGAAAGTAATTTCCCTAACCGCTAATATTTTTTTGCTCGAATCGCGAGTGCACGAAGGCCACAAGTCGTAATTGTTCGAGAAAATCCATCAAAAGTCCGAGCTCGATTAATTAATTTCATTGCAGATAACCCGCTTAGTTTTACATTTGAAACTGAACCAAGAAGGATGATAACGATGAGTGCTCTGCAATGTCTAGGAAGAATTTGCATACTTTCTGAACGAAATGTAAAACTACTTGAGATTGAATTGTACGTCCGGCTGACTCGCTTTTCAAGCGTAGCTATTATGCTTCATTTGAGTGGTGCTGGACAAGCGAACCTTGCAGCAATAAGATTTATTGATATACCATGGAATAATTCCTATACCAGACTCCACACACTCGTTTAACTCCATCCTTGATACTATTTTTCATGTAATTTTTGTATTTGAAGCCTGCCGGCATCCTTCGCCTTCGGTCTTATGAAATAGATTAAAGTGCTCAATGCACTTAGCTAGATGAAGTTGGATGCTGAATGCTATTTCCGAAATCGATGTGTGGGAGTTGGTTGTCCGCTCGAAATCAAATAACGGGCAATAATTCTGATGGAATGGACCGAATCTGGAGTATGCTCATAGTATTCAAGAGCTACAGTAATAAAAAAACTTTCAAACTTTCTAGCGTTTGTAAAAGTCCTTAGGACGAGCATCTTCAATTTTACTAAAATAAAACTCGCCAGCTGATACTGACAATTTTAAAGTAGTGAGATATTTGATTAAATTCTGCAAAAACTTAAAGAAAATATTTAAACGTATACACTTCAAGGATTTCGAAAGAACTGAACTTATATAGTACCCAGGGGATGTTGTTTTTTCAACTTTCTATTATTCGAAAAAGTGCAACAGAACTACCTGAAAATCTGAACGTACACAAGAAAATCCCACAGGTATCCTTCTAAAATCTCGCCAAGCACTCAAATCGCATTCAATCGGAAATGTCCTTTACAATACGCTGCAGTAAAAATCAATACTGGAACGAAAGCTTTCCAACACGTCTGATTGCACATCTTTCATTTCAAATGTGGTAACGAATCAAATGTACTGAAAAGGCTCCTTCTTTGGGTCATCGAGAATATTTTACTTCATCTATTCAATACAATTTGATCACCAGCATAGCAAGAGTAGATCGATAGAGGATACAGGCATCCTTCAAAAAAAGCTTTTATCTTCGATTTTCAGGAACCATCTCGGTCATTTTATATGATGGCTATCATCTCGGTGGCTGTGCAGAATGCAATAAGAAGCTATGCTGTAAAGGCTGTATTCTCCCTTTTTTACCGGATTCCTGGCTTCCTGGCGATATCTTTAGAATCCTTTTTTACGACTGTCAGGAGGTTGATTGTGGGTTCGCATCGGTAAAAATTTTATTGCTTTGTGTGGTAAACGTAAAGTTCTAAAGGACCATTTCGTCACCCGGGGTGCGATATAGGTAGAGTTCCGTTAAAAAAAATCGCTTAGAATGCTTGCCAGGCTGTGTGGTTTGGAAGGTAGAACTCGCTCATTAGGACGAAACGATGATTTAATGGTGATCGCCTTGTCCGGAAATAAACTTAACTTGTTATAAGGATTAGGACATGCTACTCTATAGAATCTCGATTTTATTTTATGGCTGCTGTCTTCGGTGTATTGCATGAGGTAAAAATTGATGTAGAACTCTTCATGTTCAGATCCATTTCGTAAAGGCATACGATAATGTAGTAAAGGACCAGATGGAGATTTTGATTTGATGGTCCACTATTACGATGGATTTACCGACAGATTTATGTACTGGCTGATGGTGAACGGACTGTTGGGAAAAAATTTTCCCTTTGGCTTTGGAATCGTATGTGTATTTTATTTGGTATTGAAAGTGTGATTAGAAGGAATTGTTTTGATTTCAAACGTTATTTAATAGTAACATGATTTTATATTCATATCAATGCAATCAAAATGTTAAGGGTTTCGTAGATTAAAATGATAAATAAAATAATGTTTATTGTAGCTTCTAGTAATAGTACGTCCGACCAAACGATAACTCACGAACGCTTTGAACAACTGAATTTCTTTTTCATATCAATTCTAGAAAAAAATACCATTCACCATACAATTTTACTTTATTATTCTAATAATAAAGTATTGTGATCGACACAGAAAAAAAAATTTGCAACCCTGAAAATTTATATTTTTACGTTTCATGATTAAATAAGCCGAAAAATGCAAAAAAAAAAAAAAAATAGGACTACGATTGGGTATAAAGCCCAATCGTGCGATACTCTAGATGAAAGCGAAATTTTTTGGTTTTAAGAAATTTTGTAGGGGAAGTGGTACAGGGGTTGACGATATTGAACTAATTTTTTCTCATCACGCTACAGTTGCTATTAAAATGTTTTACACAAAATTTAGGATTAAAAAAATTTATTAGGTACTGTGAAAATTAGCTTATTGGATTTAGCAAAACTGTGCAGTTTGTATGGGAGGTAGTAGAAGGAGGGGCGAGTCCTTAATGACTTTTTCACAAATAACTATAAATATCATGCTTTTGATATGTTTTAAATTATAGATCAGTAGCATTCATACTTTACAGGAAAATCCACTTTTTGTAAAGGTGTGAAATTGTGTGAGATTGTATGGGAGGGGGTAGAAGGGGTATAGCTAATAGCCTTATTTTTTGGCCTTACTAACAATTCTAAATAAATATTAAGCGCACAATTTCAAAAAATACAGTTTGTATGGGAGGTGGTGGAAGGAAGGGGAGGACTTAAATAATTTTCATATGTTGGATTGAAATCATAATAAAGGTAATATATTGCAATTTTCAGAACAACAGCTTTAAGTTTTTTTGAGCAAATCCGTTTATTGTCGAATTGCGAAATTGTGTCATTTTGTATGGGAGGAGGTAGAAGGGGTAAAACTAATCATCTAATTTTTTTAGGCTTAATAATAATTCTAAATAAGTTTTTCATAATTTCAGCTCGATACATTTTATACGTACTGAGTAAATTGATTTAGAGCATTTCATGAAAAATTGCAGTTTGTATGGGAGGGGATGAAAAGAAGGAGAGGCCTCAAATAAATTTTATACATTAGATTGAAATCACCATAAAAGTAATATATTCCAAATTTCAGATCAATAGCTTTTAAAATTTTTGAGCAAATCCGTTTATTGTCGAATAGCGAAATTGTGTCATTTTGTATGGAAGGGGGTAGAAGGCGTGAAGCTAATAGTCTAATTTTTTTTGTCTTACTAATAATTCTAAATAAATATTTTACATTTGAGTTCGATAAATTTTATACGCACTGAGTAAATTGGTTTAGAGTGTTTCATGAAAAAGTGCAGTTTGTATGGAAGGTGGTGCAAGGAGGAGGAGGACATGTATAATTTTTATACGGTAGATTCAATTTTTGTAAAAGTAATATATTCAAAATTTTAGAGTAATGGCTTTTATAGTTTTTGAGCAAATGCGTTTATTGTCAAATTGCGTAATTTTGTCGCTTTGCATGGGAGGGGGTAGAAGGGGTAGAGCCATTTGGCCCGTTCACGAGCTTGACCTTACTTTTTTGACAAAAACGACGTGTACAAAATTTGTACTAGCTAGCTCAACGTTACAAACTTTAGAGTAAACTTATAATACTCTCAGATTTCATCTAGAGTATAACAATCCGTCCCGCCGTACGCCGTCCGCCGTACATATGGAATCATATCTCCGAGACCGTTAAAGGTAGAATGTTCGTTTTTGGACAGATTGTTGATTGGGTAATTGAGCTCCAATTTCTAAATTTTGTGGAGTGTTAGGTGGGAAAGGGAGGCGGGGAAGGGAAAGAATCAAAAACTACACTTGCTAATGTCTCCACCAGGAATGTAGATAGGAAGCTGAAAATCAGCAGAGATATACAGAGTGTTGTGGGACAAACTCTAAAAATAATTTAATTTATTTGTCCATTGGCGTCCAAAAAGGGGGGGGGGGGGCTAAAAACAAATTGTTGGCCGATTTTTTTTTTGTCAAATGATTACATCTTCGAAATTACTTATTAAGGCGCCATACAGTAATTTTCGATGAAAAATTCATGATCGAATCAAATTGCTCCACCTCTTCTCTCCCCTCCCCTAATACAAAATGATTCATCTTCAAGAATTTACATTAATCAATTTTGGATTAAGAGCTAATCGTTTGATCTTTCGGGAATTTTGGCTACCGTTACGCCTATCCTGGATTACGGCCACGTCCAGATACGTTCCTATAATAAGAAAAACACATGGATAACGATATATGGATATGGAGAAAAATGAATGAGGAGCAGAACAGACTCGCGATCACCGCTACAGTTGTACGTATAGGTGTAGAGAAGACGGCACAGCATAAAATATTAATTTATTGTCTATAAAGTACATGAAAAAGTGATTTTTTTTTTTTTCGGCCATCGAAAATAATTTAGGGAATCACCCTTTAATGCGCAATGCATAGTTAAGTCGACATGGGTACGGGGAAACAAGTGGATACAGGAAAATTAGTAGGGAAACACAGGAGGGGAGATTTTGAAGTGGCGGTGAACGTTGTTCTTAAATTGTTGGAGGTTATATCTTGATGGAAAGAAATTGCTTAGTAATGAATTCCACAACACTGGTGTCCGGAGGATGAAGGTTCGTTTGAGCTTCACTGTTCTCCACGGCAAAGGCTTCACAGTGTACTCGTGTCAGTGTCGAGCTTGGCGATGTATTTCGGAGGTAGGTGGTACAAGGGCTTTTAGTTCCTTGCTGTATTTACCATGGAAGTATCTTTAGTAAATGCAAAGTTCTCCGATATTTCGACGATTCTCGAGGAAGTCAATTGAGGCCGATATAGCTTCATGCATAAGTAATACGTTACAAGTGTTACCTACTTACCAGAATCATAACCAAGACTTACTAATATTCTAAACATCAAATTATGTATATACTACGATAATATCCCTCACTATCACTATCTCACTTCCACTTGGATTCATCTAATCAATATACTTTCTCTGATCTCCTCTCTATTGTTAACTTGTTCCTAGTTAGTTCCCTCCAACCTCTCCAAATTTCAATGGTACCCCTCATAATAAAAATATCAAGATGAGTTTGAAGTCCTTTCAATCATACTAGCACTTTAGATTCTCTGGTAAACTGAGTAACGTTAAAAACGGCAGAGCAGGTGTAATGATCAGCTAGGGAGTAGCTTAGTGGTTACAGTGTTGGTCTTGTAATGTGAAGGTCGTGAGTTCAAATCCCGGTCGGCGCAATATTTAATTCCAGCACAGTGCCTGGTTGGATATACCTTGTTTACATCAATCTACCGAAATGAAAAATTCGGAGAAAGAGCTTTGTGCGAAGTGCTAGCAACCCTTCCACAATAAAAAACGAAAATGTTAAGGAACCTGAATGTCAGGAGACCAAAGTCCGATTCGGGCTGTAGTGCCATTGTAGAAGAAGAAGGAGGTGAAATGAGCGCATCCGTGCATTCATTCGAAAAATTATTTGATGGCACCGGAATACTTATGCCACTAAAAGTGAAATTTTAAACTTGCATAGCAAAATTCCAGAATGAGTTTCGACGTCCTAGGATTACACTAATACCCTAAATTCTCTAGTGACCTGAGTGTGAAGCGTAATAAGCAGTTAAGCAGGTATAAGTATTTCAAAAATTTCTTCCTAAAGGTGCGCGTTTTTAAAATCGAATATTATTTCTATCTTAGCCATAATGAGCTGACCCGTACCTCGCAGAAGTTACTGGTAAGGTTAAGATCCAGTCTATCGGAAGCTATGAAGCTTCTACGTATCGCAAAGCCACACATTCATCCAAGCACCAAATTCATCTTAGAAAATCACCACTAGAGGAAAAGGGAAATATAATTCGTTTGAGAACTATTCCACGGCTTGGCCGGCCGGCACAGTGAATTAATTGTCAAGTTACAATTAATTAATGAATTCTCTACAATTTCGCAAGTCCTCATCTTCCCTTCTGCACGAGCCACCGCTCCTTCACCTTCTAACCATTTCCAAGCGACAGCTCGAAACAAACAAAGGGGATAACGTTCTCACTCAGCACCTTCAAAGGAGCGCTCAAAAGCCGCCACCACGCAACCCATTCAATAGGGCGGTATCCTCCTCATAGAGTTCATCTACAGGAATCGACCTCATTTACCACAAAATGGCACCTCCTTTTTAGCACCGCAACAAACTTGACCATTTCCTACCATTCTCTTATCAGCTTACTCCACTTAGCCACCACTTCCCTTCCTTCCCATTCGTACTCTCGCTTCATCAGACCTACTTCAATCCTCCAACCCTCCCACAGTTCAAATAAATGGAATTCAACCGCAAATTTGGTATACGTCATTTTTGAGGAAAATGTTAGGTCAAGTTCGTGATCGTGCCAAATCTCTCCAGCCCTTCTACCCCCTCCCATCAATCATTTACAATAATCAAATTATTTTGGAAACTATAAAAGCTAATGATTCTAAATTTGGAATATATTATTTTTATCATAAATGTGATGTATGGTATAAAAGTTATTTCAACCACCTTCTTCCACCACCTCCCATACAAAGTAAAAATTTTCATGAAACACTCTAAGCCAATTTTCTTAGTACATATAACATATACCGAGCTCATATTTTGCACTAAATACTTAATTAGCATTGTCATTAAGATCAGAACAGAATTAACTGATTAGCTTTACTGCTTTTAACCCCTCCCATACAAAATGACACAATTTCCCAACTTCACAAAAAAATCGATTTTCTTGAAAATTATGAATTTTACTAGTCTGAAATTTAAGATATGCAATTTTATGATATTCAAAGTTATTTCTGAAAAAATCACTAAAATCTTATCACTCCTTCTACCACCTCCTATACAAACTGCACAATTTCACTATATCTAACACACTAATTTGTTCAGCACCTATTCAATTTTTGGAGCTTACATTTTATCTAAAACATTTTTATAGCTATTTCAGCATCTGGGTAAAAAGTTGGTTCGATGCTATCACCCCTTCCACCACTCCCCATACAAAATGTCTATTTCATCTAGAGTATCGTAAGATTGTGCTTCACGCGCAATCCCCTGTTATGTTTATACTCTAGATGAAATCTGAGAGTATTATAAGTTTGCTCTAAGGTTTGTAACGCTAAGAAATAAGGCATGGAAAAAAAATGAATGTTATCACTCAAAAATCTCAAAACCGTCTGTCCGTCCGTCCGTCCGTCCGTCCGTCTGTCCGTCTGTCCGTCCGTCTGTTCGCTCTCTAGCTTCAGAACGCGTTAAACTAGATTGTTTAAATTTTGTACACGTCATTTTTAACAAACAAGTAAGGTCAAGTTCGTGAACGGGTCAAATCGCTCCACCTCTTCTACCCCCTCCCATACAAAATGACACAATTGCGCAATTTGACAAATAAAGGATTTGCTCGAAAATTATACAAGCTGTTGGCCTGAAATTTGGAATATATTACTTTTATGATAATATCAATCTACGGTATAAAAATTATGCGTGTCCTCTCTCTCCTTCTACCACCTCCCATACTAACTGTACTTGTCATGAATTACTCTAAGCCAATTTACTCAGTGCGTATAAAATTTAGCGGGCTGAAATTATGCACCAAATATTTATTTAAAATTGTTAGTAAGGCGAAAAAAAATTAGATGATTAGCTTAACCCCTTCTACCCCCTCCCATACAAAATGACGCAAATTCGCAATTTAACAATAAATTAATTTACTCGAAAAGTATAAAAGCTATTAGTCTGAGTTTTGGGATATATTACTTTCATATTGATTTAAATCTACAGTAGAAAAATTATTTGCGTTCTCCCTCTCCTTCATGAAATGCTCTAAGACGATTTTGTCAGAACATATAACATTTATAGAGCTCACATTTTGTAATAAATACTTAATTAGTATTATCACTAAGATCAGAAAAAAATATTTGATTAGCTTCACTGCTTCTACCCCCTCCCATACAATATGACACAGTTTCACAACTTCACAAAAAATCGATTTTCTTGAAAAGTATGAATGGTACTAATCTGAAATTTAAGGATTGTCAATTTTATAATATTCCTAGTTATTTCTGAAAAAATCACTGAAATCCCCCCACTCTTTCTACCACCTCCCATACAAACTGCACATTTTCACTAAATCTAACTCACTAATTTTCTCAGTCCCCATTCAATTTTTCGGGTAAGCATTTTGTATAAGACATTTTTATATCTACTTTAGCATGATGGGGAAAAAATTAGTTCAATGCTATCACCCCTTCTAACACTCCCCATCCAAAATTTATTGGGATGACAAAAAATTCTATTTCATCTAGAGTATCGTAAGATTGCGCTTTATGCGCAATCGTAGCCCTGTTATGTTTTTTATTTATTTCTAATTTTGTGAGTGATGAGTTGTGATAGAGCTATAATTTCAAATATGATCAAAGTGGCTATTCGAAAACTGCAACTGGTAATTCGTTGTTAGGGTAGATATCTACGCATTTCAATCCTGTTACTTAACAAATGCACTTTCAATATTTCATATTACGGAGCAGCTAATTCTGCTTCCGCATTGCATTAAACTACGTGTCTAGTATAACAAGAGACTCCGGTAATTGATGCAAGAAGATGTAAATGTAGCCAAAAAAGCAACTTCAAAATTATGTGAAAAATAGAAATAAAAACCCTAAAAAGCAACAAGGCAATAGGTCTCAAGTTGGAAAACCAAACATTAGTCGTCAGTCAAGGCTTCCAAGATAAAAAAAAAACAGAATTTCTTTTTAACTTAATTTCTCTATTGGATTAATCAGGTTCCAAGAAAGTTTATGATTTTGCCATCCTGCGCATAATAAAAATGCACTCAAGAAAATTTTTTTCAGTTACTTTCATTTTAAGCTGGCTTATAGCAGATGAAAGTGCGAAAATTTCGTAAAATTTGTCGTTTCGTTTCTTAAATTTTCTTCTAGGTGGTTGTATTCCTGCCGTTTATTAAAATGTCTTCTGGAGAAGGATCCTTGCAAGAAAAACGTATTCTGTCAATGAACTTTGAAGTAGAATTCTTCCAGTCGGTTAAATTTGATAATAAGATAACGAGAAGTATAATAAAAATTGTAAATTGTGCAAAAATAATAAAAAATTATGTATATTTTACTCCTGTTTGCCGGTGGACTTTTTGGTGAAAAAAGAACGAAACGGAGAGGAGATTATGCAAATGATTCAAGATTGTGTAAATTAGGTGGAAAAGAAGTTCTTAAAATTTTCAAACTACTTATATATTTGAAATTCGGTTCTTGAGTTTAATGTAAATGCTTCTTATACTTTCTTCCAGGATGGCTTTGGAATATTTGAAGAACTTTGTACTGAACCGCTTGAATATGGACAAACAAATTATATCAAGAGCTGGACGGCCATGTCTCGACGAAGGGTCCTGCTCTTTTTCAAGCTCTAGTCATATCTCAGGAATTTCCGATGACATCATCCTCTATTTCGCAACAAACGAAATCAGTGAATCAACCAGAAAGCTTATTCTGAAAATCTTCCACGAATTCCGTGTGATAAATAAATTTTTAACTTGATACCTTTGACCTAAATTCTAAATAGCAATTAAGATGCCAGTTAGAGAAAACATTTTAGATCAGGAAATTAAATATAACAAATTATACTATTGTGAAGCTTGCAAGTCAGACAAGCATAATGTCAACAAAAGCCCTTTTAGGAAAAATTTTAAAGAAAAAGGAAATGACTAATGCAACAAATTAATGCAAGAGAACGATTTAGAAAGGATGTTATATTTTAAAACATCAATAAATTAAACTTAACGAATGTTAAAAGTAAGCAATGTATTAGTATAAAAGAAGGGCCAAGAAACTCAAAAAGTTAGTTAATAAGGGCATTACAAAAGTATTAAGTTCAGAAATAAGTTAAAAGTTAAATTTTAAAACCCGGTCCAGTTTGCTAGAAAGTTTGTAAAATAGTGAAAGTTGCACAATCTTACAAAAGTAAGGAATAAAAATGTGATCAATTCAAAATAATTGTGTTTTTCTTATTTTTACAAAAAAGTGGAAACCCAAAAGGAAGAGGAGGACATACTTGATATCGAGATTAATGTTGATTTTACTGTGCACGAATGCCAGTGCGAATTCGATTCGAGGACAATCGAATTACACAATTTGATCCTTGAGGCTTTGAATCACATTTTACAATATATATTTGACTAGCAAACGCCCGCGACTTCGTCCGCGTAAAAATCGCATTAATAAGCAATTTTTGAGAATGTAGTTAGTATTACATTATGTGGGATATATAATCCGCTTACTTTAATGGCTCTTTGAACACAATGTTTTGTATTTTGTTGGAGTCACAACCATAAATTATTAAGAATGATAGCATGATACTCGCATTTGAATGGGAGAGGCTCGTGATCAAATCAAGCCCGTGATTCGAGATCATATGTATACGTGTTAAGGACATGTGAATAGTTGTAGGTTGTGTTAATTGAAAAAAGCCCAAATAAAATGAAATTAAGCTTAAACACATAACAGGACTTCGATTGTGCGTAAAGCCCCATTATGTGATACTACCGATGAAATCGAAATTTTTGTAATCTTAAGAATTTTTGTGTGGGGAGTGATAGAAAGGATGACAGTACTAAATTAATTTATTTCACATCATGCTAGAGTAGATATAAAAATATTTTGCACCAAATTTAAGCTTGAAAAACTGAATAGGTAACTTGAGAAACTTAGTGCATTGGATTTAGTGAAATTGTGAAATTTGTATGGGAGGTGGTAGAAGGAGTGAGGGGGGTTTTTGGTAATTGTTTTAGATACAACTATCATCACCATGCAATTGATATCTTTTAAATTTCAGATCAGTTAAATTCAAACTTTTCAAGAAAATCGAGTTTTTACAAAGTCGTGAAATTGTGTCATATTGTAAGGGAGGGGGTAGAAGGAGTGGAGCTAATCGGTTAATTTTTCCCGATAATAATAATAATACTAATTAGGGATTCATCAGAAAATTTTAGCTCGATCAAAATTATACGTACTGAGAAAATTGGTTTAGAGTATTTCATGAAAAAGTGCAGTTTGTATGGGAGGTGGTAGAAGGAGTGGAGGATTTTTGGTCATTTTTCTAGAAACAACTATAATCACTATGCAATTGATGTGTTTTAAATTTTAGATCAGGTAAAGTCGTGGAATTGTGCCATATTGTATGGGAGGGGGTAGAAGGAGTAAAGCTAATCGGTTAATTTTTCCCGATAATAATAATTATGCTAATTAAAGATTTAGTACAAAATTTTAGCTTGATCAAAACTATACGTACTGAGAAAATTGGTTTAGAATATTTCATGAAAAAGTGCAGTTTGTATAGGAGGTGGTGCAAGGAGTGGAGGGTTTTTAGTTATTTTTTGAGAAGCAACTACAATTATCATTGAATTGATATATTTTATATTTCAGAACAGTAACATTCACACTTTTCAAGAAAATCGAATTTTCGCAGTCTTGGATTTGTGTCAGATTGTATGGGAGGGGGTAGAAGGAGTAAACCTAATTGGTTAGTTTTTTCCTGACATTAATAACAATGCTAATTAAGGATTTAATACAAAATCTTAGCTCGATCAAAGTTATACGTACTGAGAAAATTGGAGTATAGTATTTCATGAAAAAGTTTAGTTTGTATGGGAGGTGGTGGAAGGAGTTGGGGGATTCAAACTATTTATATACTTGAAGATTGCATTTATAATAGAAATAATATACTTTAAATTTCAAATTATTAGCTTAATAGTTTCCATGAAAATTTGATTATTATAAGTTTTTGAAAATGAGTCACTTTGTATGGGAGGGGGTAGAAGGCGTGAGGGGAGAAAAATAAAACCTAAAGCAGAAAAAACTTATTTATAGCCAGTTATAAACAAATCACAGACAGACACTACAATTATATTTATACAGGGTGTTTGGTACTCCGTGCATAACCTTGTAAGGGGTTATTCCTGGATATATTTTGAGCAAAAAATTGTTCTACGGAAATGGTCAATTTTCAATATCCACGGAGATACAGGGTGATCAAGAAAAGTCCTTCGGACCTGTACCCTCACTCACTTAAAACGCTATATCTTGAAAACTAATAATCGCATTTCAAAGTGTTATAACTTGTTTTTTAGGGAATCAAATTACCTTTCATTTGGTGTAATAGTCCGTATTGTACCTGTACCCAATCCTGAGGTATTTGCTTCAGACCACAAATTTTTGATACTTTGACCCTCAAAATTCTGTGATCAATGTAGTTTTTCTCAAAAAAACGCATTATAAAAATGTCATTTTAATGTTGTTGTTTTATGTGCCATATTATTGCCTACAAAAGATGCATACATACTTATGACTTAGGTTTTCCCGTTTTCCAGGTAATAAGCGAAAATACATATGGCTTGAAAATAAAATATGCCATAAACCAACCCTTGTTCTAAAAAAACTACCTGAAATGTTGTTAAACTGAAATATTCTTTGTGTCCTTTAATTACTATTTAAATTATCGATGAATGTCCTTTAAGTAGTATTTAAATTATCGAGGAAATGAATTAAATTATAATGAGTTTCAACACAACGACGCTGTCCGACGCTTGGCATTGCAGTTAAACGTCTCTACGTGGAAAGTTTGGAGTGTCCTAAAAGCAGAGTGGTTGCATCCCTACCACCACACACCAGTGCAGGAGCTGGTACCCATTGATTTGCCCAAAAGGATGGAGTTTTGCAATTGGCTCCTTGAACGACAACTAAGTGACGAGAATTTTATGAACAAAATTCTTTGGACTGATGAGTCCCAATTCACCAGGGACGGTATCACAAACTTCCACAACTTTCACACATGGGCTGAGAGCAATCCACATACAAGAAGAGAGGCATCATTTCAGCACAGATTCAGTGTCAATTTATGGCCAGGTGTGATTGGAAACGATTTTATTGGTCCTATTAGGCTTCCGCCTACCCTAAATAGTTCCAATTACTTGCAGTTTTTGACAAATGATCTACAAGAGTTATTGGATGATGTGCCACTGCAACGATTGGCTTCCATGTTTTACCAACACGATGGTGCTCCAGCTCATTACGGCCGACAAATCAGAGATTGGTTAAATTCCAATTATAGCAATCGCTGGATCGGTAGAAATGGACCGATACACTGGCCTGCAGGATCTCTTGATTTAACTATTATGGATTTCTTTGTATGGGGACGGATGAAGGACCTTGTCTACGCAACGGAAGTAGTAACGTTGCAGGATCTAAACACCAGAATCGATGCGGCAGCAACAGAAGTAAGGCAGCAGTTGAGGAGTATGAACACAAAGAGAACACTGGCAAAACGAGCTTTAGCGTGCATTCAAAATGAAGGTGGCCATTTTGAATATTTATTGTAATTAAGGAAATTTGAAATAAACCATAAAAACTATTCTTAAGTTCCTTTAGTTCAAGCGGAGAGTGTTGATCAACCTATTCTTGTTTTTTTGACAAAAGTGCTACATTATTGGAATGATAATTTCTTCTAAACTATAAAACTTATGCAATGCAATTGTATGCATCTTTTGTAGGCAATAATATGGCACATAAGAAAACAACATTAAAATGACATTTTTATAATGGGTTTTTTAGAGAAAAACTACATTGATCCTAGAATTTTGACGGTCAAACTGTCAAAAATTTGTGTTCTGAAGTAAATATCTCAGAATTGGATACAGTTACAATGCGGACTATTACAGCAAATGAAAGGTAATTTGATTCCCTAAAAAACAAGCTATAACACTTTGAATTGTGATTATTAGTTTTCAAGATATAGCATTTTGAGTGAGTGAGGGTACAGGTCCGAAGGACTTTTCTTGATCACCCTGTATCTCCGTGGATATTGAAAATTGACCATCTCCGTAGAACAATTTTTTGCTCAAAATATATCCAGGAATAACCCCTTACAAGGTTATGCACGGAGTACCAAACACCCTGTATAGATAACACAGAAAATTTTGGGGAATATTTGAATAAAAATATGAAGAAATAAAAATTGGTTTCTCTTGTAAAGTGAAGTGAAGTGAAAAAAAAAAAAACATAACAGGGCTACGATTGCGCGTAAAGCCTAATCTTACGACACTCTAGATGAAATAGAAATTTTTGCAGTCCGAAAGAGTTTTGTATGGGGAGTGGTAGAAGGAGTGATATCATTGGACTAAGTTTATTCCCATCATGCTAGAGTAACTATAAAAATGTTTTATACAAAATGTAAGCTCCAAAAATTGAATAGGTACTGAGGGAATTAGTATGTTAGATTTAGTGAAATTGTATAGTTTATATGGGAGATAGTAGGAGGAGTAAGGAGATTTAAGTGATTTTTTTAGGAATAACTATGAATATCATAAAATTGGCATCATTTAAATTTCAGAGTAGTAACATTCATACTTTTCAAGGAAATAGTTTTTTTGTAAACTTGGGAAATTTTTCATATTGTGTGGGATGGAGTAGAAGCAGTAAAGTTAATCAGTTAATTTTTTCTGATCTTAATTATAATATTAATTAAGTATTTAGTACAAAGTTTGAGCTCGATCTATGTTATATGTACTGAGAAAATCGGCTTAGAGTGTTTCATGAAAAAATGCAGTTTGTATGGGAGGTGGTGGGAGGAGTAGGAGGATTCAATAATTTTTATACTGTATATCATATTTATGATAAAAATAATAAGGTCCGTTTCATATTTATAAGGTCACTTAATATTTTTAAAAATATGAAACGCTTACATGAATTTGTACATTACGGTTTCTCTAAAATATTCCATGCAATGGTTCAAATGGCACAGTATGCAAATACGCAGTTATTTGCTAACGATGTTCCCGTTATCTGAACGAATAAAATTTGCTCTTGTTTCATATTTATAAGGTCAGTTGTAATAAAACTGCGGAAGCTAGATTTTTATTTGTTTTTTTCTAATTCAGTAAGTTTACTCACAATGCCACGTGAAAGAGTAATGAGTGAATAAGAAAAAGGGGTTATTAACGCCCTTCGTGCAGAGAACTATGGTTTGAGAGAGATTTGGCGTAAAATTAAGAGAAGTTTGTGTGTTGTGCAAAATTATTTGTGTTTTCCAGATTTCTGCGGCACTCAAAAACGATCTGGAAGAAAAAGAAAGCTGGACCAAACCACACAAAGGAGAATTGTACACGCATTTTCGAATGCATCTACCTCTCTTAATCAGATCAGACCCATGGTAGGCAATGAAATATTGCGTTCTACCGTTTGGAGTACTTTGAAATGTACGGATTTCATTCGATACGAAAAAGAGAAGGTAATTGCAAAATTGACAGCCAAGCATAAAGAGGCCAGGCTACAATTCGCAAGAAATAACGTCGACACAAACTGGAATCGGGTAAGTAAAAAAAAAATCGATGCAAAAAACCACAATTCTATAGACATTCATTTTAAGATTGTATTCTCAGACGAGGGGAAGTGGAATCTCGATGGTCCTGACGGCTCTCGGGAATAACGCAAGAATTCATGTAAGCCGTGAAATAAAAAGTTGGATTGCCACTAAAGGGGTTCAACTTATGCAGTGGCCTGCCTGCTCACCTGACTTGAATCCAATAGAAAATCTATGGGGCATATTATCACAATGGATTCACGCCAATAACCACCAATTCAACTCAATTGCAGAGCTTATTCGCGCAATACAAGTGGAATGATGTAGAATGAAGCCAGGGATCATCACAAACCTCGTTGGCAGTATGAAAGGGACAGTAAATAAAGTATTGTTGAATGGTGGCAATATTATCTGTTGATTTTATATAATTTGGCGTTTATTTTTTACGTTTATGTTTAAAAAAAAATGAATTGAAAGAGAAAAGTTTTTTTTTGACCTTATAAATATGAAACAAGAGCAAATTTTGCTCATTCAGATAACGGGAATATCGTTACCGAATAACTGCGTATTTGTACACTGTGCCATTTGCACCATTGCATGGAATATTTTAGAGAAACCGTAGTGTACAAATTCATGTAAGCGTTTCATATTTTGAAAAATATTAAGTGACCTTATAAATATGAAACGGACCTTACATTCCAAATTGAAGGTTTCCAAAAAAACTTGATTATTGTAAATAATTGAAAATTAGTCATTTGGTATGGGAGGGGGTAGAAGGGGTGGAGCGATTTGGCCAGTTCACGAACTTGACCTTACTTTTTTGTCAAAAACGACGTGCTAGCTCAACGCGTTCTTCAGCTAGATAGCGAACAGACGGACAGACGGACATCCGGTTTTGAGATCTTTGAGTGATAATATTAACCTCTGTATCAATCATTTATTATTTTCTTAGCGTTACAAGCTTTAGAGCAAACTTATAATAGTCTCGGATTTCATCTAGAGTATAATTATAAAAATAAAATTCTCTTGTGCTTGTCGAATGTATGGATTTCACGCTCTGGAATGAAAAATCGGTAGACGGTTCCACTGAATGGTGTTTGTGCCTTATGTTTCTATCTCGCTCTGGCTTTAAGTTCATGTATGCTTGTCGGATGCCGCGATATGGTTGGAGTACGGGATGAGTTTTCAATTTCACTTTCACCATTTCTTTCATCCTGTTGCAGTATTTCACCGCAAATCCGGATCAAGAACAGGTAGAAAGCTGGAACCCAGCAACATCACGCTTTGATGAAAATACCTTTCCAATGGTATTTAATAAAAACCAAATTTCAGATTAGCAATTTTTTCTGTATCAATCACAGTATTTTATTATTAGAATCACAAGCACATGCACACGTGCCAAATTTGCCAAACTCAGTCCAGAACTTAAAATCTGTGTAATGTAATGAAAGAAGTCGATGTTTTTAGTAGGATTTCCTAATAAACAACATTCTTTGTGACGGCTTTATTATTTTATTATTCCAATAATAAAGTATTGCGATCGACATACAAAAAAAAGAATAATTTACTACTCTGAAATTTTGTATTTTCGCGTTTCAGAACTAAATTAGCCTAAAAATGCAGAAAAAATCCATCCTGCCGTACACCGTGCATATGGATTCATATCTCCAGACAGTTAAAAGTAGAATGTTCGTTTTTAGATGGATTGTTAATTGGGTAAGTAAACTCCATTATCTAAATATTGGGGAGTGTCAGATGGACGAGGTTGGAGGCGGGGAGAAGGAAAGAGTCAAAAAATATATACTTGCTAATATCTCCGCTACGAATGCAGATATGAAGCTGAACATCATCATAGGTATAAAGAGGGTTGTGGGACAAACTTTAAAAATAAATAAATTTTTTCATTTATAGGACTCCAAAAGAGGGGGAGGGGCTAACAAATGTCGGCCGATTTTTTTTTCATAATCATAATTCTGTTATGTTTATTTTTAGATTTATACAATAGTTTTGTAGATTTGCAGCTTCATATTCCGTGTTTACACCTTATTATTGAAAGTACCGAGTAGTATGTCTTGTTTGCTACCATTATGCGTATTTTGATTTCATTACCGTCTTTGGAGAGATTGGTTCCTAGATATATGAAGTTGTGCACGTTTTCTTCCTTTCTCCTCCTCATACATATCCATGCATAAATTAATTATTAACTATTGTTAATAATCAGAGTTATGTGTTAAAAAGTTGACAATAGTCCTCCCGTTAAACCCCCAGCCCTTCGTTTCTGCAATCTCCTACCCGGTATATATTAACTTCCCACGCAGCCCCAACTTACCTAAAGAATAATAAAGTTGCGCCCGACTTGTTGGCTAATATTTTGAATGATTCCTTTCAAACCCTTTTTCCGTTGCGTTTCAAGAAGCTAGAAAGGGCATATTGCCAATGACTCATATCGTCTTCAATTTCAATAAAGATACCGCATATGTGGAGCGGGGGGACTGTTGAAGCGCTTCTTTTCTCCTCGCTGGTCAAGTTTTCTCAGAAAATAGTTCAAGTAGGACGCGTTCAAGTTTTAGTTTCTCTTCGATCACATGCAGAGAGGAATTTCAAATTTCGAAAATTCATTCCGGGTGGTTTTTCTAAAAAATCGATGTTATGAAAATCATTGACTGATACTTATTAATAAAGTTGTTAAGCTACTTGATGAAACTCTTCCAGTCGCTGTAGTTGCTATGCAAAAAAAAACTATAACTCTTCAGATTTAATAGGCTTTAGTATTTCCGTACAATTGAAAACAATCCTAAATCGATAGTATTACTCATAGTAAGATTATCCTAAAGCTTCACCGTAATATTTCACCTTAATCATATCTTGATCTGATTTAATCCTTTTTCAGAAAATTTCGAATAAACAACCTAAACACCCAAAGCAGAAAGACACGCACGGAACTCTCGTACCTTCGAATAATACCTTCTTCCAAACAATTGACTTACAAATCGATAACCATTTTATGAAATTTCACATAACATCAAATGAAACGTGTGGATTTACGAAAAGCTCCCGAAAATAATCTGCCGAATGGCTTAAGGGAGTAAGGCGACGTCAACGTGTGTAACTCCGTACGTTCAAATATCTCATGAAGTTGCAATCCTCTTGAGATCTTGATTAACCATTCAGAGATATCCTCAAACTTATAGCATCATATCTTTTACACGGATGGTTGAGTTAGAGGAAAATTTGAGCACCTATGACTCGATCGTTTCATATCCTTCTCCTTCCTCCATCCGCCATATACAACCTGCCGAAACCAACTTCTGGGTGAGCATTAGGACTTGGATCCAGTCTCGGATTAAATCCAATTTCTTGGGCGAGTATGTACTTACTTTGTAATGGACTAAGAAGGTGAAGGTACACATTGTCAATTCCACTCGACATGAAATATGTGAAAAATTAAATTCTCGAAAAAAAGAAGAGTTAAATCGATAAAAGTTTCATGTATGATAAAAAGCCCAGTACAGTACAGGGCTCTATCCATAAATCGATACGCAGTCTTCACCACCCCCACTTTCATAAATAAAAGCTACAATCGTTAAAATAAATTTTACGGGTTTTTAGCTCGAGACGAATGGATTCGTGTTAGAAACTCGTTAAATTCTCTCGTTTAGAGAGCTTACATGGCTGCCATATCGCGCGCGTTTCAAAAATAAGCATACGCATCCCAGGCGTTATCTATGAAACAAGTCCTTACATGGATACGAAGCAAAGACTCCGTATACCATATTAACCAGCCAGGACAACGCGCCAGTTGACTTTCATTCTCTACTAAAACGAGTCCATTTTGTAGAACGCGCCATGTAAAATGATTTAAAGACGAAAATTAATGCTTCTTTAAAGGATGAAATGTGGTGATTCTAGTTTCCGAAATTGCGTTTTCCATAAAATTGGATAATTGTGAATATTTCGTGCTGTGTAGATTTACTTTATTGAGGCGAAGCTATTTTCTAGTTTCGTGGGTATTTACGATTTTAGGGTTATATTTCAAATGTAGAAGATGAATATGATCTGATAGTCCGAATGTAATTGTTCCGCACGGATGTGGGAACTTTCAAAAATGTTACCCTATTTCATGTCCATTGGTTCATTGGAAAATTTATGATTTTTATAAAAGTTTGATTTCCTACTAGCGAAGAAGTGGCAAAATTTTAATAGATATTGACTCCCTCGAGCATCATCGAAATATCGGAGTACTCTACATTTGCTATAGTTACTTCCATGGTAAATGCAACAAGGAACTGAAATCCCTAATACCACCTCTATTTAATGCCCCCCGAAATACTCGCCAAGCTGCACTCTATGAAGCTCTTGCTGTGGAGAACAGTGGAGTTTAGGCAGTCCTTCATTCCGCGGACGACAGTGTTGTGGAATTCAATACCAGGCAACATCTTTCCAACGGAATGCAACCTCAAGCAATTTAAGAACTACGTTCACCGCTACTTCAAACTCTTCCCTCGTGTGTTTCCCTGCTAATTTCCCCATATCGACTTGTTTCCCTTACCCATGTCGACTTAACTGTGCATCGGGCATTAAAGGGTGACCCACTACGTTTATTTCGATAGCCGTAAAAAAAATTTTAGCTTCTTTATACCATTACTATGAAAATAATGTGTATGAATATATATTTCAATTTTGAGATCAATGGATTCAAAAGGTATATTCGAAAAAAAATGTCTGAAGTTTGATAATTTCAGAGAGCTTGGACATTCTTACCTCATACCTATGTTCGAAGGGAAGGAGAATCGGTTCTAATTGAAAGAAATTCTAACAATATTCTATGTTTCCAGCTTGCCTTCAATTTTATGTATCTTCTGTAATTGCATGAACCAATTTTTTCTCATCATTATATTCGCATTTCAGAAAAATTTTCAAGTCAATAGTTGATGCGCTACAGCAAATTTTATTGAAATGAAAAATCCATGAATCCGTTCTCGACACTGAGCTGACTAATGGCCCCTCCAGACCATCGCACAGTTGCGTGAGGTTAAGCGAGACACAAGAGTATGGAGGCGTTAGCTCCAGGGCGTTGATTATCTTCGGCATAAGACCCGTCACGGAGTCCGGCCCGAAATAGTCAATAATTTTCTCGCATTCTTTTCCGACCTCAGACGCCTTGGAGGAGGGGAGGGGAGACCGAGGAGGCTCAAATATAAGAAGATACATAGGCATTGCTTATAAGTCGCTGTAAAATCTAAGGGGCCGTTTCAAAGCTATCCTCCCACCCTGCCTCCGCGTTGCACGCCTCTGCACATGTGTGAAATAAGTTAGCAATTTCATACTTTATGTGCATCTATTTTTGTACTCTGATGAAATCTGAGAGTATTATACCATTGACACATAGCGCAGCTAAATTATAATTAAGGCCTAAATTATCATTAAACGGCTGTGTGTCATACGCTAATTTAGCTAAATTACAAAAATAGTGATCATTTAGCAGCTAAATCATCTCGTCATGCTCTCAGCTAAATCATCTCATTTAGCTAAATCCTCTCATTTTTCTCATAATTTAGGCTTTAACGATGAAAAATGTAGTACTAGAGTTGGAGCTTTCATAAAAGCTTCGTCGTGCAAGAGAGAAGAAAAGTCATTTTCTGACAGCTCTGAATTATACAAAATCTTGGAATCGTGATTTAAACGCCTAGCCAGGAAAACTGACTCGCTAACAATTCTAAAATAGGACAAAGGATCGTTTTTCTTCGTTTGTCGCCTTCCTTGCAAAATTTGATTGCCTATTGGCTATGCAATTCAACTTTTTAAAATTATGACAGATGAGTGAGTGGCTCTTCTTAATTAGCAAGGTGCTGTGTGTCACCAATCTACTAACGATGAAGACGAGCTAAATTACGAATTAGCCAAATTATAATTAGGACCGCTATGTGTCAATGGTATTAGTTTATGAAGCAAATATAAAATAATTTTGTATGGAAGAGGGTAGAAGTTTTAAAGGTTTTCGACCAGTTAATATTTCGTATATTTAGAGCATTTTATTTAAATGCATTTCGCAAATTTTCAAGTTTCTTCCTTAAAATTTCACTCAAAAATTCTCAGTTTATGTGTTTTTTTCAATGCACATGAAACACCTTGTGCACGTTAGACCGGAGGGGTCGGTTTATAACAATTATGGATCAAGTTATTATTATTTTCCTATGTACATCAAATAGACGTATCCACATGCAAAATTTAAACTTTGTATCTTTCACCAGAGCCCTTAACAAATCATTCAAAATATTCGACATTTTTGCTTACACCTCCCAACTTAAAATTTCTACCAATATTAACTATTATGTAGTTCTACAATCTGACAAATTTTCGATTTGATATCTGTACTCTTTTTTGAGATATAAGGATTTGTAATTTTGAAAAGTGCGCCATTTTTAAAATGCTCCCCATTTCCCCCCACTACTATTATTTCATTATGTTATATATTTTTTGTATTTTCTTAGTATGGCCTAATATACGTGTCAAGTTTCAATTACATAGCTTAAGAGATAGTTGAGATATTCATTTTTAAGTGTTTTTCTTTGCACCCCCCTGACCCTCCCCCTTCCAATAATTAGCCACTCTCTAAGCTGATTCCGACGGAGCTGTATGCCACCTTGATGGTCCTAAAATATGAATTTTTTATGATAAATAATTTCGAAGATATAATCATTTGAAAAAACAATTCGGCCGACAAGTTGTTGTTAGCCGCCCTTTTCGGACGCCAGTGGGTACAAAAATTTAATTATTTTTAAAGTTTGTCCCACAACCTTCTCTATAGCTGTACTGATTTTCAACTTTCTATCTGCATTGGTGGTGGAGATATTAGCAAGTGTAGCTTTCGACTTTTTCCCTCCCCCCGCCTCCCCCTTCCACCTAACACCCTCCGAAATTTAGAAAATAAAGCTCACTTACTCAATCAACAATTCACCCAAAAACGAGCATTCTACCTTTACCGGTCTCGGAGATATGAGCCCATATGTACGGCGTACGGCGGGACGGATTTTTTTTGTTTTGCATTTTTAGGCAAATTTAGTCATGAAACGCGAAAAAAAAAAATTTCAGGGTAGCAAATTTTCTTTTTTTCTTGTGTCGATCACAATACTTTATTATTAGAATAATTAAGTAATATTGATGGGAATACTATTAGTTATTTTATCTATACATATAAATATAATTGTAGTGTCTGTCTGTTATTTGTTTATAAATGGCTATAAATAAGTTTTTTGCTTTATTATAGCAATAACTAAGCAGAAACAAACGTTTTTAAAAATTGTCTCTGTCTGTCTTTCCGGTTTTCACGCAAAAACGGCTAAGGCGATTATAATGAAACTTTCACAGTTTGTTAGATGTGCACCGAGATGTAATCTGCGTTTGGTCTTATTTCAATACCCCCACGCCTTCCACCCCCTCCCATACAAAATGCCTAATTTAAACAAATTTATTCTAATCAAATTTTTTTCAAAACCATTGTAGCAAATCATTTGAAATTTAGAACATATTATTTTTATCAGAAATGTGATCTACGGTATACAAATTATTTTTAATCCCCTTACTCCTTCCACCACCTCCCATACAAACTGCACTTTTCATGAAAGGCTATTCACCAATTTTCTCAGTACGTGTAACTTTTATCGAGCTTGAATGTTGTACTTTATCCTTAATTTGCATTATTATTAATATCGGGAAAAAATTAACCGAGCAGCTTCACTCCTTCTACCCCCTCCCATACAATATGACACAATTCCATGACTTTACAAAAATTCGATTTTCTTGAAAAGCGTAAATCGTGCAGATCTGAAATTTAAAGTATATCAATTGCGTAATGGTTATAGTTGTTTCTCAAAAATTGACTTAAGACCACGTACTCCTTCCACCACCTCCCACACAAACTGCACTTTTTCATGAAATGCTATACATTAATTTTCTCAGTAAGTGTAACTTTCATCGAGCTTAAATGTTGTACTTAATCCTTAATTTGCATTATTATTAATATCGGGAAAAAATCAACCGATTAGCTTCATTCCTTCTACCACCTCCCATACAATGTGACACAATTCCACGACTTTACTTAAGTTCGGTTTTCTTGAAAACTGTAAATGTTACTGATCTGAAATTTAAAATATGTCAATTGTAAATTAATTATAGTTGCTTCACGAAAAGTCACTTAAAACCCCCTACTCCTTCCACCACCTCCCATACAAACTGCACTTTTTCATGAAATATTCTAAACTAATTTTCTCAGTACATATAACTTTCATTGAGCTCAAATTTTGTACTCTATCCTAAATTAGCATTATTAATATTGGGAAAAAATTAACCGAGTAGCTTCACTCCTTCTACCCCCTCCCGTACAATATGACACAATTCCACGACTTTACAAAAATTCGATTTTCTTGAAAAGCGTGAATGATACAGACCTGAAATTTAAAATATATCAATTGCATGATGATTATAGTTGTTTCTCAAAATATCACCTTTCCTTCTACCACCTCCCATACAAATTGCACAATTTCATTAAATTCAATGCACTAAATTTCTCAGTACTTACTCAATTTTTGAAGCTTAAATTTGGTATAAAACAGTTTTATAGCTTCTCTAGTATGATGTGAAACAAATTAGTTCAATGCAGCCACTTCCCATACAAAATTTCATAATATCACAAAAATTTCGATTTCATCTATGGTATCGTATGATTGGGCTCTACGCAAGATCGTAGTCCTGTTAGGTTTTCAAGCTTAATGTTATTTTATTTGGTTTTTTTTTTAATTAACACAAGCTATAATTATTTACATGTCCTAAATGCTCTTCAATACGTACATATATGATCTCAAATCACGGGACTGATTTGATCACGAGCCTGTTCCATTCAAATGCGAGTATCATGGTTTCAGTCTTAATATTTTATGGTTCTGACTCCAACAAAATACAAAACATTGTGTTCAAAGAGCCATTAAAGTAAGTGGATTATATATCTCATATAATATATTACTAACTACATTCTCAAAAATTACTTATTATTGCGATTTTTATGCGGACGAAGTCGCGGGCGTTTGCTAGTCGTAAATATGTTTCATGAACTGCAATAAATTCAATTATAAAAGACTGTTTTTTTTACTTAAGGGATCCAAAACAAATTATTTATTTTACACCCGAATCAATTGTTTATATTTATCTATTATTACTTACTTAAATATTTGCACTATATATTCGGTCGTCTTTTATCGAAAAATTTGACGAGAAAAATAAACTACATGAGTTTTTTGAGTTGCGAAACATATTTTCAAAAGAAAGCAGGAATATGGCAACACCCTCATGTCATTTTCTCGATTTACTGTCCCATACACACCAAATCGCGCAAAAGAAACAGAAACTGAGTAATCGCCTATGACTAAAAGTGATGGAGCTGTGGAATAGGTGTAGATTGTGCACATATTGGTGAGCTCAGTTCGAGAAGTTCTTTCCAGTTTGTTAACTGTTTTACGTATAATTAAACTGTGGTCTGGAGGGCGCTTAAATAACATGCGGTCAATTTGCCGAGGAAATAAAAAACTAAAACATTAACCGTGGAAAGAGTTAAAGTGCCGCAGCTTTAAGAATGAAATGCAGATTTGAAACTGCTACGAGCTGAGCATGAAACAACGCACAAACTTGTGACTTTAAGTTCAGGCAGTTTAAAGATTAACTTCTCTCACTACCACCTCTAACTCCCTCTACCAGCTCCCTAACGCCAATATTGAATATTCTGAAGAAATTTAGAGAGCATAGTTTTTCCAATTTATCTTTGTGCTTCTTGTTAAGATTATTTATTAAGACCACCATTTGAAAAAAATATTCTATGTTCAAGAATATACAATAACTTTATTAAAATTTAAAAATAACGTCTCCCCGACGGGGAATTGAACCCCGGTCTCCCGCGTGACAGGCGGGGATACTCACCACTATACTATCGAGGACTTGTTAAAAGTTTAGCAAAAGCTGCAAATCATCGTGTATTTTCATGATTTAAATTTAATTTTGATACAATATCGTTATCAGAAGCACTACTAATCTGAAGCTGTTATGTTTTATTTTAGACTTTTTTTTATAAATAGATGAAAAGCTATACTAGCTTTACAAGTCGGAAATGAAATTTGGCAAACTCCAATATTGATTGAGGAAATTTTCTAATTTGTATTTTCAGGAATCACATGAGCGAAACGTATTGTCTTGTCTGAAGTGAAGAGTTTGATCTAATTACTTTATTATTCTAATAATAAAGTATTGTGATCGACACAAGAAAAAAAAGAACTTTGCTACCCTGAAATTTTTTTTTTTCGCGTTTCATGACTAAATTAGCCTAAAAATGCAAAAAAAAACATAACAGGAGTACGATTGGGCATAAAGCCCAATCGTGCGATACTCTAGATGAAAGAGAAATTTTTGTATCTTAAGAAATTTTGTAGAGGAAGTGGTAGAGGGGGTGACGACATTGAACTAATTTTTTCACATGACGGTAAGGTTGCTATCAAAATGTTTTATACAAAATTTAGGATTTAAAAATTTAATAGGTACTGAGAAAATTAGTGTATTGGATGTAGTGAAGTAGAGCAGTTTGTATGGGAGGTGATAGAAGGAGGGGCGAGTTTTTAATGACTTTTCAGAAATAACTATAAATATCATGCTTTTGACATGTCTTAAATTGCAGATCAGTAGTATTCATACTTTTCATGAAAATCGACTTTTTATAAAGTTGTGAAATTGTGTCATTTTGTATGGGAGGGGGTAGAAGGGGTAAAGCTAATCGCCTAATTTTTTTTTGGTTTTACTAATAATTCTAAATAAATATTTAGTACACAATTTCAGCTCGGTCAATTTTATACGCACTGAGTAAATTGGCTTAGAGCATTTAATGAAAAAGTGCAGTTTGTATGGGAGGTGGTGGAAGGAAGGGGAGGACTCAAATAATTTTTGTACAGTAGATTTATATCATCATTTAAGTAATATATTCCAAATTTCAGATCAATAGCATTTATATTTTTCGAGCAAGTCTGTTTATTATGAAATTGCGAAATTGTGTCATTTTGTATGGGAGGGGGTAGAAGGGGTACAGCTAATCATCTCATTTTTTTTGGTCTTAATATTAATTTTAAATAAATATTTCGTGCATAATTTCAGATCAATAACTATTATACGCACTGAGTAAATTGGTTTAGAGCATTTCATGAAAAAGTGCAGTTTGTATGGGAGGTGGTGGAAGGAGCAGGAAGACACAAATTATTTTTATAGAGTAGATTGGAATCATCATAAAAGTATTATGTTCCAAATTTCAAATCAATGTCATTTGTACTTTTCGAGCAAATCCGTTTATTGTCAGATTGCGAAATTGTGTCATTTTGTATGGGAGGGGGTAGAAGGGGTGGAGCGATTTGGCTCGTTCACGAACTTAACCTTACTTTTTTGCTAAAAACGACGTATACAAAATTTGAACTTTCTAGCTCAACGCGTTCTCAAGCTAGAGAGGACACGGACGGACAGACAGACGGACAGACGGACAGACAGACGGACAGACGGACAGACGGACAGACGGACGGACGGACGGACGGACATCCGGTTTTGAGATTTTTGAGTGATTATATGAACTTCTGTATCATTCATTTTTTTCTCCGAGCCTTATTTCTTGGCGTTACAAACTTTGTGGCAAACTTATAATACTCTCAGATTTCATCTAGAGTATAAAAATCCGCCTGTCTGTACGCCGTCCGCCGTACGCCGACGTGTACGCTCAGCGCACATTAACTCCCAAACCCTTCAAGATAGAAAGTTCATTTTTGGAGGGATTATAGTTAGTTGCGGATCTCAGGCGGATACCCATTTTGGGGGGTGTACAAGTTCAGGGGGAGGCGGGGGGAGCGTTTAAACCGAAAAATACGAATTCAAATATCTCAACCATGATTACAGCTAGGAAACTAAAAATCAACATACATATAGAAGAGTTTGTAGGACAACTTTTAAAAATAATTTAATTTTTTTATCCATTGGGGTGCGAAAAGGGGGGCTAAGAACCAATTGTCGGCCGAATTTTTTTTTCAAATGATTATATCTTCGAAACTACTTCCCATAAAAAAATGATATTTTTAGACCATTAAGATGGCATACGCATGTGCTAGAATCAGTTTAGATAGAAGCTAGTTATTGTAAGGGGAAGGGTCAGGGGGGGTGCAAAGAAAAACACTTAAAAATTAATATCTCGACTATCTCTTAAGCTATGTAATTGAAACTTAAAACGTGTACTAAGCTTTACTAGCAAAATATAAAAAAATATAACATTTTGAAAAAATAGTAGTGGGGGGAAATGGGGAGCTTTTCAAAAATGGCGCACTTTTCAAAATTACAAATCCTTATATCTCAAAAAATAGTATAGATATCAAATCGAAAATTGGTCAGATTGTGGAACTATATAATGGTTAATTTTGATATTAAGTTGGGAGGTGTAAGGGGAGGGAGGTGATAAGCCAAAATGTCGAAAACTTTGAGTGATTTTTTTAAGGCTCTGGTGGAAGATACAAAGTTGAAGTTTTGCATGTGAATACCTTTATTTAATTTTCATACAAAAATAATAATAACTTGATCCATAATTGTTATAAACCGACCCCCCCCCGATCTAACGTGCACAAGGTGTTTCATGTGCATTGAAAAAAAACACATAAACTGAAAATTTTTGAGTGAAACTTTAAGGTAAAAACTTGAAAATTTGCGAAATGCATTTAAAAAAAATCTGTAAATATACAAAATAATAACTGGTCGAAAATCTTTAAAACTTCTACCCCCTCCCATACAAAATTATTTTTTCGACCATTTTTAAGAAATCAATTATCACTTAAATATTAAAAGTTATCAATTTGAAATTTTGCGTAAAAACTTACAAAAATAATTGAAATGAAATTAGCTAAAAGTTCTGAAATCGCGCTTGCCCTTCTACCCCCTCCCATACAAAAGTATGATTTCGACCAATTTCATTAAATCAACTAATAACCAACAAATTGATAGCTATGAACTTGAAATTTTGTGTGAGCGCCTAACAACAGAAAAGAAAGAAAATTGCATCAGAAGTTTTACGATTCCCTTACCTCCTCTATCCCTCCCATACAAAATTATTTTTTCGAGCATTTTTAAGAAATCAGTTATCAGCTAACTCTTAAAGGCTATCAATTTCAAATTTGCAGAAAAACTTATAAAAATAATTCAAATGAAGTTGCTTTAAAAGTTTTGAAATCACGCTTGCCCTTCTACCCCCTCCCATACAAAACTATGATTTCGACCAATTTCATTAAATCAACTAATAAACAACAAACTAAAAGCTACGAACTTGAAATTTTATACAAGCACCTTACAAGAGAACCGATATAAAACTACATATCAAATTTTACAATTCCCCTACCTTCTCTACCCCCTCCCATACAAATGTTCGGTTTCGTGAATGTAAAATACATCGAATTTTATGAAAATTCTATGAAACTTCGTCTATGAAATACATTCTATACAGAGAATATTGGACGTGATTCAAGCAATTAATTTAAAAGCTATAAACATCCACCCACACTTACTGTTACCCCTCCTCCTCCCCTCATAAGAACCCAAACTTGCAGAAACGAATGAAATATTGTTGAATTGACAACAGCCCTGCCCAAGAACTCCCTTTCACTTAGCCTTCTCTAACCACTCTAACCTGCATATTGACTTTCCACTCATCCGCAACTTGTCCCAAGAATAATAAAGTTTCGCCCGACTTGTTGGCAGTTTATTTTTCTTAAATCTTAAATTCGTGAACGGACCACATCTTCCTACTCCTTCTTCAACCTTCCATACAGATTTCACGAAATTTCGAGATAAAAAAAAAGAAGGATTTTTTTTTCGAATCTGTTGTAGCCATCATCCTGGAAATTTTGTTAAAGTAAACTGATGTGAATGGTTACTTCAGTTTACAGAAATGGAAAAAAAATCGTAAATAGAGCATTGTGCGCAGAGCTAACAACCCTTTCCGCAATAAGTAATTTTAAGGAGGTCAAGGCTCTATTTGGACTTTAGTGTCATTGTAGAAACTAATGTGAATACTATAATTTTAATATTACTATCCCCTCCGAGACAAATTCACAACATTGAAAGAACCCATTCTGAAAATATGTTATCTCAAATTCATCCGAACATGGTATGCAAATGTTTCGTGCTTGCAGCTTTCATAATTTTCAAGAAAATTTCCTTGCTTCAGTTTGAAATCCGATAGCTTTCATATGTTCGAAAAGGAAATACTTTCCTTAAAATTATAATATGGAAATTTAAATGGAAGGGGGAGTTCGGCTAAGTTAATAATTTTTTAAATATTTATTGTAATCATTAAAAGAAAAAGTTTGACAAAATTCTCAAGTTTATAGTTTTACTTTATTATTTTAATAATAAAGTATTGTGATCGACTTGGAAAAAAAAAAATTTGCTACTCTGAAATTTTGTTTTTTCGAGTTTCATGACTAAATTAGCTTAAAAATGCAAAAAAAAACCGTCTGTCTGTACGCCGTACGCCGGTGTGTACGCTCAGCGCTCGGGGGTGTACGGGTTCAGGGGGAGGCGGGGGGAGCGCTTAAAACAAAACATAACAGGAGTACGATTGGGCATAAAGCCCAATCGTGCGATACTCTAGATGAAAGAGAAATTTTTGTATCTTAAGAAATTTTGTAGGGGAAGTGGTAGAGGGGGTGACGACATTGAACTAATTTTTTCGCATGACGCTAAGGTTGCTATCAAAATGTTTTATGCAAAATTTATGATTTAAAAATTTAATAGGTACTGAGAAAATTAGTGTATTGGATGTAGTGAAGTAGAGCAGTTTGAATGGGAGGTGATAGAAGGAGGGGCGAGTTTTTAATGACTTTTCAGAAACAACTATAAACATCATGCTTTTGAAATGTTTTAAATTGCAGATGAGTAGCATTCATACTTTTCAGGAAAATCGACTTTTATAAAGTTGTGAAATTGTGTCATTTTGTATGGGAGGGGTAGAAGGAGTAAAGCTAATCGTCTAAAATTTTTTGCTTTTATTAATAATTATAAATAAATAGCTACTACACAATTTCAGCTCAATCAATTTTATACGCACTGAGTAAATTGGTTTAAAGCATTTCATGAAAAAGTGCAGTTTGTATGAGAGGTGGTGGAAGGAGGGGGAGGACACATGTAATTTTTATACAGTAGAATGAAATCATTATACAAGTATTATATTCCAAATTTCATATCAAAAGCATTTATACTTTTCGAGAAAAGCCGTTTATTGATAAATTGCGTAATTGTGTCATTTTATATGGGAGAGGGTAGAAGGGGTAAGGCTATTCATCTAATTTTTTTTGGTCTTATTAATAATTATAAATAAATAATTACTACACAATTTCAGCTTAATCAATTGTATACGCACTGAGTAAATTGGTTTAAAGCATTTCATGAAAAAGTGCAGTTTGTATGGGAGGTGGTGGAAGGAGGAGGAACACACATGCAATTTTTATACAGTAGAATGATATCATTATAAAGGTATTATATTCTTAATTTCATAACAATAGCATGTATACTTTTCGAGAAAAACCGTTTATTGATAAATTGCGTAATTGTGTCATTTTGTATGGGAGGGGGTAGAAGGGGTGGAGCGATTTGGCTCGTTCACGAACTTGACCTTACTTTTTTGTTAAAAACGATGTATACAAAATTTGAATTTTCTAGCTCAACGCGTTCTCAAGCTAGAGAGGACACGGACGGACAGACAGACGGACAGACGGACAGACGGACAGACGGACGGACGGACGGACATCCGGTTTTGAGATTTTTGAGTGATTATATGAACTTCTGTATCATTCATTTTTTTCTCCGAGCCTTATTTCTTGGCGTTACAAACTTTGTGGCAAACTTATAATACTCTCAGATTTCATCTAGAGTATAAAAATACGAATTCAAATATCTCAACCATGGTAACAGCTAAGAAACTAAAACTCAACACACATATATAGGGGTTTGTGGGACATTTTTTAAAAATAATTTAATTTTTTTCATCCATTGGCGTCCGAAAAGGGGGGGCTAAAAACAAATTGTCGGCCGAATTGTTTTTTCAAATGGTTATATCTTCGAAATTACTTATCGTAAAAAATTCATATTTTGAGAACGTCAAGCTGGCATATAGTTTCATCGGAATCAGCTTAAAGAGTGGTTAATTATTGTAAGGGGGAGGGTCAGGGGGTGCAAAGAAAAACACTTAAAAATGAATATCTCAACTATCTCTTATGCTATGTAATTGAAACTTATATTAAGCTATACTAGAAAAATACAAAAAAATATAACATCTTGAAATAATAGTAGTGGGGGGAAATGGGGAGCTTTTCAAAAATGGCAAAAATGGCGCACTTTTCAAAATTACAAATCCTTATATCTCAAAAAAGAGTACAGATATCAAATCAAAAATTTGTCAGATTGTAGAACTACATAATGGTTAATTTTGGTAAAAAATTTTAAGTTGGGGGGTGTAAGAGGAGGAAGGTGATAAGCAAAAATGTCGAAAATTTTGAGTGATTTTTTTAGGGCTCTGGTGAAAGATACAAAGTTTAAATTTTGCAAGTGGATACGTCTATTTGATGTACATAGAAAAATAATAATAACTTGATCCATAATTGCTATAAACCGATCCCCCCGGTCTAACGTGCACAAGGTGTTTCATGTGCATTGAAAAAAACACATAAACTTAAAATTTTTGAGTGCAATTTTAAGGTAGAAACTTGAAAATTTGCGAAATGCATTTAAAAAAAAACCCTAAATATACGAAATATTAACTGGTCGAAAATCTTTAAAACTTCTACCCCCTCCCATACAAAATTATTTTTTCGACCATTTTTAAGAAATCAATTATCACCTAACTATTAAAAGCTATTGTCACCTTGATTATGCTGATGACGTGTGTGTTTGCTTGCACATACCCGTTCGGACTTAGAGTCAAATGTTCGCTCGTTGCATTCTAAATGCAAAGAGGCGGGACTGAAAATAAATGTGCGTAAAACCAAGTACATGCACATGGGTTCGAACGCAAGCACACCGATTGTTCTTAATGGACAGGATGTGGAAGAGGTGCAAGATTTTTGCTATCTCGGAAGCATTGTCAGCATGGACGGCGGAGCCGAAAAGGATGTTGAGGCTCGGCTAAATAAAGCTCGTTAGGCCTTCGGTATCCTTTCCCCTTTCTGGAGGTTAACAGAGATCTCCCTTCGCACGAAGCTGCGAGTTTTTGACGCATGCGTCAAATCCGTGTTGTTATATGGTTGTACTACGTGGAAAGTGACCGTTCGACTTACCAAGAAACTACAGACTTTCGTAAACCAATGTCTCCGGCGCATTTTAGGAATATTCTGGCCAGAAGTAATCGCCAACGACGAACTTTGGAGTACAACTCGCCAGACTAAAATAGGTATTGAGATTCAACGGCGAAAGTGGCAGTGGATCGGTCATACTTTGAGGAAGCCAGAGCGAAACATCGCAAAACAGGCTCTGGATTATAACCCTCAAGGAAGACGTCGGGTTGGTCGACCATGCAACACATGGAAGCGAGCAGTTGAGCAGGAGGCCAGAGGAATAAACAAGTCCTGGCAACAGCTTAAAGCCGATGCTCAGGATCGCGCCTTGTGGAAGAGAGTTGTTTCTGTCCTATGCCCCTATAGGGGGTCTTAACAGGAATTTGAAAATGAATTAAAAGCTATCAATTTGCAATTTTGCATAAAGACTTACAAAAATAATTGAAATGAAATTGCGCTAAAAGTTTTGAAATCACGCTTGCCCTTCTACCCTCTCCCATACAAAAGTATGATTTCGACCAATTTCATTAAATCAACTAATAACCAACAAACTAAAAGTTACGAACTTGAAATTTTATACAAGCACCTTACAAGAGAAGCGAAATAAAACTACATAACAAATTTTACGATTCCCCTACCTTCTCTACCCCCTCCCATACAAATGTTTGGTTTCGTGAATGTAAAATACACCGAATTTTATGAAAATTCTATGCAACTTCGTCTATATTCTATGCAGAGAATATTGGACGTGATTCAAGCAAATGACTAAAAAGCTATTAACATCCACCCACCCTTACTATTATCCCTGCTCCTCCCCTCATAAGAACCCAAACTTTCAGAAACGAATGAAATATTGTTAAATTGACAACAGCCCTGCCCAAAAACTCCCTTTCACTTAGCCTTCCCTAACCACTCTAACCTACAAATTGACTTTCCACTCATCCGCAACTTGTCCCAAGAATAATAAAGTTTCGCCCGACTTGTTGACAGTTTATTTTTAATTTTAATGGAAATCCAGAAAATGTATTTTTCAAAATTATGTATTTATATGGGACGGAGATGAAGTATTGAGCGGATCGAAACAGAATTTTCTAACATTAGTCAATATTTTTCATTATTATACGTTGATCGAAATTTCAAATTGATAGCTTTCACAGTTTTGGTGAGAAATAACTTTATTGAATATTGGTGTAATTTGCATGGGAGGAGAACAAGGAGTGGAGAAATGTGACCCGTTCACGAACTTAAAGTTTCATTTTTGTTAAAAATGACACAAAAAATTTCAGCACAATAGCTCAAACCATTCGAGAGTTATGTTGTGGACAAACGGACGTACGGTCACTCGGAATCGAGGTTTCTTAGCGACAACAATTGCATGTATGTATTTCTGTACTCTTGACGACTCTGTTTGAACAATATTTCTTAGATTTACAAACGGTAAGGCAAACACAATATAGCGGTAGGTTATAGCCTAGTGGGTAGCGTGTTCACAATGCGAACGTCGGGAGTTCAAATCCCGATTGACGTACAATTTCAGCATACTTCTTGCGTGGTTACCTTAATCTGCAAAAATGAAATTTGTAGATAGAACTTTGTGCGACGGGCTAACAACTCTTGCAATAACAAATAAAATGTTAAGGAACCTGAAGGTCAGGAAGCCAAAGCCCGATTGGGGTTTTAGTGCTATTGAAAGAGAAGAAGAAACGCAATATACTCTCAGATTTCTTCTAGAGCATAAAATCAACAATAAGTTGCGAACCCTTGAACATAGAAAGTTCATTTTTCAGTAGATTATAAATAGGGACTGGTCCCAGCTTTCTCCAATTTCAAGTGGTAAAGTGGTCAAGGAGAATGCGGGGGAGTGGTAGAGCCTAGTAGTACAAATTCAAATATGTCAACTGTGACTCCAGCTAGAAGGAGTTTTTTTTCTCAAATGATTATATCTTTGGAATTACTTAGCGCAAAAAGATTATTAATTAGAGCCATTTAGATGGCATACGAGTAAAACGCCACCATAATCCATTTTCAACGCGCGGGAAGGAGGTGCAAAGAAAAACTCCTATAAACTTATATCTCGACTAATACTAGAGATGCGAAGTTTAACAGATATTTAGTTGAAATTTCGTTAGATTGTAAATCTACATGTAATTTTCATATTCATAAATTTTTGAGTTGAAAAGTGCTAGAGAAGGGAAGTTGTAAAACAAAGTTTAATATGATATGTAGTAAATTAAAAGCTGTTTAGATGTTGTAAAAAAACACACACACACAAAAAAATGCATGAAAGTTTGAAGTATCTACTGGTCTAATAACCTTGCTACCTCTACCCCTCTCGTAATTGAGACCAATTTTAATAAACTCACCACAAAATTTAAGACTTCTCGAATACTTCAACCCCCTACAAATGTATGATTCCATGAATATAAATTACATGCAGGTCCTTGGAAATTACTTCATCTATGAAATCAATATTCAGAACTAAGTATTTCGAAAATGATTCAAGAGGTCAATTAAAACTTAACCGGACTATGATTGTGCGTAATGCCCAATCATACGATACTCAAGATGAAAGAGAAATTTTTGTCATTTCAAGCAATTTTGTATGGGGAATGGTAGAGGAGGTGATGGCTTTGAACTGATTTTTAAACATCCTGCTGGAGCTGCTATCAAAATGTTTTATACAAAATTTAAGCTTTCGAAATTTAATAGGGATCCTCTATTTTTTCGGCCTTACTAATAATCTATATAAATATAATTGTAGTGTATGTCTGTTATTTGCTTAGAAATGGCTATAAGTTACTTTTTTGCTTTATTTGCAATGACTAAGCAGAAACACGCGTTTTTAAAATTCTTCTCTGTGTGTCTGTCTGTCCGGCTATCACGCAAAAATGGCTGAACCGATTATAAAGAAACTTTCACAGTTTATTATTATTAATCTGCTTTTGATTTTATATCACTCCCCTCACGCCTCCCATACAAAGTGACTCATTTTCAAAAATATGTATTAATCAAATTTTCTTGGAAACTATAAAAGTTATTGAATTGAAATTTAGAATATATTATTTCCATTACAAATGCAATCTTTTGGAAGACAAGGTTCTTAAATTTCTCCACTCCTTCCACCACCTCCCATACAAACTGCACTTTTTCATGAAATACTTTACACCAATTTTCTCAGTACGTGTAACTTTCATCGAGCTAAAATGTTTTACTAAATCTTTAATTAGCATTATTATTATTATCGGGAAAAAATTAGCCGATTAGCTTCACTCCTTTTACCCCCTCCCATACAATGTGACACAATTCCACAACTTTTCAAAAATTCGATTTTCCTCAAAAGTGTGAACGTTACTGATCTAATATTTAAAATATATCAATTTAATTATGATTATAGTTGTTTGTCGAAAAATCACTAAAAACCCCCTACTCCTTCTACCACCTCCCATACAAATTGCTCAATTTCATTAAATCCAATGCAATAAGTTCCTCAGTACCTATTCAATTTTTCAAGCTTAAATTTGGTACAAAACATTTTTATAGCTACTCTTGCATGATGTGAAATAAATTAGTTCAGTACTGTCACCCTTTCTACCACTCCCCATACAAAATTTCTTAAGATCCCAAAAATTTCGATTTCATCTATAGTATCGTATGATTGGATTTTACGCACAATCGCCGTCCTTTTATGGTTTTAAGTTTAACGTTATTTTATTTGATTTTTTTTTTAATTAACACAAGCTGCAACTATTCACATGTCCTTAATGCTCTTCCACACTTATATGATCTCAAATCACGGGATTGATTTGATCACGAGCCTGTCCTATAAAATGCGAGTATCATGGTTTCATTTCTAATAATTTATGGTTGTGATTCCAACAAAATACAAACCATTGTGTTTAAAGAGTTATTAAACTAAACAGATTATATGTCTCACATAATGTACATATTACTAACTACATTCTCAAAAATTGCTTTATACGTACTAGGTGAATTGGCATATATTTCATGAAAAATGCAGCTTGTATGGAAGGTGGTGAAAGCAGCGGGGGTTTCAAATTTTTATACCTTACATTGAAATTATCACAAAAAACGTAAGAATTAGAATTCATGTTATACTCTAGATGAAATGGGAAAGAGTTTAATGTACCGGAAAATATTTCATCTCAAATTCTTTAGAATATTGAATAGTAGCTTTTGTATGGGAGGTGGTAGAAGCAGATGGTGAGGCTTGTAGTTTTTGTATATGACACCGAACGTGGCATGCAAAATGTTTCGTGCTGAATTTAAAGTTTGAAGTTTTCATTTTTTTCAGAGAAATTGGCCATAGTTTTCCGGAAATTGGGGCATTTGTATACGAGGTGGCAGAGGATGTGTAGGGTCTTAGATGATTTTGAAACTGCTTATCTACACCCTTATCACTATGCCTTGTTTCAATTTCAAAGTCGATAGGTCTCATATGTTCGAAGGAGCAATGCTTTTCATGAATTTATAATATAAATATTTGTATGGAGGGGTTAAAAGCAGTGAAGCGAAGGTGATAATTTTTTAACATTTATTTCAATTATGAAGGGATAAATTTTGGCAAAATTTTGAGTTTATACTTTTCCTAGTTTTTATGTAAATCGATATTATGCATTTAACAAAATTATGCATTTGTATTGGAGGGGTCTACCCAATATTTCTCGCGACTTCGTCCGCGTAAAAATCGCAATAATAAGCAATTTTTGAGAATGTAGATTGTAATACATAAAGTGGGATATAAATTATGTTTACTTTAACGGGTCTTTGAACACAATGCTTTGTATTTTGTTGGAACTAGAACCATATTTTATTAAGAATGAAACCATGATACTCGTATTTGTGTGGGACAGGCCCGTGCTCACGGGAGTGATTTGATGAGAACATATATGTATATATTGAGGAGGGTTAAGGAAATCTAATTAGTTGTAGCTTGTGTTAATTATAAAAAAAAATTAAATAACATAACATTAAGCTCAAAAACATACCAGGACTATGATTGCCCGTAACGCCCAATCTAACGATACTCTAGGTGAAATAGAGATTTTTGTGATCCTAAGAAATTTTGTATGGGGAGTGGTAGAAGGGGCGACAGCATTGAACTATGTTGCTTCACATCATGCTAGAGTAGCTATAGAAATGTTTGGTACCAAATTTAGATAAGTACTTAGAAAACTTAGAAAATTAGTGAATTGGATTTAGTGGAATTGTGCAGTTTGTATGGGAGGTGGTAGAAAGAGTGGGGGTTCTTAGCGATTTTTTGAGAAACAACTGTAATCATTACGCAATTGGTATATTTTAAATTGCGGATCAGTAACATTCACTATATTCAAGAAAATCGAATTTTTTGGAAAGTTGTGAAATTGTGTTACATTGTACGAGAGGGGGTAGAAGGAGGGAAGCTAATCGGTTTATTTTTTTTTATTTTTTTTTCGATATTAATAATATTGCTAATTATTTACGTACAGAGAAAATTGGTTTAGAGTATTTCATAAAAAGTGCAGATTATATGGGAGGTGGTTGAAGGAGTTAAGGAATTCAAATGATTTGCATATCATGGATCATATTTATGATAAAATTAATATATTAAAATTTTCAATTTGTTAACTCTTATAGTTTTCCAGAAAATTTGATTGATATAAGTTTGGAAATGAGATATTTTATATGGGAGGGGGTATAAGGCATAAGGGTATAGAAATAAAACTAAAAGGAGATTGCATCTCGAAGCATACCTAATAAACTGTGTAAGTTTCATTACAATCGATTCATCTATTTGTGCGTGAAAGAGGGCCGGACAGACAGACGACGTTTTCAAAAACATTTTATGCTTAGTTATTTTTAAAATAAAGCAAAAAACTAACTTATAGCCAGACAGACGCTACAATTATATTTAATTATATTATACACTACCGATCCTCCATGACTTTGCAATACATTACGTGGAATATGCAATCTGCTTAGTTGAATGGCTCTTTGGACACAATGCCGATTGGAATCAGAACCATAAACTATTAAGAATGAGATTTGTATGGGGCACGCTCATGATCAAACTAATCCCGTGATTTGAGATCATATACGTATCGAAAAGCGGGACATGTGAATAGTTGTAGTTTGTGATATTTGAAAAAAAACCCAAATAAAATAACATTAAGCTTAAAAAGAAACCAGCTCTACGATTGTATGTAAAGCGCAATCATACTATACTGTAGATGAAATTTTTGTGATCTTAAGAAATTTTTTATGGGGAGTGGCAGAAGGAGTGACAGCATTGAATTATTTATTTTCCATAATGCTAGAGTAGCTATAAAAATGTTTTCTACCAAATTTAAGCTTCAAAATGCACTAATTTTCTCAGTATCGAGGTATTCAACTGAGAAAATTAATTCATTGGTTTTAGTGCAACTGTGCAGTGACGCAATACGTATACATCGCTTAAAATCGTTGCAAATGATTTAAAAACAAGGAAATTCGATTCCATATGAACTGAATCCGAGAGACGTTGAACACCGATTTCGCTTGTGTGAAATGCTGCTTGCCAGGCATAAAACAAAGGGTTTTTCGCATTTCATAGTCACTGGTGATGAAAAATGAGTCCACTACGATAACCCAAAGAATAGAAAATAATGGGGACCACCTGGCCATGCTTCAACATCGACAGCCAAACCAAATATTCATGGAAATAAAACCGATGCTGTGTAATTGGTGGGATCAGCTTAGTATCGTGTATTATGAGTTACTCAAACCAGGCGAAACCATTACTGGAGCTCTCTACCGAACACAATTAATGAGATTGAGCCGAGTACTAAAGGAAAAACGCGCCCATTACTACTCCAGAAACGACAAAATTATTCTCCTTCATGATAATAATCGTCCGCATATTGCGGCGCCGGTCAAAACCTATTTGGAAACACTTAATTGGGAAGTCCTTTACCACCCGCCCCATTCGGTTATCACTTGTTCTGGTCGATGGCACATGGCCTGTCTAAGCAGCGCTTTACATCATATGAAGCCAGAAAGATGAGAAAAGTAGTGGCTAGTGATGGACAATACTTTGAATAAAAGCTAATGTACCGTTCTTTCACAATACATTCTTAATTTTTGATAGAAATCGACGGAAACTTATGTGTACTCCTAATAACTTATAACCATCTATAAACAAATAACAGACACTATAATTATATTTATATGTGAATATATTAATTTTGTCCTCTCAAAGTTTAATGTTTGTTGTAGGTTTAGTTTGTGGTAGGTTACGTAAAGATCCGCTGAAGGTGTTAGTTGTGGTAAATTATATACGGTCTTAATGCTTTTATTCATAATCCTAGACATTCTTTCCAGGTTAAACATAAAGGTTTGGCTCCAAATTAAAATTCATTTGATAAAATAAACGCATTATACAAAGTTTCTTTTATTGGTATTAGTAGAAAATTGTTACGCCGTAGAACCCTAGTGATGGGTACTATTTTCTTGCGAATATTATTAATGTACAGAGTCCATGTTAATTTCTCATCGATCATAAATTCTAAATAATTGGTTTGTTTTGTTCTAGATAATTCGATTCCATCTATGTTAAGTTTCAGATCAATATCAGCTTTGTTTATTTGGTTGAAAATCATGACGCTGGTCTTAGGTGTATTTAAGGTAAACCTATTACCCAACAGCCATTTGTTAAAGAGCTTGAGGTCAGTGTTGAAAAGATATTCAGATTCTGGATGATTTCTTGCTTTGTAAACCAATAGTGTGCCATCCGCATATACTATATATTTCGCTCTAAGGCATATATGCTGGATGTTATCGATATAAAGTATGTAAAGAGTAGGGCCAAGAATTGAATCCTGTGGAATTCCGATGTCCATGGGCTTAGAATCACTGAATTTGTCCAGGTTTTTATTTTTATTATGTAAGTACATCCAAGGAGATAATTTTTATAACATCGTTAGATTTTCCTTTTATACTTACTTACTTACTTATGATGGCGCTACAGCCCTAATCGGACTTTGGCCTCCTGAATACTTTGCCTCCATCCATCTCGGTTCAGTGACCGCGTCCTCCAGGTACAAAATCTTAGCTGTGATTTGCTGTCTACGTCAATCGAATCCTCCCAGCGCTTCCGTGGTTTTCCGACCGGTCTTTGTCTGTTGACTTTCCATTTTAGTGTGCGTTTGAGAATTCTTCCGTCATCCATCTGCTCCACATGACCCGTAACTTCTTAAATTTTATGAGAGTTAACACTTCTGGATTATCGAAGATGGCCTACAATTCTCTATTGTATCGTATTCTCCAGATTGAGTCTTCCCTCACAGGTCCGAGGATTCTTCTGAGGACCTCTCTTTCAAAGGTGTTAAGTAGTTTTTTTCGGACTCCTGAGTTTAATTCCATGTTTCGCTGCCATAGCATACTACAGGTCTTATGATCGTTTTATATAGCTTAAGTTCTGTTTTGCTGTGTATGTTCTTGTTTTTAATTATTGGAAGTACTAAATAATAAGTCTTGTTTGCCATCATTATCCTTCTTTCGATTTCGATGGCTTCGCTTCCATCCTTCGATAGATTCGCCCCTAGCTGTATAAAGTTGTACACATTTTCTAGGGCACAAACTTGCGTTAAATTACAAATTTTTGAATAGATTCACTCATTACAATCGAAAATAAATATCACTTTCGTAAATAATAATCCATTATGATTGTATTTACTTCATAAAAGAAAAGGAATTGAGAAAATTCAAATTTCGGACAAAATTTCCCGCACTATCGCTGTACATGCATTGTACAAACTCTATTAGGAGAGAAGTGTTAGTGCGTATCGAGCATATCTGCTCTAGGCTAGAGTATCTCGATGAAGAAGAAAGAACAAGGTACCGAAAAGAGTTAGGTTAACCGCTTTTCATTTTTATAAGTATGCGTGCAACGTGTCCGTGTAACTTTTTAGTGGTTTCTTTTTCGCTAATATCTTTTATTCGCAGAACTTTTAAGTGATCAAAAATTGATTTGGTACGTTTCACGTACTTATGAACGGTTTGCAATCACATTTGATTATTTATCGTATCCTGGAAAATTGGTGTGCACTTTTTCAGATTGAACAGAAAAACTTGTTATCACCTTGACCAAACTCTATTACCAGGTGTCTTGTTTTTTCTTCACCATAGAGTAATTCTACTCTAGTCTAGGAAGCAGTGCTGCATGCAATCCACCTATAAACTTTAAATGTTTAACGGTTTCGAAGATATAAAATCGTTGAGCTTTAAATAGTGAACATATAAGGCACCCGGACTTTTTCCTTTCTCTTTCCACTGTTGTAGTTAATTATTCATGAAACATGAAAAACATTTCCGGCTAGCAACATTATTTTTCCAAAGTCGAACACATAAAATTTTATTATTAACTAGCGATCGCCCGCGACTTTGTCCGCGTAAGAATCGCAAAATAAGCAATTTTCGAGAATGTAGTTAGTAATACGGGATATAATTTGATTAGTTTAATGGTTCTTCGAAGATAATGCTTTGTATTTTGTTGGAATCAGAACCATAAATTATTTAGAATGAAACGACAATACTCGCATTTGTATGGAACAGGCTCGTGATCAAATCAATCCCCTGATCTAAGATCATATACGTATTGAAAAGCATCAAGGACATGTGAATAGCTGTGGCTTGTGTTAATTAAAAAAAAGCCCAAATAAAAGAATGTTAAACAACATAATAGGACTTCGATGAAATCGAAATTTTTGTGATGTTAAGAAGTTTTGTGTGGGGAGTGGTAGAAAGGGTGACAGCACTGAACTAATTTGTTTTACATCATACTAGAGTAGCTATAGAAATGTTTTGTTTGTACCAAATTTAAGCTTCAAAAATTGAATTGGCACTGAGAAATTTAGTGCATTTAATGAAATTGTGAGGGGGTAGAAGGAATGGGCGTTTCTAGTGTTTTTCGAGAAACAACTATAATCCCCATTCAATTGATATATTTTAAATTTCAGATCAGTAACATTCACGTTTTTCAAGAAAATCGAATTTTTGAAAAGTTTTGTAATTGTGCCACATTTTATGGGAGGGGGTAAAAGGAGTGAAGTTAACCAGTTAATTTTTCCCGATATTAATAATGCTAATTAAGGATTCAGTACAAAATTTTAGTGCGACGAAAGTTATACGTACTAAAAAAATTGGTGTGTATAGTGTTTCATGAAAAAGCGTAGTTTGTATGAGAGGTGGCGCAAGGAATGGAGGGATTCAAATAATTTGTATGCTAAAAGATTGCATAGCCATTTTGTATGGGAGGTGGTAGAAGGCGTGGGGTTATCGAAATAAGACCGAGCGCAGATTACATCTTGAGTCACATCTAATAATCTGTGAAAGTTTCATTACAAGTGGTTCAGCCGTTTTTGCGTGAAAGCTGGAAAGACAGACAAACAGACAGACAGAGAAAACTTTTAAAAACGTATGCTTAGTTATTGTCCAAATAAAGAAAAACACTAAATGGTAGCCATTTATAAACAAATAACAGACATACACTACAATTATATTTACATATATGCAGATACCGATGCGAAAGACTTAACAAATTCTAATGGAGAGTATTATCCGAAATACAGCTATCCGGTAGCTGCCAAAACCATGTTTCTATATCCCACCTGCACTAATACACTACTACACTAGTACATTTCCTTCCTGCTTAAAGACATCATTGATCACTCCAGTGTTCAAAAGTGGTTCTAATTCAGACCCCAACAATTATAGGCCGATCGCTCTGACAAACTCTATCAGCAAAATCTTGAGGCATTTGCATGGAAGGTGGTAGAGGAAGTGGAGTGCTTAAGATGATTTTGAAACTGCTTATCATTATCCTTATCACCACGCTTTGATTTAATTTCAAATTCGATAGTTCTAATATATTCGAAGGAGAAATGCTTTTCTTGAATTTATAATACAGATATTTGTATGGGAGGAGGTAGAAGGAGTGAAGACGAGCTGATAATTTTTTTTAGCATTTATTGCAATTATTAAAAAACAAATTCTGGCAAAATTTTAAGCTTATACTTTTTCTAGTTTTAATGGAAATCGATATAATGCACTTAACAAAAATTATACATTTGTATGGGAGGGGGTAGAAGGAGTGTACGGATCAAAACAAATTTCTTACTCGTTATTGATATTTCTATTTTTATACCTTATGAAAAATATCAAGTTGATAGCCTCAACAGTTTCGAAGAAAAATAATTTAATTTAAATTTAAAAATTTCGTGAAATTCGTATATAATTTTTTCAAGGCTGATTGAAATTATAATAAAATTGATTCTGGCAAAAATTCGTTTTTATAAATTTGCTAGTTTCAATGAAAATCGAAAAACTGCATTTTTCAAAACTATGCATTTGTATGGGAGAGGGTAGAAGGAGTGACGATATCGGATCAATATTCAATCATATAAATGACATCTATACCATAATACTTTAAGCCAAATTTGAAATCGATAGCTTGAATAGTTTCAGAGAAAAATCAATTTCTGAAAATTTAGGAATTTCGTGAAATTTGTATGGGAGAGGGTAGAAGGAGTGGGGGGATGTAGCCCGTTCACGAACTTAAACTTACTTTTTTGCTAAAAATAACACACAACAAATTTCAGCACGATAGCTTAAAGTGTTCGAGAGTTATGCTGTAGACAGACGGACAGACGGACAGACAGACAGACGGACAGACAGCAACTCGGAATCGAAGTTTTTGAGTGACAACAAATATTTATGTACCCTTGGCGGCTCTGTGCGAGCATTATTTCTTAGCGTTACAAACGGTAAGGCAAACACAATATACTCTCAGATTTCATCAAGAGTATAAAAATGATCTTCTAGGACGTACATACTTACATAACAAACATGGACAAATTCAGTGATCCTAAGCCCATTAAAATTGGAATTCCACAGGGTTCAATTCTTGGACCTCCTCTTTAGCTACTCTACATCCATAACATCCAGTACATAAGTCTAAGTGCGAAATATATAGTTTATGCGGATGACACACTATTGCTCTATATAGCAAGAAATTAGCCAGAATTAGAATACCTTATCAACAACGACCTCAAGCTCTTTAAGAAATGGCTGTTGGGCAATAGGTTAACCCGCATCGAAGACCAATTTCATGATATTTAACCAATTAAACAAAGATGATATTGATCTAAAACTCAACATAGATGGAATTGAATTATCTAGAATAAAGCAAACAAAGTATTTAGGATTAACGATCGATGAAAAACTAACATGGACTCCTCACATTAATAACGTTCGCAAGAAAATTTCACCCATAACTGGAGTCCTACGGCGTAACAATTTTCTACCAACACCAATAAAAGAAATTTTGTATAGCTCAATTATTTTATCAAATATAACATCTGGAATTGTAATATGTACCTAAACATCTATGCATAACATGGAAAGAATATCGAGGATTATGAACAAAAGCATTAAGGCCGTGTACAATTTACTACATCTGACACGTTCAGCAGATCTTTACGTAACCTAAAACAAGCTAAACCTGCAGCAAACATTACACCTGGAGAGGACAAAATTAATATACAATATAATAAATCAAGGACTAAAATCTTCAATAGTCATAACATACAACGCAAATATTCACAATTTCAATACACGGAGTGCAACTTCGATAAGAAATCGAAATTGTAGGACGAATCGTCTAAGGAAGGATCCCATACACGAAGCAATACGATATTACAACTCCTTGCCAATATATATTCGACAGGCGAAGAACATCAAGTGTCTCAAGATTGCAGCAAAGAAGTTCACACAGCAATCGTAAATATACTAAGTTGACTATGTATCGCCCGGTATTGCTTATATACGATTCCATGATATTACGAAAATTTTCCTAATACCAGCTCGTAGCTGTCTGGGAAACTATCCTTATAATGTGGACAAATCCATTAAGACTACTTATTAGGTAATGTGATGGTAATGAACACCCGTAACACGGACTCGGGTGAACTTTATCGTCCATTGCAAGTAACCCACCCAACCCTTTTTTTTATACATATATATTTCTTTTTTTTTAATTTTAATTTTTTTTTATAACCTATCTTGAAAAAATTTTTTTATTTTTTATTATTTTCTATTGTATTATAGTACTGTTTTACTTTATTCTTAATGTATTTTCATTCCAAGTCGATTATTGGATCATTCCAGCATGGCTTTGTCAAAGGCAGATCCACTGTAACTAATCTTATGGAATTTTCGAACTTCTGTCTTTCTGCTATCGAAAACGGGAAGCAGGTCGATTGCATATACACTGACTTCAATAAAGCCTTTGACAAAATTAACCATAATATTCTTGTGCATAAGCTCCGCCTGCTTGGTTTTCCTGATATTTTCGTCCTTTGGATTAAGTCGTATCTTAGTGATCGCATTCAGAAAGTACACTTTCGTGGAGCCTTATCTTTTGAAATATTTAATACTTTAGGCGTTCCGCAAGGTAGTCATCTGGGCCCACTTCTATTCCTTCTCTTTATTAATGACGTGAGTTCGTTTATCTTAACTCGAACATTCTTCTCTAGGCCGATGATGCGAAAATTTTTAAGATTATCTCCAGCAGCAATGATTGTCTATTATTGCAAAGTGATATCTCGCGTTTTCATGACTGGTGCTTACTTAACAATTTACATCTCAACATTAATAAGTGCACTGCTGTTTCGTATTCTAAGAAGAGAATATCAATGAATTTTGACTATGTTGTAGATGGATGCTCTTTACTTCGTTCTGACAAAGTACGTGATTTGGGCGTACTATTCAACTGTAATTTTACCTTTGATGATCACGTGAATCACTTTGCTGGTAAAGCGAACGCTATCCTCGGTTTTGTTAGGAGACAATCGAAAGAATTCAATGATTTCTTTACAACGAAAATGTTGTATTGTGCATTTGTCCGATCTATCCTAGAATATGCTAGTCCTATCTTGTCACCATTTTATTCCATTCACATAGATAGGATCGAAGCAGTTCAGCGTCGGTTCGTAAGGTTTGTCCTTCAGGGCCTTCCCTGGTCCGATCCACTCAGGTTACCGCCATACGTTGGTCGTCTAAATCTGCTGTCTATGGGTTCTCTTGAGAAAAGGCGGATACATGCCAGAGTTGTTTTTGGTTTTAAAGTAATTTCAGGTATAATTTTTGTGTAATTTTGTTTAATTATTCTAATTTTGTTTAATTACTTTTATTCTTTTTTATTGTTTCCAACTGTGCATAACTGTGGATAAATGTAGTAATCAATTTTTGATGAATAAATTAAATTATTATTATATTGTTTTAAGTAAGGATTAGTTTTTCTAATTACGGAATGAATTTAAATTATACTTTTATATCTAAAATGTTATTGAATTTATTAAATAAATTATTATTATTAGGCATAGATAAAGAAAACGCATCGGTTTGAAGAGAAATTGTAAGCCACTGTAGCTTCGTAAACTGTTATACGTATCTAACGTCAGAAAAACTGTTCTCATCAGTTTTCTAGGTTATGTGTGGTAAATGACATAACAAGCAGAGGTGACGTTTCTGACTTTGGGTCGTCGTTGATATTCGCGGATTTTTTGCAAACTTTGGTGTTCGTTTCGCGGCCGATTATCTTTTGATGTAATTTGCGACACTCGTCGAGTTTATTTTCGTTCGTTCCATTGCGGGATTTGTAGTGTGCGGTTTGTGCGAAGTTACGTTCGATCTGCGAACAAGTCTCCCCGTTATTTCTATTCTGCGAAATTTTCTTTTGATTCGACTGCCCGAAAATGTTCCGATCAGCGCTAACGGAAATTCCGGTGCTCCTGCGGAATGTGAACAAAGTAAATAAATTGGAAATGTGGCGCTCGTATTCACTGAAGAATTTTTTTGATGGTTTTTTCCAGACAAACGCGACGACGGCCAAGAGTGCTGTGAAAAATTATGCAACCGAGGCAACATTCGATGTCAAAGTGAGTAGAGTGCCTGGGGCACCCCTCCTCTGTGCTCCACCCCCGTAGTGGACGGTTGGACAATTTGATTAAATTTTGTGCGTGAATACTGAAAAATGCGGGTGCTCGAGTGCCTTGGATTTGTATGGTTTCGCTGAAGGCCACGCGAAACGTAGTGGTCGGACCGGGTCAGGACAGCTGACTTTGCACGTGAGGCGGCCTTACGAAATGGGTGGGGGCCACAGTGCCGGTGCAATGACTGCGATACTTGTGATTGAAAATGTGGCGCGAATGGTGTGGCATGTGCATTTTTTTCTGCAAACGAATTATTTGGCTTACGTTGTAACTTTGAATGCATTTCGGTTATTCCTGCAAAACTAACACGGAGTTTTACATAACTAGCAAGCACCTCGGCAATTCCGTAGCTCTGGTCTGCTTTGCACTGAAAAAAAGATTAGACGCGTTATCGTTAACATGAAAACATGAGCGATTGGATTTCTACAGCCGGTTCGCTTCGAAAGTCGGTTAACCTTCAGAGATAGTGTGTAAACTTAATCACCTCGAACGACCTTTGTCGAGGTCGTACTGCTAGCTGCATTGTTCAGTGCAGATATGCATCACGCGGTAGGTCTAATGTCAAAATTTGAATTGGGGAATAATCCGATGATTTCAGGATAACACCACACGCATCTGGGTCACGTGCCTTTTTCGTAAGTCCTGCGAAAACACGCTAGGTTTGCAATAGGTTTTTTTCTTTTCCATTCACTTCGTCTTACCCAGTTGTTGTTGGAGAAATCAATTCTTACAGTACCTTGCCAAATTATTAGACCCATTAGCAAAATAGCTTTTTTTTCGTTTTAAGTTATGATAACTTAATGTGTTTGCAATAATTGGCCGTTATTTTTAATTAATCACTTTCCCTGTCCCTTAGGAAATCAAATACAACACAAAACTTATTTAATAATGAAACAAACATGAGTACACTTAATATTTCGAATGCCTGCCCTTAACATCCAGTAATGCGTCTATAAGACGAGGCATACTGTTAATACAGTTTTCAATCGTGGTTTTAATGTTTGGGTTATGGTTCCAAATCCTTGTAAGCACCTCTAATAATTCTTTTTTCGTAGTAGGTGCGGTATTACTTACTTCAATTTTGATAAGCTCACAAATATTTTTGACGGAATTACTTTCTACCTACACCAATAAAAGAAATTTTGTATAACGCGTGTATACTTTCAAACATAACATATGGACTTATAATATGGAGCCAAACATCTATGTATAACCAAGAGAGAATATCAAGACTCATGAACAAAAGCATTAAAGCTGTACATAATTTACCACATCTTACTCCATCGGCTGACCTTTATGAAAACTACAGCAATCCAAACCTACAACAAACCTTAAATCTTGAGCGGTCAAAATTAATGTACAATATAATAAACCAAGGATTAAAATCATCAATACTAATAACGTATAGTACGAATATTCACAATTATAATACAAGAAATGCTAGTGCAATAAGAAACAGAAACTGTAGGACAAATAGACTAAGAAAGGGTCCCATTTATGAATCAATACTGTACTACAACTCCTTGCCAAACGAAATTCGACAAGCGAAGGATATCAGATGCTTCAAGATTGCAGCAAAAAAATACATAGAACTACTAAACAAACAAATATCAGCTATTAAAACCCGTTAATGGTCTAAAAAAGAAACCACGATCCGTTTCCCTTATACCAGCACGCAGCTATCTGGGGAACAATCACTTTTTCAATATAAAAAAAAATAAAATTTGACTTTCATATTTATCTCTATTATAGCTATTTTATTATTTAATTTTTTTTACTTATTTCATTAACTATTTATTATTTTATTAGTTATTCTTTGTTTATTATTATTATTTATTTAATTTCAATTAATACTCTATTTTTATTTTTTTTTTTTTTTGTAAGATTTTTACTTTATTCAGTACTCTCTCATTCTGGATTTCATCGGCGTACTTTCATCGACTCATCTGAGCCTAAAACTGTGGTACTAATATCTGGTTTAGGTAAAATCTGGCGCAATGCCGAGATTGTATGAACTCTTGTTATCTTGTGATAGGGTTCATGTCCGGCGAATTTCCCGGCCAATCAAGGACCGTAACATTATTTTCAGCCAAAAATTGTGATATAAACTTGGCTTTATGGCACGGCGCTCCATCGTGCATAAAAATAGGGCTTTCATCTTCCTTAAACCAGTTTTTCATGTACGGTAGCAGTTACTCGCTCAATACTCGTGGGTACTGATCGGCTTTAAGGGTGCCTTCTACAATATACAGAGATCCCGGCCCCTTGGCGCTGATCACAAACTACACTATGACTGACGGGGGATGTTTAATTGTGAGTGCAATGCACTCCGAAAGAAATTTTTCTGCCGGCCGTCATCTCACAAATTTGGTTTTTTCAGCCATAACCTAAATAAACTACCAACAAGTCGGGCGAAACTTTATTATTCTTGTGTGAAATTTTTGGCTCTTTTCCTCCCCCCGCCGCCCCTTAAACCTGATACTCCCCAAAATTTACATAATAGAACTCACTTACCCAATCAACAATCCACCTAAAAACGAACATTCTACATTTAACGGTCTCGGAGATATGAGTCCATATGTATGTACGGCGGACGGCATACGGCGGGACGGATTTTATTTTTGCATTTTTAGGCTAATTTAGTCATGAAAAAAACAACAGGGCTACGATTGCCCGTAAAGCGCAATCTAACGATACTCTAGATGAAATACAATTTTTTGTGATCCCAAGAAATTTTGCATGGGGAGTGTTAGAAGGGGTGATAGCATTGAATTAATTTTTCCCCCATCATGCTAAAATAGCTATACAAATATTTTATACAAAATGCTTACTCCAAAAATTGAATAGGAGTTGAGAAAATTAGTGTGTTAGATTTAGTGAAAATGTGCAGTTTATATGGGAGGTGGTAGAAAGAGTGGGGGATTTTTTTTTCAGAAATAACTACGAATATCATAAAATTGACATCTGTTAAATTGTAGACTAGTAAAATTCATACTTTTCAAGAAAATAAATTTTTTGTGAAGTTGTGAAACTGTGTCATATTGTATGGGAGGGGGTAGAAGCAATGAAGCTAATCAATTATTTTTTCTGATCTTAGTGACAATGCTAATTAAGTATTTATTACAAAATGTGAGCTCGATAAATGTTATATGTTCTGAGAAAATCGGCTTAGAGCATTTCATGAAAAAGTGTAGTTTGTATGGGAGGGGGTGGAAGGAGGACGCAAATAAATTTTATTCTGTACATTGAAATCATTATGAAAGTAATATATCCCAAAATTCAGACTAAAAGTATAAAAGCTACTTTTCGAGCAAATCCATTTATTGTCGAATTGCGAAATTGTGTCATTTTGTATGGGAGAGGGTAGAAGGGGTGAAGCTAATCGTCTAATTTGTTTGATCTTACTTAAAATTTCAAATAAATATTTAGTGCACAATTTCAGCCCGCTAAATTTTATACGCACTGAGTAAATTGGCTTAGAGTAATTCACGACAAGTACAGTTTGTATGGGAGGTGGTAGAAGGAGGGGGAGGACACGCATAATTTTTATACGGTAGATTGATATTATCATAAAAGTAGCATATTCCAAATTTCAGGCCAATAGCTTTTATACTTTTCGAACGATTCCGTTTATTGTCAAATTAGGCAATTTTGTCATTTTGTATGGGAGGGGTTAAAAGGGGTGGAGCGATTTGGCCCGTTCACAAACTTGACCTTACTTTTTTGTCGAAAACGACATTTACGAAATTTGAGCTTTCTGGCTCAACGCGTTCTCCAGCTAGAGAGCGAACGGACGGACGGACATCCGGTTTTGAGATTTTTGAGTGATTATATGAACTTCTGTATCATTCATTTTTTTCTCCGAGCTTTATTTCTTAGCGTTACAAACTTTAGAGCAAACTTATGATACTCTCAGATTTCATCTAGAGTATAAAAATTTCAGGGTAGCAAATTTTTTAGCAGGAAATTTTCTGTTTTGCGTGTAGTAATCACGTATTTTTCGGTTAGTTCGCAGAATCGTTATTCGGCGTCGACCGCATGCGCCCATCCGTTTTGGCGTCAAATCATCACCTGCATCCATTCTTTTCTTAATATTCTTTACAGAACTTCTTGATATGCCCAACATTTCTGAAATCCTGTGTTGGGACAAGTTTCCCGCCCTTAATAATCCGGAAATTTCGCCAAGCTTCAACTGCGACAAGTCATCTCGCTTTCCCATCGCTATAAAACACAATATCCCCAAAATCTCGGTAATAAAAAATAGATTCTACAAAATAGAAACTAATCAACTTACCTGTTATCCAATTTACTAAAAAAATTATTATTACTACCTTAATTCACAAATATTGCGCCCTTAGTTATAACAAGTGATTATTTAAAAAAAACTGACCGGGTATGTTATTCCGCTTAACAGGAAATTTTTTGCCGTCATTCGAGTTGCTAGGCAACAATTTTAACATTAAAGCGTTGCCAACACAACACAACAAAGAATAAGAAAACCATATAATCCAATTAGTTGTAAGATATCTTATCCAAAGTAAAACGCATAATTTGTTGACAATGGTTCTAATAATTTGGCAAGTTACTGTATTTTCCTCATCCTCATGTATCTTCGCCCAAGACTTTGTAATTCGCACGCAAAACTGCCTATAACATCAGTCCAACTTAAAAATATCTGTCATCAAATCGAACGCATCTTTATTATTCTTGAGACAAGCTGAGGATGCTGGGAAGTCAATATGCCGGATAGAGAGGTAGCAGATAGAGAGCTCTAACAAAAACTTTTCAACATTTTGGCCTCCTTCTCTTACACACCCAACGTAAAAATTTTACTAAAATCAGCTTTACAAGTTGCAGCATACGGATTCCGCGTCGAAAAAACAAACAATTTTTTTTGCATGTACAGTGGTGGCCACGAATTTAGCACACTCGGTATCTGTAACTTTCAAGTGAAAATATTTTCTACTGTTTTATGCTTCTCAGTCGACTTTTGTTTCTTGAGTGTTGGCTATGATGGGCTCATCGTGTCCCGTTAATTTAGTCTGGTTCCTTTGTTCCCTTTCTTTTCTATTCTCACTTAATTGCAAGTAGTACGTGATCAAGCTGGCCACGAATTTAGCACACCTTTGAAATCTTACTAATTTCGGGCTTTTGTTTGTTTTGTCAAATTAATTGGTAAGATTTGCGTTTTTTTTTTAAATTTCATTTATGATTGTTGTTTAAAAATGTGCGTTTAGAAATGGCGAAAGATACATGGTGCACAGCGACTCAGCGACAGGTAGTTCAGCAAATGTAGAGCAGTGGAAGTACCGTTACGCAAATTGCTAGTGCTTTAAGATGTTTCAGAAAGATGGTGTACAATGCACTGAGCCATATGCAACAATATGGGAGCTCCAAAAATGTTAAACAGCGAACTAGAGCACGAAAAACAACAATTAAAGAGGACCGTCTGATTTATAGAGCCTAAATCAAGAACCCTTTTAATAGCTCGACCATTATAAAAAAAGATATTTCGTCGAAATTTAGCATTGACGTTTCCTCAAGGACAATACGACGACGGCTCAATTAAAAATAATTGCGTGGATGCATTGCAAAGAACAAGCCCCTTGTGTCAAAAAAAAAATTTAAATCTCGAATTGCGTTTGTCCGCGAGCGTTTGCAACAGCCTTTGATTTTTTGAAAAAATGTGCTTTGGAGTGACGAATCAAAGTTTTGTCGGTTCGGATCCGACGGTAAGCGGTACGTATGGCTTCCTCCAAACATGCAGCACCATCCAAAGTACACTTATAAAACTGTTAAGCACGGTGGTGGGATGATGGTGTGGGCTGCGTTTTCTTGGTACGGCATTGGTCCTATACATAAAATTTACACAAGAATGGATTAGCATGTTTACAAAAACATTATTGTAAACACAATTATGCCATTTGCTGATGATGATGGCGTTTTATGCATGACAACGATCCAAAACTTCGCCCACTGTGAAGAGTTGCAATCTGGACAACTTCATATATCTTGGGGCTAATCTAGCAAAGAACGTCAATGAAACGGACCAAATCAATTGACTGATAATACTAGCAAATAAGACGTATTATTCGGTACTTCCAATAGTGAAATTCAAGAAAGTGCACAGGAACAAAAGCTGCGGATATTTAAAACTATTATACGACCTGTGCTCTGTTATGGCAGCGAGACGTGGACATTAACGCGAACTTCCAAAAAAGCATAAAACGCATTCGAAAAAAAGGTCCTCCGAAGAATTTCGGGACCAGTGAAGGAAAGAACGGAATGGCGAATAAGACTCAACCATGAGTTGTATCAACTCTACGAAAAGCCAGAAGCTTTAACGTTCATCAAGCTATGTGAATTGCAGTGGGCTGGCCATGTAGAGTGAATGGAAGATAGAAGAATCTCCAAACGTGCTCTTAATGGCAAAGTGGGTGGTAACCGGCCAGTAGACAAACCACGCAAGCGATGGGAAGACTCGGTTGATGAAGATATCGACATCTTAAAAAACAAAACAGGGCTACGATTGGGCGTTAAGATTTGCTTTTGACATGTTTTAAATTGTAAATCACTAGCACACATATATACTTTTCAGGAAAATCAACTTTTTGTAAAGTTATTTTCAAAACTCAGATTGTATGGGAGAGGGTAGAAGGAGTGAAACTAATCGTCTAATTTTGTTTGGTCTTACTAATAATTCTAAATAAATATTCAGTGCACAATTTCAGGTCGATCAATTTTATACGTACTAAGAAAAATTGTTTATGGTATTTCATGAAACGTGCATTTTGTATGGGAGGTGGTGAAAGGAAGGGAAGGACTCAAACAACTTTTATACAGTACATTGAAATCATCATAGAAATAATATATTCCAAATTTGAGATCAATAGCATTTATACTTTTCGAGCAAATCCGATTATTGTCAAATTGCGAAATAAAATCATTTTGTATGGGAGGGGGTGGAAGGGGTAAAGCTAATCATCTAATTTTTTCGGTCTTACTAATAATTCTAAAGGAATGTTTAGTGCTCAATTTCAGCTTGATACATTTTATACACACTGAGTAAATTGGTTTAGAACAATTCATGAAAAAGTGCAGTTTGTATGGGAGGTGGTCGAAGGAGGGGAGGACACAAATAATTTGTACGCAGTAGACTGAAATCGTCATGGAAGTAATACATTCCCAATTTCAGATCAATAGCATTTATTCTTTTCGAGCAAATCCGCCACATCTTAAGGCCGATGCTCAGGATCGCGTCTTGTGGAAGAGAGTTGTTTCTGTCCTATGGCCCTATAACAGGAATTTGATTGATTGATTTGTATGGGTATAGCCTAGTGAGTAGTGTGTTGGTCTTGTAATGCGAAGGTCGTGAGTTCAAATTCCGGTCGACGCAATATATAATTCCAGCACATTGCCTGCTTGGATATACCTTGGTCACCTCAATCTACGAAAATGAAAATTCGTTGAAAGAGGGTTGTGCGAAGGACTAACAACCCTTCCACAATCAGTAATGAAAAATGTTAAGGAACCTGAATGTCAGGAGGCCAAGGTCCGATTTGGGCTGTAGCGCCATTGTAGAGAGTAGATTTGAGGGGAAGATTTGTAATTTTTCGATATGACACCGAACGTGGTATGCAAAATGTTTTGTGCAGAATTTAAAGTAGGAGGGGGTAAAAGGAGTGAGGTGAAGTTGATAATTTTTTTCAAAACTGATTGCAATTATAATAATATTAATTCTCGCAAAGATTCGTTTTTATAACTTTGATAGTTTCAATGAAAATCGAAAAAATGAATGTTTCAAAATTGTGCTTTTGTATGGGAAGGGGTAGAAGGAGTGAGGAGACCGGCTTAATATCTTGTGACGGTAGTGATATGTACATCATTATACTTCGGCAAAAATTTCAAGTCGATTGATTAAATAGTTTTGAACGAAACTCAATTTTTTCAAATTTCAGAATTTCGTGAAATTTTTATGGGAGGGGGTAGAAAGAGTGGGGGGATGTAGCCCATTCACAAACTTAAAGTTACTTTTGTGCTAAAAGTAACACGAAAAATTTCAGTACGATAGCTCAAAGCGTTCGAGAGTTATGTTGTAGACAGACGGACAGACGTTCACCCGGAATCGAGATTTTTGAGCGACAACAAATATTTCTGTACCCTTGGCGACTCTGTGCGAGCATTATTTCTTAGCGTTACAAACGGTAAGGCAAACACAATATACTCTCAGATTTCATCTAGAGTATAATTAGCTGGAGGACGCGGTCTTTGGATCGGGACGATTGGAGACAACGACTTCAGGAGTCTAGGGCCCGATTCGGGCTGTCGCGCCATTGATGATGATGGTGAGGGAATGGATTTTCCAAACAGTTTTTTTTTTTTTTACTTAATGTAAAAATGAAACATTTCATCTATTTCTGGCTCTGCTCCCATACAGAGGATATTATTTTATACAATTTTCACTCTTCAGTATTCTAAGAATTTCAGAGAACATATTTTCTAGTGCATTAAACTCTTTCCTGTTTCATCTAGTGTATCGCATGATTTGGTTTTATTTCAGTCATAATCCTTTTAAGTGTTTTTATTGCATTTTCTGTCTTAAAGCCTAAAACGTTGTTCAAGCTAAATGAAATTTCTGCATGCACAATCTGAATAATTTAATTTCGTCTACTATGATTTTCCTTGCAAAAATTGCATTTCACTTGAACAGCGTACTGGGCTGTGTATGCAAAAAAAATGTCAGGGTAAGAAATTTTTTCTGAGTCGTTTTTAGGGTAGCAATTTTTTTTCTGTGTCGATTTCAGAGTAGCAATTTTTTTTCTTTTTTAATAGAATAATAAAGCAAGATATGCCAAGAATTACCGCAACAGCTATTTATTGAAGAGGATGGTGTTTACGTAGTCATTTACGTGTCATTTTGTTATATTAGAGCTTATGCAGGGATTTCAAAATTTTTTTTTAAATAATAAATTGATAAAGCGTAAATGATGTGCTATCTGCAATTGCAATTTGGATAGCAAAACCAAATTTACAATGTTACAATGTTAAGGTCCAGTTCACCACAATCATTAAAAAATTTGGCTTAAATAATAGTTGTCTAATTTTTATCATTTTATCTTTTAGAAACATTTGAAAGGGATTGTTATTGAAAAAACATAACAGAACTGCGATAGGGCGTAAAGCTCAATCATGCGGTACTCTAGATGAAGAAGAAATTTGTT